>OY728125.1:1118246300-1118846300 GCA_963277665.1 Viscum album | reverse complement strand
TTCTCTAGAATTTGATTATAGCACTCTTAATGTGAACAATTCATCCTAAATACTCATCTTTTGGAGAAAATATGAGTTTGTGTAATAAATCTAGTAAGATATGAAAGTTTACATGACAAGTAAGTATGTTTCCTTATGTTTTAGTTAAGCTCATAAATAAATTCTTCAATGAAAATTAACTTAAAAAAAACGTTATATGTTAACTTTTCCTACTGGGGAATCAAATACCGTTTAACCCATCACAATTTTGTGATTTTCTGGTGGTTAACTTTCTCCTAGACATATTTTCTATCACTCTCCATCAGAACTTGACCCTTTGTTTTATATTCCATTTCCATGTTTTCCTACATGGAATCCTATTATGGGTTAACTCAGGTGACCTTTGTACTTCTCTTTATTTCTTTTAAAGTGATAGTTTTACTGACTCTTTTTCCGATGTTGGACTTTCAATGAAGTTTCCAAGCCCAATTTTAAAATTGCAAGGATACAATTCCCAAAAAGGGGGAATGATGTAACATCCCAAGTAAATAAACAATATGACATTTTCATATTTATTAATATTTGTGAATAAAATATTAATATTAATTTAAAGGGGATGCTATGTTCGATAGTGTACCCAATACGCAACAACGAGTTTCTTTGAAATCTTACGTTGTACACTAATAATATAATAATATTATTTTAAATGATAGTAAACACCTAGCTGTTGTGATGGAGGGAATGAATAGAACTAACTAAAAAATGATTATATATGTTTGTTAAATATTTTAACAATTACCCAATAAATTATAGAGGCTTAAAATGCGAATGAATCCAATTTTAAGCATAAATATTCTAATATTCTTTAAAAGGTCGATTAACCGCCTTTTGATGAAAAACCATTTTTAAATCTACTTTTTGTCACTTTTATATGTTATATTTAAAAAAATAAAATCCTTCTTTAGAATCAAGACATCAAAATTTACTTTGTGTAAATTTTTGATATTTTTCCGATAAAGTTCATTTTTTAATGAATAGTAAAAAATGCTGTATTTTAATTCAAAACCTCATTTTAATATAATTTATTTATATGGTTAGATTATATTTTTAATTGGTTTTAAAGTTTAATTAGAATATATTTTTACCATTTAATCCAATGGATGTCATTAGAATTAATTTCACTTTGAAAATGTACATAAACAAGTGTCAATCTTTTGATAGATATTATTTCTTAAAAACACGCTATTTGTTTTGACAACCGGAATTAACTATATAATTTATTAATGAAACTTCTATGTTTAAAATTTGGTAAAATGGAAATCATTTTTGAATTTGGAATATCAAATATAGATTAGGGTGAATTTTTGGTATTTTTCTGATAATGTTCACTTTTAATGAATAGTGAAAAAATACAACATTTTAATTCAAAACTGCATTTTCATCCAATTTATTTATATAGTTAGAATGTCATTTTAATTTGTTTTAAGGCGTAATTTAATTATGTTTTTATCATTTAATACAATTTTGGTAATTGGATGTAATTTCACTTTTAAATTGGATATAAAAACAAATCAATCTTTTGATAGATTTTACTTCTTAAAAACTCTTCTTTGGTTTTGACGACGAGAATTATTTTTAAATTAATTAATGCAATTTCTATGTTTGGAATTTGGTAAAATGGATTCCATATTTGGAATCATAAGGTCCAAATTATGTAATTAAGACTTTTTTTTGGAAATTATGAATAGTAATGATGACAATTATCTTTAATTATCGTGATTAATTAGTAATCGGGTAGTTAAGGGTAATAAAATAATATCATAATAATATAAAATGACCCCAAAATATGTCCAAATCCTCATATTTGAGTCATTTCCGACCATGGGAGGCTTTATACCAAACTTGAGGGCCCATGGAGTCACATGGGTGTGATAGTGACATTTATGACATTATTTTTAAAAAAGAAGAGAAATATAACAAAGGTTTGTATATCATAAGTAAAACACTTTTAATTTTTTTAAATAAATGATATCTTAAACTATAAATAGTAATTTGAAAGCTAAAAATATTTCCTATATCATGGTATTTTTTTTATAATTTTTAGACATTAAATAAATAAATTTATTTATGACACCATGATGATGCAGTGATTACCTCATTAATGAACGATTTAAATAAAATGAAAAGATAAGGTAAAATATAAGACTTACACTTGTATAAAACCAATTGGATGTGTGTATTTCGAACCCTTATAATCTTATCCTCAATATATATCATTTTGGGACCTTTAAAATCTGAAAACCATTTTATAATAAAGTAACATTTCAAGACTTTCCAAAAGTGACCCTCCTCCCTCTTATAAAAGGCCCCCACCTCTACCCCCATACGCACACCTCTCAATCCCTTTTATCATCCGAAATCTACACATATTATCTCTAAACATCCCTCTCTTACTCTTAGAATCCTCACTTTGGGCAGAAGTCTTTCCAAGGAAGCCATTGGCTCAAATCAAAAAGAGTTACCCGATGTAGAGGTAATGTCCTCTCTCGAGTTTCTTTCTTTTATTCGCCTTCTTCACTCACTACTATCTTTTTATTATTTTATCCCATAATAAAAACAATTTCCTCAATATACTAGGATGTTTTTATGATAAGTATTCTACCTACACTTACACACACCTCCGTCTAATGGTTAAAAACACACTGTTTCTGTGAGTGACGAATTACTGCCTCACCAAACGATGATTGTTCAATATTCTTTTAACACCTCTCATGATGGCCATTATTATGGAACTATATTTATATATGATATATATTATATTTATGTCCTATCTATGCTTTTGTATTTTATATTTAAAACATACCTTTATGCTTTCCATGTTGTGAAAATGCGATAATTTCATATGAGGAAGTGTGGACAACCGCCTCCTCAAGTGATGTGACTCATTCATGCCAAACATAGAATTTATAAATAATGTAATTAATTAAATTATGTTACCTATATAACATATATATACTAGAATTATAATATATCTCATTTAGTTTTAAATTCCATTAATGTAATGTCTTAGATTTTCCGTTTATTATTTTTAAATATTATATGGAATTATTTCGAGACCAGGCATGAAGACGACACATCATTCCGAGGTCCAGTGAGCCCAGAATGGTGGTTTGAACTTTTTTTAAGTGAGTCGGAACTTGTTTGCGGTTGTGGAAGTTTCCAAACGGATGCCCGGATTAAAAATCTGAGCACACCATTGCGTTCGGGACAATGAATTTACCTAAGAATGAGGCTAACCTCGACCGGCGCAGGTCGAGGAAAAAAGTTAATTTTCAGATGTTTCAATAATAAAATAAAATAAAATAAAATAAAAATTTTTATTTTATTTTATGGAAAGAACTGCTACAATGTGGTAAAAGGGCATCTGTTTCTTTAATTAAATGTTTTGTCATAATGACAAATAAATGGAAAGTTGGACTCTTTAATACGCAGCGATGAGACGTTTGTTTCCTTAACTAATGGTGCATCATAATGACTCAAGATTTGGCAAGTAGGATTCATTAATATCTCCGTGTAATTAAGTGCCAATCTTTTTTCCATTTTTAAAGGGGTGAACAATTGTTGATCATTGGCGACGTTTGAGAGGAACCTCTGCCGAATCCGCGGGGCATTGGAGAAATTTCTTGGCGACAAACGACGACGGATCAAGGCTACGAATCGTTGTGCCAATGAAGTTTAAGTATCTCGACGATGACGGCAGCATGACGCCTTCGTCAACGATCGATCTTTACTAAAGGTAGGGGTTTGTTATTTCAATTCCATTTCCCCATTTTTGAGTTTAAACCACGAACGCGGATCAACCATGAACAAGTCAATCCGCGGATTCGTGCGTTCTTGCGGGAGGGATTTTCTTTGGGATTATTTTGGGGAATTGATCCATGCTGTATGTTGTTGTTGATTCTTGATCTGTTTAATCCTATTAATGGGAGCAGATCAACTCCGTGATGAATGATGGAAGAGGTTCGTTCCTCAATTTGTTTATTTGGATTTCTTACCCCTTCTTTCCTCACGCATTCTTCACATTCTTCGCGGGGCGACAAACAATGGATCGTTGTGAATCCGTTCTGTGACTCAACGATCCCAAATCGAAGGTTAGACACTGCAACGACCTTGTGGAGGTGTGGCGATGATGGTGGATGACGAATCATACCGGATCGGAAAGGGCATTCTTCGAACGTTCTTCGTGCGGGAAGATCAAAACACGTTTTCAGAGCCGATCGGAGGTCCGAAAACACCATAAGCAGCTTCATGGTGTCAGGGTGACCAAAACCTGAAGGTTTTGTGGCGATAGGATGGCTGGATCAATGTTCGGAGCAGTATGGGAGGCGCGCCGGTGAAGAGTGTCGTTTCTGGAAATTTCCAGAATACACGACGTGTACTTCTGAAGAACACGCCGTGTAGTACTGGCGGTGGAGGCTAGTGTTTCGAGGTCAGAGAAGAATCAAATGGTGTATGACCCTAGTCACATGGCGTGTTAGACCTTCCCCAAAGCTCGGCGTGTACTTTGGGTAGTACACGGACACAGGATGATCTACACGGATTCAGGCGACACGCCGTGTACAACTTGGCAGAAGTGGCTACGTGGGACTCGGTGTGTATCTTGGGGATACATGGACAAAGGATGGAGTGCATGAACATGTACTCTATCACACGGCTAGGTGAGGCCAGCAGCATGGGTCACCCCGTGTGTGGATTACACGGTTTGGAGTACACGGGTTGATGATCGTGTACGGGCACATGGCCAGAGTACACGGAGCCAACCCCAATTACCCAGACACGGCGTGTACACCGTACTACATGCCGTGTACACCATACTACATGCCATGTACTTATTTTTTCCTACATGACTAGCCTAGGACACGGGCCATTGTACACGGGCAGTACCCGGGGTCAGACAACACGACATGTATCTTTTCTGCACGCCATTTACTTTTTGGAAAACGGCATGGTCCTTTTGTTCACCGTACCTTGGAAATCTTTTGTTTGGGTTAGTGCCCCTTCTTCTCATTCCCCTGAAGGTCGGGCATCATTTCCCACTCAGAAGTATGATCCCTTCAGCATGAATTTCTGTGATAGAGTTAGGAATCCATCTGAGAGGCCCAAATTGAGATCCTCTATCCATTCTTGACCCTAGGTAGAGTTAGGAATCAATATGAACAACCTTACCGGGAGTTGATCCTCTACCTAACTGGTGTATCACCTAACTGGTGAATCCGAATGAGTCACGGTATCTTCCATGGCCCTGGCAGTGATCCTCATTTGTGTATCATTATCTTTCCCACTCAGGAGTGTGTCTCCCGTAATGAGTGCTTCTACCTATTGTAACCTTTCCACTCAAGAGTGTGTCTCTCATAATGAGTGTATCTATCTCTCTTGATGGTTCCTGATGAACAAAACTTCTCAGACGGATTTCATCAAAGCTATAAGACTCGTAGAGTGTGTTCTCCCAGAACGAGTGCATCACAGAATCTTCGAAGAGAATCCCTTACGGGGATATACAGTTGTGTGACTTGTCTCTAGACCACAGGTCTGGGTTTTGAGTATATTTGGTTTGTTCTATATATCCTACAGACATATACTGTGCATAGCTGACTGTAACGTTACTTTGTGTTGCTTTTTGGTTTTCGGGGTCCTCTACTGAGTATTGTTATACTCACCCCTGCATGGGCTTTGCCCGCACTTCTAGTGTCTTGTGCAGACGAGTAGCCTTTTGAAAGAGTCCAGGGTAGACCAGGTCAGGACTGAGATTTCTGAGTTCCCTACAAGCCGAGGCATTCCTACGGCTACGAGCAATAGTCCCAGTACCTTTTGTTTTACAGGTTGAAATTTACAGTTTTCAGACTCTTGTTTTTTTGTTTTTGGTGGGCTTGTATTTTGGCCCAGTTTACTTTTACAGTACTCTACCTTTCATCGTACTCTTTTGGTTGGGTTTAGTTGTATGCATGTATTATTTTTCATTAGTGTTTTTTTACATTTCAGCATTTGTGGGCTTGGAGATGTGTGCGTGTGTATAGGTACTTAGGCAATGCCTCCCATGTTAGTGATATTCCTACTCGGAGCTAGTCACCAGCCCCTGGCCTATTGGAGGCGGGCTTGGGGAGTCATGGCACAGGCCCCACTAGGACGGGTCGTGACAGAGGGGTATCAGAGGTGGTCAGTTTTACCTTAGGACCAAGAGTTTGTGAGTTGGTTTGGGGAAACAATGTTAGGTGTTTCGGGTTCGGCTTTCAGGGCAGAGACTCCAGTGTTAGTACGGTGGCCGACGTATCCATACAACAGGACTCTGATAACCTGTTTTTTGATTAAGTACACAAAAACACTGGTTGCGGGGAAATAAAAGGTACATGCATAATATAGGAATGAGTTGTGTTTTCCATGTCCTTTGTGTCAGATATCCAGATATACTCATTGACCATAGTACATCGTGTTTGTTTACAGGATGCCTCCGTGATGCATAACTGCTAGGATTCAAAAGCACGATCACGAGGATGACCCCTTAGTGATGAGGCTTCGATACATGGACCATCTCCCCAGGAGATACCACCAGGTGGTGCACCTGCTATACCACCACCAGTGGAGCAGCCAGTGGTACCTGTAGTACCTACCGGTGAGGAGCGTAGGCTTAGCGTGCTACATGAGTTCCAGAGACAGAGACCCCTCAGGTTCCGAGGCGAGCCTGACCCTCATGTAGCTGAGGACTGGCTTGAGGCGGTGACCAGAGTTTTCCAACTAGTGAGGACAGAAGCAGACCAGATGGTGATCCTAGGAGCGAGCCTTCTTCAGGGTTCGGCGGGACGATGGTGGAGTCTGACCATACAGACTCATGATGAGGAGAATCTTTCGTGGAAGGAGTTTGAGTTACTCTTCCGGGAGGAGTTCTCTCCAGTTACATTGAGAGCTGTATGCATCCAGGAGCTTCTTCAGCTCCAGCAGGGCAGTATGATAGTAACTGACTATTCATCGAGGTTCACCAACCTCGCCAGGTACTCGATGGATATGGTCAGGGATTAGTAATTCAGAGCTCTGACCTTTGAACGAGGTCTACGACGTGACGTCCGAGCTAGTGTTGTGCCTCTATGAATTTCCACTTATGCTGGAGTACTCGAGTGGGCCTTGGTGATCAAGAGCTTCTTGGCAGAGCGGAGATAGCTGCCGGCAGTCAGCAGTAGGCAGACAGGTTCAGAGACCCTGACAGCATGGAGCCGACGTTAGGCATAAGGATCTAGACATGGGAAATGTCATAAGAGGACCCAGGACAGGGGATCGATAGTTCAGGGCTCTTAGGCTGGATCCAGTCAGCCTAGGGAGAAGCTATGCTATGCATGCGACTATAGGGGACATCTCGCTAGAGATTGCCCGACCCGTCGAGCTGCTGACAGGGAAGCGGTGGATGGACCACCGAGGAAGAGGCAGAGAACAGAGCAGGTAGACCCGCCAGGTGGCGGATGTGGCAGAGGAGCAGGGAGAGTTGCAGGTGGTGGTAGATGCTTTGACTTACTTCCACCACCACCACCAGGAGGTCCGCACCAGGCTCGAGGAGCTTGGGGATAGGGGCGAGGAAAACTGCATGTCGTCGAGGCATACGACCCAGGGGCTCTAGGGATGACTCGAGGTACGATCTATGTCTTTTCTACCTTAGCTTCCATACTCATAGACACAAGTTCCAGTCACTCCCTTATAGCCAAATGTATTGTACAAAACCTCGAGATTCCGGTAGAACCGTTGACTCGATCCTTACGCTTGGAGACACCTACGGGAGGAGACTCAACGATCACGCACCTTTGCAGATAGTGTGATATTACCCTTGGAGGTGAGAGTTTCGGTTGGAACCTCTTGGTGGTAGCGTCGATGCCTTACGACGTCATTCTTGATATGGATTGGTTATCTTCGGTCCATGCCTATATTTTCTGTTTTAGGCGAAGGGTGCGGTGTGTCCTCCGTGATGGAATGAGGTTTTCCTTTGTTGGAGAAAGGGAAACCCATGCAGCACAGAATGGGATCATGCATAGGAGGGTGCATACGATCACTCATGAGTTGGCTAGCCATACCCTCGAAGTAGTAGATGTTGTGAGCTCTCAGTTTCCAGCAGTGGTGGCGGAGTATGAGGACGTCTTTCCCGAAGATGTTCCAGGATTACCTCCCCACCGGGAAATTGACTTCTTCATCAACTTACACCCTGGTATGACACCGACTTCCTCATCGTCATATCGGATGTCTCTCATAGAGATTCGCGAGATGAGGGTGCAGTTGGAGGATTTGTAGAGCAAGGGTTTCATGAGACCCAGCGTTTCACCCTGGGTGACCCTGGTCTTGTTTTCCTAGAAGGCCGACGAGAGTTTGAGACTGTGCGTGGATTACTGACGCCTGAACCAAGTGACGGTGAAGAACAAGTACCCACTGCCAAGAATCGATGACCTCTTCAATCAGCTAAGAGGGTCACAGTGGTTCTCTAAGGTTGAACTTCGATCAAGCTACCACCAGCTACGAGTGCGGGATGAGGATATACTGAAGACAACTTTCCGATGCCTCTACGGTCACTATGAGTACATGGTGATGCCTTTTGGTGTGACGAACACCCCCGTAGTGTTCATGGGGATGATGAACCATATCTTCCAGCCGTACTTGGACCGGTTCGTGGTGGTATTCATCGACGACATCCTTGTGTACTCAACGTCAGAGGAGGAGCACGCGAGACACCTGTGGATGGTTCTAGATGTACTACGGGAGCACCAGCTTTATGGAAAGCTCTAGAAGTGTCAGTTCAAGATTCAGGAGGTCCACTTTCTGGGATATGTCATCTCAGTAGATGGAGTGGCTATGGACCCAGCCAAGGTGGAGGCTGTTTTAGCATGGGATCCACCTCGGAGTGTGACGGAGGTGCGGAGCTTCCTTGGGTTGGCAGGGTATTACCAGAGGTTCATTCCTGACTTCTCCCGGATATCAGCACTGATGAAATCCTTGACCAGGAAGGGGAAACCCTTCGTATGGACGGATAGGACCATTCAGGTTCTGAAGGATATATTTCGAGCCTGTATCTTGGACTTTGGTCGCAGTTGGGAGGACCACCTACCACTGGTGGAGTTTGCGTACAACAACAGATACCACTCCACCATCGGTATGGCACCGTTCGAGGCCTCGTATGGGAGACCCTTCCAGTCACCGCTTTGCTGGACCGACCCCGAAGAGTCAGCACTCATGATTCTAGAGTTTGTGTGAGATACCACAGAGAAGGTGCAGGTCATCCAAGAGCAGATGAAGACTGCCCAAAGCCGGTAGAAGTCTTATGCTGACAGGCGAAAGAGACCTCTGGAGTTAGAAGAGGGAGACCACGTCTTTCTTTGGGTCTCACCTCGATGAGGGTTGTGGAGATTTGGCCGAGGCGGAAAGATATCTCTGAGGTTCATCAGACCTTTCCAGATTCTGTGCAGAGTTGGCGAGGTGGCGTACCGCCTAACTCTACTGCCACAGTTGCATCAGGTACATGATATCTTCCACATGTTGCAGCTGAGGAGGTACGTGCATGACCCATCACACGTCATCGACTAGGGTGAGTTGGACATCGAGGAAGGAGTGACCTTTTCTGAGTACCCAGTGGAGATCAAGGATCGGAAGGAGAGGATCCTTCGTGGGTGATCAATTCCCTTGGTGCGCGTCCGGTGGAAGCATGGGAATCTTCAGGAGAGCACGTGGGAGCAGGAGGCTCAGATCCGTGCCCAGTACCCACATCTTTTTGAGTAGACCTTGTTTTGGCTTTTTGGGGATGTAAATCCCCAAGGTGGGGATAATGTAATGTCTTGGATTTTCCATTTATTATTTTTAAATATTATATGGAATTATTTTGAGACCGGGCATGAAGACGACACATCATTCCGAGGTCCAGTGAGCTCAGAATAGTGGTTTGAACTTATTTTAAGTGATTCGACACTTGTGCGCGGTTGTGGAAGTTTCCAAACAGATGCCTGGATTAAAAATATGAGCACACCGTTGCGTCTGGGACAGTGAATTTACCTAAGAATGGGGCTAACCTCGACCGGCGCGGGTCGAGGGAAAAAGTTAATTTTCGGACGTTTTAATAAAAAAATAAAATAAAATAAAAATCTAAATGTTTATTTTATTTTATGGAAACAAAAACTGCAGCGTGGTAAAAGGGAAGCTGTTTCCTTAATTAAATGTTGTGTCATAATGAAAAATAAATGGAAAGTTGGACTCTTTAATACGCAGCGACATGACGTTTGTTTCCTTAAGTAATGGTGCGTCATAATGACTCAAGATCTGGAAAGTAGGAGTCATTAATATCGCCGCGTAATTAAGTTCCAATATTGTTTCCCTTTTTAAAGGGGTGAAAAATTGTTGATCGTTGGCGAAGTTTGAGAGGAACCTCTGCCGAATCCGTGGGGTGTTGGAAAAATTTCTCAGCGACAAACGACGACGGATCAAGGCTGCGAATCGCTGCGCCAACGACGTTGAAGGATCTTGATGATGAAGGCAGTGTGAAACCTTCTTCAACGATCGATCCTTACTAAAGGTAGGGGTTTGTTATTTCAATTCCCTTTCCCCATATTTGAGTATAAACCATGAACGCGGATCAACCACGAACAAGTTGATCCGTGGATTCGTGCGTTCTTGCGAGAGGGATTTTCTTTGGGCTGATTTTGGGGAGTTGATCCATGATTTATGTTGTTATTGAGTTTTTCTCCATTTAATCCTATTAACCGGAGCAGAACAATGCCGTGATGAATGACGACAGAGGTTCGTTCCTCAATTTTTTGATTTGGATTTCTTCCCCCTTATTTCCTCGTGCATTCTTCACGTTCTTCATGGAGTGACGAACAACGGATCGTTGTGCATCCGTTCTGCGACGCAACGATCCCAAATCGAAGGTTATACACCACAACAACCTTGTGGAGGTGCGGAGATGATGGCGGATGACGAATCGGTCTGGATCAGAAAGGGCGTTCTTTGAGCATTCTTCATGTGGGAAGATCAAAACATTTTTTCGGAGCCGATCGGAGGTCCGAAAACACCGGAAGCGGCTTTGTGGTGTCGGGGCGACCAAAACCTGAAGGTTTCATGGCGATCGGACGGTTCGATCAACATTTGGAGGAGCATGAGAGGCGCGCCGGCGAAGAGCGCTGTTTTTGGAAATTTCTAGAATACACGGCGTGTACTTCCGAAGAACATGCCGTGTAGTACTGGCGGTAGTGGATAGGGTTCCGAGGTCAGAGAAGAATCACACGGAGTGTGACCCTGGTCACACAGTGTGTTGGACCTTCCCTGAAGTTTGGCGTGTAATTTGGGTAGTACACGAACATGGGATGATCTACACGGCTTCAAGCGACACGGCGTGTACAACTTGGAAGAAGCGGCTACGCGGGACTCGGAATGTATCTCGGGGATACACGGACATAGGATAGAGTGCACGGCCTTGTACTCCATCACACGGCTAGGCGAGGCCAACAGCGCGGGTCACCCCATGTGTGGATTACACGGGTTGGAGTACACAGGTTAATGACTATGTACGGGCACATGGCCAGAGTACACGGAGCCAACCCCAATTACCCAGACACGGCGTGTACACTGTACTACACACCGTGTACTTAGTTTTTCCTACATGACCGGCCTATGACATGGGCCATTGTACACGGGCAGTACCCGGGGTCAAACAACACGGCGTGTATATTTTCTACACGCTGTGTACTTTTTGGAAAACAACATGGTCCTTTCGTTCACCATACCTTGGACATCTTTCGTTTGGATTAGTGCCCCTTCTTCTTGTTCCCATGAAGGTCAGGCATCATTTCCCACTCAAGAGTATGATCCCTTCAGCAATAATTTCTATGATAGAGTCAGGAATCCATCTGAGGGGCTCAGATCGAGATAATCTATCCATTCTTGACCCTAGGTAGAGTAAGGAATCGACGTGACCAACCTTACCGGGCATTGATCCTCTACCTAGCTGGTGTATCACCTAACTGGTGAATCCGGATGAGTCGCGATATCCGCCATGGCCTTGGAAGTGATCCTCATCTATGTATTGTGATCTTTCCCACTCAGGAGTGTGTCTCCCGTAATGAGTGATTCTATCTATCGTAACCTTTCCACTCAGAAGTGTGTCTCCCGTAATGAGTGTAGCTATCTCTCGTGACGGTTCTTGACGAACAACACTTCTCATATGGATGTCATCAGAGCTATAAGACTCATAGAGTGTGTTCTCCCAGAACGAGTGCATCACAGAATCTTCGAATAGAATCCCTTACGGGGGTATGTGGTTGTGTGACTTGTCTCTAGACCACGGGTCTGGGTTTTGAGTATATCTGGTTTGTTCTATATGTCATACAGACATATACTGTGCATACCTAACTGTACCTTTACTTTGTGGTTTTCGGGGTCCTCTACTGAGTATTGTTATACTCACCCCTGCACGGACTTTGCCTGCACGTCTGGTGTCTTGTGCAGACGAGCAGCCTTTTGACAGAGTCCAGGGCGGACCAGGGCAGGACCAAGATTTCTAAGTTCCCTACAGGCCGAGGCGTTCCTACGGCTACGAGCAGTAGTCCCAGTACCTTTTGTTTTACAGGTTGGAATTTGTAGTTTTCAGACTCTTGTTTGTTTGTTTTTGGTGGGCTTGTATTTTGGCTTATTTTACTTTTACAGTACTCTACCTTTCTTCGTACTCTGTTGGTTGGGTTTAGTTGTATGAATGCATTCTTTTTTCCTTAGTGTTTTTTATATTTCAACATTTGTGGTCTTGGAGATGTGTGCGTGTGTACAGGTACTTAGGTAATGCCTCCCATGTTAGTGATATGCCTACTAAGTGCTAGTCACCAGCCCCTGCCCTATTGGAGGTGGGATTGGGGAGTCACGGCGCGGGCCCCACTGGGATGGGTCATGATAATTAATATGAAAAAAATGAAAGTATCATTCATGCGTACGTACCACCTACCGTCTCCATGAACGGTACATTTCATTTATTATCTACAAACATTATGGAATATTATTAAATACAAATATACTAGATATATATGATATTTAAATCATGAACACCATTCCTGAGATGATTTACTTATAACTACATGGACAATTCTCTTCAAACAAGTTCATTTTTGACTCATGTATCGAACATCGACAAAACGTATGATATGAACTCCCATAATTAACTAACTATTATAAAATGATAATATGTGATATGAATTGAATAATAAACTTTAAAGTAATTCCTTAAGCAATTATAAATTGATAAAGGTTTATTATTCAGGAATATAGAGAAACGAACAAGACAAGTCGGACTTGAGGTAAGAGATTTCTTCTCTCACTTTTAATTCCGTGAGATTTCCATTATTCACCACTTATTTTTTTCATGTGGTGTATTGTGTACTTCCATTTCATATATATTATCATGATTCTATTTATATTCATGGTATTATGTGATTTATTTGGTGTTTATTATCTTTTGGTCATACGACTTGATTGATTACAACGAGATAAGGGGTTTTTATCTCACTTTTTATTACCGTGAGATTCATGCTACATTTGCAACTATTTAATTTTGTGTGGTGTATGTACTTCTCATGATTGTATTATTTTTGTAATATAATTTAATTTATGGGTATTTACATCTTCATTGTATGAACCTTCTTTCATGGGGTGTACGTTTCAAAAGTTACCGAAATCGGTAAGGGAACCTTTCACCCTCCTCTTTTTAAAAGACTTCTTTTGTTAGGTCTTTTAATTTACAACTTATTATGTTGGGATATGTTATTATATATAATTATTACTGTAAATTTTATGTCCAAGTGATGAGATACCCTTTTTATCTCTCATCAACTCATTTTCTGAATTTTAAAGTGATGCCGTTAGGCTGTCAAATTTTTGTAAGGGAACTTCTTAAACCAATTTCAATTCTTTGGGTTAAACCTCTAATTCTTGATTATGTCATGCTATGAATATGTGTGGATAACCTCTGATTTTTTATACTTAATATCCACTTATATTGAGTGTATTTATATTTTTCACACATAATTATGTAATTGATTTATCCTTAATCTAAGGATACCGTCTTTGTACGAGACTTTGTCTCAATCTCCTTTCATTGAGGAATCTTTTTATTTCTACACGACTTTATTTTATAAAGTGTATAAAACCCTTTTTACTTTTAATTTCATTCAAAAGGAATATTTTTACATGAAGAATTTTACTAAATGATAAAAGGAATGTTTTTTTCTTACGTTTGCAGGGACAAGGACTTCTCCGTAGCCGTGACCATTATTTGAGTTTCAGCTTCCTCTACAATCCATAACTTTTTTTAATGAAAAATAAATACCATGTTTTACTTTTATTTTATTTTTTTATTGAAAATGGTTCTGATAATGTTTGGATTATATCAATGTGTTGTATTGTGATTGAAATGTGGAAATGTTATGTTTCCTTTATGCATGTTTTATGTGATATGATTATGTTATGGTTCTTGGGCATTGTTTATGAAGTCAGGTGGTTCTATGATAAACTAAGGGTGGGTGAGACTGAGATAGCTCTCCAATGCATTGGGTAACACGAAGGAGTTAAACGATAAGGTTTATCCAAAGAGATTTAGGGAATATACTATGATTGGTATTCCAAATGTAACCATGAGGGTTAATCCCTACGTAATAATGTTATGAATTCCTCAAGTTACCTTTATGTCTTATGATTTCTATGAGTTATTCATAAATCTTATGATTTCATGAGGTATGTTAAGTGCTTATATTTTATGAGTAAATTATTTTTTCATTGATTTTTATGTATACATGGACTAATGTTTTCTTTATGTATTTTTATATCCCTTACTGAGCTTTTTATTCTCATCCCAAGTTTTTTAAATGTTTTCCACATGACTTAAATATGAATAGGGTCAAGGATGAGATCAACGAAAGACATGCTATCTAAAACATGGAACTAGTCATGTTTCTTTTTTTAGAGTTTTTATTTTATAAAAAAATAGAAACTAAGTAGAAGTGTCTACTTTATAATCTTTTGAGATGTAATAGTTATGTCCTAATTCTCTAAAACTCTAAACCTAAAAAGATCCTCAATGTGAATTATTCATTTGATTCAAGATTATGTAAATTTTTAAGGCCGGGTACTTATAAATCCCATGTAGTTTAGTTGTGAGGACCCACACATATGTAGGATATTTAAAGGTTTGTATTTATAGGGGAATATGTACCTTTGATATGATTATGTAACGCCCCGACCCCAGCTACCCAGAGTCGGTGCATTATTTCGTAACATTGGCATGATCACAAAAGATCAAGTCTCGAAAGACCAATTAGTTTAGTAGCCTTGGAAACACTAGATACATTCATAAGTCTTTCATTACATCAAAAAGTAAACAAACTACAATAACATGGTCTTCATAGTCCACACTCATATCCCTTTCTGACTACCCCTGCAGGTCATTCATAAAATACTTCTTCACATCCTGGAAAAATATTAAAACATTGAAAGGGGTGAGCTCAGATGCTCAGTAAGGTTAACAATATAGCGGAAGCTTTCATAAATAAACATTAACATTTAAGGCAATTTATAACTAAAACAAAAGCCTTTTAAACATGAACTTCAACATAATATGGCAAAAGTAAAATGAGATAATGCCATTCACTTCTTCACATGGATATTCTACTGGTCGAATAATCACATGCAATATCAATAACCACTTTCATAATGATGGAATGCATAATGCCAGACTATCATAACCACGTAGCCAAGGCCTCATGCCAAGACCACAAATAAGATTTTGTCAAGGCCTCGTGCCAAGACACTAGTTTGTCTCATGAGACCTGCCGATGCATCGAGGAGCTATAGCGGGCTCCACCCATCACTTATTAAGTCCAATGCATTCCTCATATGAATAGGTTTAAGCATATCATAAACCATAACATAATCGTATCACATAAAACATGCATAAAGGAAACATAAAATTTCCACATTTCAATCACAAGATATCAATACAACACATTGATATAATAAAAATGCTTTCAAAACCATTTTCAATTCCAAAATAAAATAAAGTTAAAACTTTGTATTTATTTTTCATTAAAAAAAATGATGGCTTGTAGAGGAAGCCGAAACTCAAATAGTGGTCGCAGCGGTGGAGAAGTCGTTGTCGCCGCATACGTACGACAAAAACATTCCCTTTTGTCGTTTAGTAAACGCTTCGTATAAAAAATATTCCTTTTGAATATACGTAATAGTCAAAGGGGTTTATACACCAAATAAAAGAAATTTGTGTATAAAACCAAATATGCCTCAATGAAAGGAGATTGAGACGAAATCCTTAAAAAGATCATTTTTAAAATAAAATAGATCTATTATGTGTATTCACTATAGTTACACATAAAGAACGTAAAAATAAAAAATAGGACATAATAATATCATGACATAATTTGAAAGTAGGAGATTAATACAAAGAATAGAAATTGGGTTAAGAAGTTCCCTTACCTCGTGTCTGACTTGACTCAACCTTTATTTAACCTCCTGGATAATAAACTAGAGTTAATATATACCTTATTAAAAACCATTTTCAATTTCATTATCCTTTTTATATCACTTATTACAATGATATGAACATTATGTAATTATTTAAGTTAATAACAGTCGTTTTGTCGATCTTTGGTACTTGAGTCAACAATAAACTTCTGATAATTACAAGTTGTTTATGTGGTAGAATATCCATTATCTCCAGAATTATATTCATGATTTAGATGTCATATATATCATATATATCCAGTATATACATTCATTTATAACATTACGTAACATTTAGAGGTAAGAAATGAAATGCATCGTTCATGGAGACGGTAAGTCGTACGTACGCATGAACGCTACTTTCATTTCTATTTCATATTTAATGGAATGGAACCATAATTATATAAATGTATAATATAATTCCAGTATAATATAGTGTATAATACCATTTACTCCATCCTTTATACATCCCACATATGGCATTAACGATTCAAATCACTTTGAGGGGGCGGTAGTCCGCACTTCCAAAAATGAAATTATCGCGTTTACCCATAATGGAAATCATAAAGTATGCCATAAATGAGAAATACAGAAGCATAAGTAAAACATAAACATATTATATATCATATATAAATATAGTGACATCTTAATGGCCACCTTTTAAGGTGTTATATGAGTGTTGAACAATCATCGTTTCGTGAGGCAGAAATTCGCCATCCACAGAAACCGTATGTTATTTAACCATTAGATGTAGGTGTGTATAAGTGTAGCTAGAATCCTTCTTATAAAAACATCCTAGTATATTTAGGATACTGTTGTTGTTACAAAATAAATGAATAAAAAGAGTTTAGGGGGTTGGAGAAGAAAAATAAAACAAAACAACATTAGAGAATACATTACCTCAAAATCAGGTAACTCTTTTTGATTTGAGCCAAAGGATTCCTTGGGAAGAGTTCTGCCCAAAGTGAGGCTTCTAGGATTAAGAGGGGGAAGTTGGGAGAGTATTTGGGCAGAGGTTGGCCGAACCAAAAGGCTTGAAAGTGTGAATAAGGTGGGAGAGGTGGGGGCCTTTTATAAGTGGAGAGGAGGGGCACTCTTGGAAAGTAAAGAAAAGTCACTTTATTATAAAATGAGTTTCGGATTTTAGAGGTCACACACTTATATAATTATAGGATAAGATGATAAGGGTTCTAAATCTCCACATCCAATAGGCTTTGGACAAGTGTAAGCCTTGGATTTTTCATTATCTACTCATTTTATTTAAATTGTTAAATAATGAGGTCATCACTGCATCATAATGATGTCATAAATAATTTAATTTATTTAATGTCTAAAAATTATAAAAAAAATACTATGATGTATGAAATCGTTTTAGCTTTCTAATGAATATTTATAGTCAAAATTTGGACTTGTGTAACCCCACTTAAAAACTGTTTTAGTAAAACAACTCATGTTTGTGTCAATTTAATTTTAACATTAAATAAATATATATTAATGTCATTTTCCAACCAAAGTGGCTCCATGGGGTCCCCAAGTTGACCCATGGGTTGTCTTGGTCGGCCATGACTCATCCAATAGGAGTAGGACAAGTGTCAAGCTCATATCATATTATTAAAACATTGTTTTTCCCTTAAACTACACTAATTACCTCTAATCGCGATTAAGAACTTAAAAGTTACTATTCACCAAAAAATTATTTTAATCTCATTGAACCACATTTTACTTCTTAATGACAACCATGTATGTCGGATTTTTGAAAATCAAATCACAGAAGTGGTAACATTTCATTTAAACGAAAAATCAGTTATTTAACTACCACTTAGTGGTTTCACTATTCATCAAAAATTGAAGTTTTTCAGAATAATGCCAAAATTTCACCCTAAGCTATAATTGATATTCCGAATTAAAAAATGATGTATATTTTACAAAATTCCAAACATATAAGTTTCATTAATTAATTTTATAATTAATTCCCGCTGTTACAACAAATAGCGTGTTTTTAAGAAACAATTTATATCAAAAGATTGGCAATTGTTTATGTCCAATTTCAATGTTAAATTAATTCTAATGACCACCATTGGATAAAATGGTAAAAATATATTCTAATTATACTTTAAAACCACTAAATTGTATAATTTATCACTATAAATTATTTTGATTAAAAAAGTTGTTTTTAAGTAATTTTCACTATTCATAAAAAATTGGAAGTTCTCAGAAAATTACAAAAAATTCAACTTTGGATAATTTCGATATTACAAATACAAAAATGAAGTCCATTTTAAAATATAAAATTTCTATAATTTTAAAAAGTGGTTATTACTATTCATAACGGCTACTTTGATTAGTCGCGGTGTTTTAGAACTCGAAGTTGCGTACAATGCAAGCTATTGCATTATTGAATGAGAAGCGTATCGTGGAAGCTCGGGGTGTTACATTCTCCCCTCCTTCAATAAATTGCGTCCTCGGAATTTGAAATTTTTCTTTGAAAATAAAAGGTTGAAAATATAAAATACCTTTGAGGAAAACCCACATCGGAAATAAGATTAATAAAATTTAGCCTTAATAAGAGGGAAAGGGAAATGAAAAAGTCACCACCCAATTATGATATCGATTAGGAGAACATTGGTGGCAATTAAAGACATATAATTGGAGGAAAAACGTAAATATTTGTAGGGAGTGATTGAGGTCATCAATCACAATCAACTGTCAAATTGAGGGCCTCAAAGACTTCAATCTATGTTGATTTAAAATATCATCAGTTCAACAAAACATAAGGTATTAGGATAACAATTTTTTTTGTTTTAATATCCCTTTACTAAATTTTAAGAATTAATTTATTCATTGAATAAGAGATATGTATATATATATTTATGCTTGACAATTAGAGTTTCAACCTTCAACTCATCTTTCACTCAAAAAGATAATAGAACTCAAAAATATTATACTTATCCTAATTGTATAAGGTTCCAAATATTAACACATACCATTTAGATTAGTAAAATTATTTTGTAATAACCAGGGACTTCCTGTAGGCTAGTGGTAGGAAATAAAGGCTTGTCTCACTATGGTTGTGGGTTCGATTCCTGCAGCTTTGTCCGACGCGACGGGTTATTCCCCACCCTGCAGGTTGTCCTTTTCCTAAAACTATAGTATTATAATATTCCAAAAATAATCTTCAGAAATTCTTTAACCTTAAACAATACTATCCAAAGATCAACTTAATCCACTCCAACCTTTATAGTTTTCCAAAATACCTCTGTCCATACTTTCTCTAAAAGGTCTCTTAATTCCAAAATCAATTGTAACATCAGATTCCCCAAACAAAGAAAAGTTTCTCTTATTGTCACATAATAAAAATATAATTTCCTTCATCATATTAAAACCTTACTGAAATCAACAAGTACTGCAGTACAATCCTTATATACATATCACATTATTCTAATAACTAGAATATAATCCATGAGTCCAAAAGCACCAATACATTAGTTATTCTGCTTCAACTGTAGTAACAGCATAAGATTGTCCTTGATCCCTTGGCCTTTTCTGAGGTAAGTTTCCCTGATGCTTAGGACATTCATTTGCATAATGACCCATTTCTCTACAATTGTAGCATTCAACTTTGATATCCTCTTTCTTTCCCATGAAATCACGAGCCTGGTGACCCTTTTCTCCACATTTATAACAAACTCCCATTCCTTTTAGGCAAGTACCAGGGTGATTCTTCCCACAATTATCACATAATGGAAAATCCTTCTTTCCCTTTTTCCCTTTATCTGTCTCTTGTTCCACCGTTCTCTTCTTCTCTTGCTTTACTTTGTTGTCATAAGACTTAGAAAATTCCTTTTCTGTCTTGATAGCACACGAGACAATATCTTCGTATGATGAGAAGGATTGTGATACTAAAGCTCGACGGAGAAATGGTTTTAACCCATCAAAGAAACGATCAATCTTACTCCTTGGGTTACATATATAATCAGAAGCATGCCTCACTAACCTTGTAAAGTTAGCCTCATACTTTGCGACATTCTCATCCTCCTTCTGCCTCAGACTCAGAAATTGCCTTTCCATATCTGCTCGATGGTCACGAGGAAAGTATTTTTCTAAGAAAAGCTCTTTGAACTCCCTCCATTCCATATTCAATACTTCATCATCTTCCTTTGTGTTTTGAATCAGCGACCACCACTGATCGGCATCTCCAGTGAGGCGGTAAACTGCCATGACAACTTTCTCCCTTTCACTACTCCCCAAGGCATGGAATATTTTCTCTAAGTAATTTATCCATTGCTCATCTACTATAGGATTTGTACTCCCATTGAAGGTTGGTGCTTGTTGCCTCATGAAACGGTCTAGCATTGATCCTCCACGTTGCGGATCAGGGTGCTCCATACGAGTAAGGTTATTATTCAAAACCTGCGTGAGTTGTCCCAGTACGGTGAGAAGCTGATCAGCACCAGTTGTATCACTAGCTCCACCATAATTATCTTGAGCATGAGGGCAATCCCTACACAGAGTGCGTGCATTGATACGGTTTCCATTCCTTCCACTAGGCGCCATTTCTAAATAATGGCATAAACTAGATTAGTTTATGAATCAAAATACATAATTCCATACTTGTAAAACACTTAACATAAATTGAACTAATTTTGGATATAATCCATAATTATAAAAATGTTTTCTTTGAGAAAGTATATACTCGTAACCCTTCATAGTGGTTTGTAAAGAAAATGGGAATTATCCTAAGCATATCCCCCGGGAGTGTCGTAACCAAGAGTGCAGCAAGACCCATTGTCGTGCACCAGTTCCCGTTTGAGTCTAGCTCAAAGCGGTGTTTTCAGGTTTTACCCCTAGGTACATCTGTGCCAGAGCCGCCTCTACCTGCTCGTATCCAGACAGGGATGTATTGCTCGGAAAACTCATAACATCTCTATAATACCAAAATTCTAGGAAGTTCTTCTATACTAATCCTCAAAGTCTATCTTTGGGCTATGTGCTCTAATCAGAGTTTATCTACATCTAGCTTCCAAGGTTAGTACTAAACTGCCTCTGATACCAACTGTAACGCCCCGACCCCAGCTACCCAGAGTCAGTGCATTACTTCGTAACATTGGCATGATCACAAAAGATCAAGTCTCGAAAGACCGATTAGTTTAGTAGCCTTGGAAACACTAGATACATTCATAAGTCTTTCATTACATCAAAAAGTAAACAAACTACAATAACATGATCTTCATAGTCCACACTCATATCCCTTTCTGACTACCCCTGCAGGTCATTCATAAAATACTTCTTCACATCCTGGAAAAATATTAAAACATTGAAAGGGGTGAGCTCAGATGCCCAGTAAGGTTAACAATATAGCGGAAGCTTTCATAAATAAACATTAACATTTAAGGAAATGTATAACTAAAACAAAAGCCTTTTAAACATGAACTTCAACATAATATGGCAAAAGTAAAATGAGATAATGCCATTCACTTCTTCACATGGATATTCTACTGGTCGAATAATCACATGCAATATCAATAACCACTTTCATAATGATGGAATTCATAATGCCATACTATCATAACCACGTAGCCAAAGCCTCGTGCCAAGACCACAAATAAGATTTTGTCAAGGCCTCGTGCCAAGACACTAGTTTGTCTCATGAGACCTGCCGATGCATCGAGGAGCTATAGCGGGCTCCACCCGTCACTTATTAAGTCCAATGCATTCCTCATATGAATAGGTTTAAGCATATCATAAACCATAACATAATCGTATCACATAAAACATGCATAAAGGAAACATAAAATTTCCACATTTCAATCACAAGATATCAATACAACACATTGATATAATAAAAATGCTTTCAAAACCATTTTCAATTCCAAAATAAAAGAAAGTTAAAACTTTGTATTTATTTTTCATTAAAAAAAATGATGGCTTGTAGAGGAAGCCGAAACTCAAATAGTGGTCACGGCGGTGGAGAAGTCGTTGTCGCCGCATACGTACGACAAAAACATTCCCCTTTTTCGTTTAGTAAACGCTTCGTATAAAAAAGATTCCTTTTGAATATATGTAAAAGTCAAAGGGGTTTATACACCGAATAAAAGAAATTTGTGTATAAAACCAAATATGCCTCAATGAAAGGAGATTGAGACGAAGTCCTTAAAAAGATCATTTTTAAAATAAAATAGATCTATTATGTGTATTAACTATAGGTACACATAAATAATGTAAAAATAAAAAATAGGACATAATACTATCATGACATAATTTGAAAGTAGGAGATTAATCCAAAGAATAGAAATTGGGTTAAGAAGTTCCCTTACCTCGTGTCTGACTTGACTCAACCGTTCTTTAACCTCCTGAATAATAAACTAGAGTTAATATATACCTTATTAAGAACCATTTTCAATTTCATTATCCTTTTTATATCACTTATTACAATGATATGAACATTATGTAATTATTTAAGTTAATAACAGTCGTTTTGTCGATCTTTGGTACTTGAGTCAACAATAAACTTCTGATAATTACAAGTTGTTTATGTGGTAGAATATCCATTATCTCCAGAATTATATTCATGATTTAGATGTCATATATATCATATATATCCAGTATATACATTCATTTATAACATTACGTAACATTTAGAGGTAAGAAATGAAATGCACCGTTCATGGAGACGGTAAGCCGTACGTACGCATGAACGCTACTTTAATTTATATTTCATATTTAATGGAATGAAATCATAATTATATAAATGTATAATATAATTCCAGTATAATATAGTGTATAATACCATTTACTCCATCCTTTATACATCCCACATATGGCATTAACAATTCAAATCACTTTGAGGGGGCGGTAGTCCGCACTTCCAAAAATGAAATTATCGCGTTTACCCATAATGGAAATCATAATGTATGCCATAAATGAGAAATACAGAAGCATAAGTAAAACATAAAAATATTATATAACATATATAAATATAGTGACATCTTAATGGCCACCTTTGAAGGTGTTATATGAGTGTTGAACAATCATCGTTTCGTGAGGCAGAAATTCGCCATCCACAGAAACCGTATGTTCTTTAACCATTAGATGTAGGTGTGTGTAAGTGTAGCTCGAATCCTTCTTATAAAAACATCCTAGTATATTTTGGATACTGTTTTTGTTAAAAAATAAATTAATAAAAAGAGTTTAGGGGGTTGGAGAAGAAAAATAAAACAAAACAACATTACAGAAGACATTACCTCAAAATCGGGTAACTCTTTTTGATTTGAGCCAAAGGCTTCCTTGGGAAGAGTTCTGCCCAAAGTGAGGCTTCTAGGAGTAAGAGGGGGAAGTTTGGAGAGTATTTGGGCAGAGGTTGGCCGAACCAAAAGGCTTGAAAGTGTGAATAATGTGGGAGAGGTGGGGGCCTTTTATAAGTGGAGAGGAGGGGCACTCTTGGAAAGTAAAGACAAATCACTTTATTATAAAATGAGTTTCGGATTTTAGAGGTCCCACACTTATATAATTCGAGGATAATATGATAAGGGTTCGAAATATCCTCATCAAATAGTCTTTGGACAAGTTTAATCCTTGGAGTTTGCATTATCTTCTCATTTTATTTAAATCGTTAAATAATGAGGTCATCGCTGCATCATAATGATGTCATAAATAATTTAATTTATTTAATGTCTAAAAATTATAAAAAAACTACTATGATGTAGAAAATCTTTTTATATTTCTAATGAATATTTATAGTCAAAATTTGGACTTGTGTAACCCCACTTAAAAACTGTTTTAGTAAAACAACTCATGTTTGTGTCAATTTAATTTTAACATTAAATAAATATATATTAATGTCATTTTCCAACCAAAGTGGATCCATGGGGTCCCCAAGTTGACACATGGGTTGTCTTGGTCGGCCATGACTCATCCAATAGGATTAGGACAAGTGTCAAGATCATATCATATTATTAAAACATTGTTTTTACCTTAAACTACACTAATTACCTCTAATCGCGATTAAGAACTTAAAAGTTACTATTCACCAAAAAATTATTTTAATCTCATTGAACCACATTTTACTTCTTAATGACAACCATGTATGTCGGATTTTTGAAAATCAAATCACAGAAGTGGTAATATTTTATTTAAACGAAAAATCAGTTATTTAACTACCACTTAGTGGTTTCACTATTCATCAAAAATTGAAGTTTTTCAGAATAATGCCAAAATTTCACCCTAAGCTATAATTGATATTCCGAATTAAAAAATGATGTCTATTTTACAAAATTCCAAACATATAAGTTGCATTAATTAATTTTATAATTAATTCCCGCTGTTACAACAAATAGCGTGTTTTTAAGAAACAATTTATATCAAAAGATTGACAATTGTTTATGTTCAATTTCAATGTTAAATTAATTCTAATGACCACCATTGGATAAAATGGTAAAAATATATTCTAATTATACTTCAAAACCACTAAATTTTATAATTTATTACTATAAATTATTTTGATTAAAAATGTTGTTTTTAAGTAATTTTCACTATTCATAAAAAATTGGAAGTTCTCAGAAAATTACAAAAAATTCAACTTTGGATAATTTCGATATTACGAATGCAAAAATGAAGTCCATTTTAAAATATAAAATTTCTATAATTTTAAAAAGTGGTTATTACTATTCATAACGGCTACTTTGATTAGTCGCGGTGTTTTAGAACTCGAAGTTGCGTACAATGCAAGCTATTGCATTATTGAATGAGAAGCGTATCGTGGAAGCTCGAGGTGTTTCAATTAAGTTTGGGATTATTACCTAAAAGGATTCCCTGTGAAATGGGCCATGAAGGATGTCTCAACTCATGGTGATTTAGAGGCTTGTTTGGGGTTTACACCTAAGGAGGAGGCACATGGATGAGTATGGTGATGTGATTAGGTCTTACTCCCAAAGAGGAACCCCAAATTTTGGATTTCATGGATTTTAATTGAGGAGGATTACCTATGGTTTGGTTGGTTATTACACTTGGAATTATTCCTATGGATTAGTTTGATTGGGGATTACACCTGAGAAGGATTCCCAACAGGTTTGGGATCATGTGGATGTCATGACTTCCATTAAACTCTAAGACCACACGAGTCATGATCTTAATGAGAAACATGAAGAAATTGAAGATCTGAGAAACCACACAATATTATTTTCCCTAAGGTTGGATACATGGACTTGGGGACCCATGCCTATGGAGTCACTATGAAGGAAGGTGAGAGGAGTATCTAAAGGAATATCCTCTTCCAAAACATGCATATGTTCATATGGATGTTGTGGTCATGTTTATCCTCTAATACCACATGAATCATGATTATTCATGCTTTAATTTTGGAAAGGGGAAGCAGAAGATTTTAAAAACAACACAATCCCCCTTCCATGGGTGGAAGAGGTTAGGGAAATGGAAGAAGAAGAAGGGGTTTGGATGCACCCGTTCCCTCTCCAATTTCATCAAACTAACCATCCAGAAAAAAACTATAGGGAGAAGAGGAGAAAGAGTGAAACCTCTCACAAGAAAGGATAACCGATTACTTGAAGATGTATTCACTAAAATTGGTTCCTCAGTAGGGGAGGAGGATCTCATTCCCTATCAAATGGAAAGTAAAGAATGATACTCACCCATACCTCTTAAAACTAGAGGCTATGGGTCTTATAGATGACAAGTGAATGAAATGGTCCCAACTATAGTACCTAGGACTGGGAGTTCCCTGACACATCCCCTTGGTTTGGGGTCCTCGTGACTATAGGAATCCATACTCACATTCACCCTGAGGACCCTGCCTATTAGGTAGGAAAAGTGTGGGACACCTATGATCGTAGGAATGGATACACAAATGAGAGACACACTAGTTTTCTTATTTCCATGGGGTTTCAAGTTCGGAGGATTTGGTGGAGGTTTCAACTTGGACCCTTTTATACAAGGTGGACAAAGGAAGATAGGCTATTCCATTTTTGGCTTGGAAGAGGACTCAAAGGGGCGCTCATGTAGGTCATCGCTTAGAGAGAAAAGGTGACTCGTGCAGGGTCTTAGAGTAACTGGAAGTGCTTCACGTAGGGGGTATAAGACTATGTGAGATGGATATGCCTTGGGAAATAGAACACCTAGAAAAAAAACTTGGGAGAGGCTTTATACAAGGAACCATGTGTCTCCTCAGGTGTTCTTGGATGAGGCTCGTGCAGGTCCCTTGTTAGGGAAGGGACCTCACCTGGATGGTTGTACACTAAGGGGAAATGGATTCATCCCACATGTGACTTGTGTTTCAGAACCCTAAGGGAATTATATATATATATCCTCCTTAATTACCTATTTTATTGGGTTTTAGAGGGATACCTTAGGGGTCTTAGAGGACCTAAGTGAAGGGGTTGTGTGATCAGATCTTCAAGGATTCTCTCTATTTTCTAGTTGTGAAAATGAGGATCCCAAGGGTCCTATTTATAAGAAAATAGGGAAACCTAGTTGAATTATGGTGCCCACATAGGTCCAAGGAATAGGTTCTTGGCACAAGTTTCCTATTTCAGGGTGGCCTACCTTTCAATGTCGTGTGGGGGGGGGGGCTTCTAATGCATAGGGGTGCACACACTGGCTAGTTTTGGAAATTCCCTTTGATTATTATTGGGGTTATTCACCACTTTAACATGCTTAAGGTTCTATTTATAATCCTTTCATACCCATTGTCAAAATTGAGTGTCAACAATGATTTTACCTTAAGGTGGATATAGAACCAAAATGTGGTATTAGAGCTTGTGGTTGGAGTTATTTCTAGAGGATCAACCCCTGGTAAAGGTGGTTCAGATATCAATTTAGTAGCATCATTTTTTCATTTACCCTATACAATAATAAAAGTGCGTAGTTAATGGCCTCTCATTTTACATTTATTAGATTTAGTGGGAGTTCAAAAGTTCTACAGGTACAAAGTATGATGAGATTAAAGTCCAAGTTAAAAAGTTTGATTAATTTTTTTGGATTTTGGAAGATATGGATGGAGGGTTGTCTTATACAAAATTAAATTGATCATATGTTAACTGGATCAAATATTAAAGTGATGAAATAGGAATAACGAGATAGTATATATAAGAAATCACTCAGGTTGATGTGGATTTCACTTAATAAGAACATGAAATTCAACACCTGGGAAGTGAAGACCACTTATGATGAAATTATTTGACATGTATGAAAATACAAATATAATAAAAAAGTGTCTTACTTTGCAGATTATAGGAACATAGGATCAATGGAATCATTGAGAGGGGTGAGGGGTGATGAATTGATGATTAATCAATTTAAAATTTCTCCTCTAAAAATTATTCGTCATTAGTTAGAGGGAATTAATTTGTTGTCTTACTATAAAAAAGCACACACATATTGGGAACAAGTGATTTAGAAGGTTAACTACTCAATGTGATTAGCTCTTCCTTGGAATGATTTGATAAAAACCATGATCATATGATTCACTAGTAAAATCATGCGGACCACTGTGATTAGGGAAAATCCTTTGAAATCGCTTTACAAGTCTCTTGAATTTTGTATATATCCCACATAACCAGTGAATCCCTTATAGATAAAATAATATCAAATGGGTAAAAAACTAAATATTCTACCACCAATGACTACAATTAAGTTGTTCTTGTGATTAAATATTATTCTTCTTCTATTATTACAAAGTAGAAAGATACTACTACAAATCACATGCACAACACTTCATGTAATAACTTCACTAAAAAAATTCATCTTTATCATGAAAGTGTTCTTAAAAAATATAGATAGTAGAAGAAACTTCATCCTCTATTTCTATTGAAAATTTCACTACTAACTCACCCAGTTGGTTTCATCACAAATTTCTCAGAAACCATTCTCCTTTATCGATCAATTATTTATTCATAGAATACAAAATAAATAATATTCTTGATTTAATTCTTTCTAGACTAGTATTCCAACTATAAAAGTACATTTATGATAATTTGAATTTAAATCTTCATAAAGACACGACTATGATAATTCAAAAACTTCCACTACCTCTCTTTTCATAATCAATGAATAACTATATGAAATAAATGCATATAGATATATAGAAACCATGTGGTCTTAAGTCTTCATCAATCCATGATGAATTTAATTAAAAAACACATATGAATGAATACATGTATGATATAGTGACATGATCATGGTATCTTCTTTCATTCTCCACTTTTCCTTAATTTTGTGAACTCTTCTCCCCCCTCTAATCTTGGTATTAATTCCATAAAAATATTTCCTTGAAATTATCTATTTCTATCCATGATATCTACTTTATATTAAATATTTTTGATGACATGCATGAATTCATGCATGTATTGTGGATATGGAAACTCCAATTTTTGAAAAGAATAATCCCATAAATTCTCTTCTTCATTCTTAACTAATACTACCTATAAGTGAATGTATATATAGTAACTATCTTAAATTTCTCCTTGAATGAATTTATAGCACATATATTCATATATTCATGAATGCAATGGATTCCTCCTTTTTAGAGAAAAGTAACTTGAAAAAAGATTCTTCTTTCATAATAGTATGAAAACATGATATAATAGATCATCGTGATAATTGTATTTTTTTATTAAATAAAATTTCATATAGAATCATATAAATTAATATAATGTGGTCACTAGATTGACCACACACCATAAAGTCACTTAATACACCGTGTGCTATCATCTAGATTGACTGTGTCATATCAACCATGTGAATTTCCATGCCCATTAAACCCATTATACAACACCCATGGTCACTAAACCTACCATGTGAAGCCCACAATCACTCGATCTACCCTATAACACCCAAAATCTCTCTTACAAAAAATCTTCAGCTTCATATCATCACCACTTCCCTCTTCATGATATTTTTATTAAATTTTCAATTATCATGATAATAGTATTGTGAAATATTAATATTTTAAGAACTATTAACTATATATCTCTGGATTCTACCCTTAAACATATGATATTACCTTTATTTAGATCTAAATTACAATTACGCAACTCAAATTTACCCTTATGCATCATCACAACACCTTTATACAATATCTTGAATTTATTGGTTACCCTTATGCAGAGGCTGGGATACCCTTACGTAGCTAATACAACTTTTTGATAACCTTTACACTACACAAAGAATACCCTAAAAAACCCCATAAATACATTTATATAGGTGTTATACCCTTACTTTGATCATGTAATCCTTCAGTATCCTTTACACGGGTAGAGTGGTATTTAGGTAACCTTTAAACATATTATTTAACAAGTTGATTGAAATTTGATTATCATAACCAAGAAGAAGTGTTTTCTACACTTAAAAATTTAAATCTTCTAACTATCATGATTGGTAGACACATATTCTACATCAGTAGTGCTTAAATTCAATTTTTTCATTTTATAATTCTAATAAACACATGTCACTAAGAAATAAAAATCCACAATTTGTTTATTTTTTGTCATTAAGATATTTGACCTAGTCTGCATCTATATAACCAAACCTATCCAACTTCCATTATTATCATTTTTTAACCCAAAATATGTTGTACCCTTTTATACTCAATAATCCTTTTTCTCATGAAAAAATATGATTCTTTAAGAGAAATTTAATACCTATCACAATGAGTGGAAAAATATTTTAAATATAGTATTAAAGATATAAGGTATAATAGACTTCTAACCAACTTTCTAAACTCCCTTTTATCAACTTATTTTCCTTGTTCATCTTTGGGAAAAAAATTTGCCACCAAAATAGGTGTGGAAATAGGTTTTGAATATTTCATTTGGAATCTTTTAAAATGTTATTTTTCATAATTTTATTGGGAAATAAAAATGTGATATTTATCATAAGAGATTTGTATGCTAAGAAAGTGACTCATTTCTCATAGTATGGAAATTTTAAATAATGTCTTCATCCCTTTAGAAAACTTATCTCACATTTTTTCATCATTTATAGAAAATATGATATCATATATATAAAAAATAACAATAAGAAATAATTTTATATCATATTTGATGTAGAGATTATTTTCCACTATTATATTTCTGAAATTCAACTTCATCAAGTATATTTCCAACGTAGATTACTAAGCTCTTAGGGATTATTTCATCCCATATAAATCCTTCTTTAACATGAAAACAAAATTCTCATATTATATAAGTAATAACCATAATGGTTTATCAATGTAAAACTCCTCTTCTGACTCACCATTGAGGGAAGAAAACTTGAAATCCATTTGTTATATCTTGTATTATGTTTTTTCTATAATAGTAAAAAAAAATATAATGGTTTCAAGAATTAAAACTAGTGAAAATATCTCATCAAATTCAACTTCTTCAACCCATGAATATCCTTCATACACCAATATTTCTTTATTTATAATCACTCATCCCTTTTAATTCAAATTATTTAGGAACACCCACTTTGTTCCAATCATATTATTATCTTCAGGTTACCTTTATGCTCTGATAGTAAGAAAAATTATAATGGTTTCAAGCCTTGAAACTAGTGAAAATATCTCACCAAATTTAACTCCTTCAACCTATGAATTTACTTCACACACCAATATTAATTAATTTCTCACCACTTTTCCCTTTTCATTCAACTTATTTCAGAACACCAAATTTGTTCCAATAACATTCTTATATTCAGGTTTGGGAACTAAATACCAAGTATCATTATTTAAAATTTGGTTCAATAATCAATTCATGGAATCAACACACTCTTGATATTCAAAATAGTCTTTAACATATTTAGGCATAACTTGAGAGGACAATGAAATATTAAATTTTATCCTTATATTTATCCTAGTTTGTAAATATTTTCCATGATTTACAATGATATTTTAGACTAGAAATTTATTTCTCAACCTTGGATTAATTAAATATAATCACTTAAGATGGATAAATATTCTTCTCTAGACAATATATCTTTAACACATTCATTTATATTTGAAATTTCTTCAATTTTTTTATAGAATCATTATAAAAAACACTTTTGAAACTTAATTTATTATATAAAACTTCTTTGTTTATTTATTCAGGGATATTAACATAGGATGAATGAATAATTTATCTAGTCTCCTTTTTATAACATGGTCATCCCATTCCATTTTGATGATAACTAATAAAAATTTTATCAACCACCCTTTTCTCAAATTTATGTAGATTTTCACATTTTATTTTGATTATAAAGGGGATGAAAAACACTATAATATATTTTAAACTTGTATTATTCTTATATTATAACTCATATAGAGTTTTATAAAAAAAATTCTATAAAAAAATGATTTTGAATATGATCCAATACTTAAATAATTTTCCTCCAAAAATACCTAGAGGTTTCATTCTATATTAATAGTGTTCAATCCATATCAACAAAGCTTATATTATTCCATTTAGCTAGATATGATTCAATATTTTTATTAGTGTATTCAACATAATTATCTATTTAGAATTTAATCAGAGAGTAGCCAAACTATTTTTTAGCACTTCTCTTAAGAACCTTGAATATCTTCAGAGCCTATGATTTATGTTTCGAAAATTTAATTCATGTAATTCAAGTAAATTCCTTAATATAGTAAATTAAATACTTATCTCCATTTTTTGACATCTTTCTCATGGGCCCACAAATATCATAATGGATTTTTTTATAAAGTATCAGATACAAATCCCAATATTTGTTGCGAAGAATTAGTAATCTCCCCTTTCAACATGTAGATAAAATCCAATCAATCAATTTCTTTATCTTAGGAATATCAAAAATAATTTCTCTTTGGGAAACTTTTCTCAAATTTCTTTGTCCAAGATGACCAAGAATTTTAGGCCAAAGTTTATTTTATACTTTCATGATCATGTAACATGTATTATATGAATCTCAAACCTGAAATAAAGTATCATTTATTCATTGAACTCATTTTATAAACTTTCCGTATTCAATAATTTTCACAAAAAAAACTATATTTATTGAAAACCCCATCATTTCATTCATCACAGAGCCAAGAAAAACCCAACAAGTTGTGTTTCAGCCTATCAACATAAAGGGTATTTTTGGATTTTAATTTTAATTTTATAATTATAACAGAACAAACCCATTTTATCTTAATAAAACCATAATTTAAGAAAAATCAAAGAACCTTATTAACAATATTCAAAATTATTTAGTAACTTTAAGTATCCAGTAATATGTAAATAACACCCACTATCCAAAATCCATAGATATTAGTTCCTTGAAGACTTAAGTGAAACTTATAAAATAAGATCCTTTTCTTTACCTTTATCATTTTTCTATGAAGCCTTATTTAATTTTTTGGATAGTATAAAGGTAAGGAAACATTTATAAAGATAACCAATCTAATCAATTTTTTCACACACTTCTAACACTTGAAATATGATTTTAGTTTTTAATTTATACTTTTTAAAATTTTTCCTGAATTAGTATCCTTTGAGTGAGAAGATTCCCCCTCAATTTATATCTCATATTATTTATAAACTCACTTTCAGATTCATAATTAAACCAAAAAGTCATACTAATATTATCAAAACCACTATTTTTCTATAATTTTCTTTAAAAATCATATTTACCTTTGAAAATTTCATGTTATCCGGAATTGTGTCTCTGCATTTCATCCTTCTTTTTATCATCCATTTTAGTTTATTTTTGTGATTTTTTTATAAACCCCTGACAAATTCCTCTTTAATATAGTATTATTTTCTATATTTTTAGAGTCAATAGTTTTAGTAGTTTTTGAATCAAATTATGAGTTTCTAGGTTTTCAAATTTTATGAGAATATTCTGATTTATCCACAAACTTGGGTCTTCTGTCTCATTATTCTTATTAGATTCTTCACCAAACATATAAACATTAACATAATCTTGAAAAGATATTTTTTATTGATATTTTTACAATTCAATCTTGTTTGAGAATTCTCTGAATTCTTAAATATATCTTTTAAAAATGAGTCTAAATAGGTTTAGTTCTTCTTCTGCTATGACTATTTTCTGATGAATAAGATTGATATACTTCTTCAAAAATTTAACCTTCCATTACTTATTGATACTCAAGGTATTATAATCATCAAGAAATTTATTAAGACAATTAATCTCCTTAAATGAAGTATATTTTTATTCTTTATGGACTGATTCTACACTTTTGGTAGATTGATCATCATTATAAAATTTTCTATTCTCATTTTAGAGCTTTAAAATTCTTGTGGGACATTCTATAAATTCTATATTTAACATAAAATACATTTGAGTTTTTTCATATTCACTTCCATAATTTTAACTTCCATAAATAGTGAAATATTTACCATTAAATTTATAAATAATAAAATTTTAACTATTACTAATATTAGTATAAATTTATTCTTCCTCATAACTACTTTCACCTTTCCCATGTTTAGGTAAAAAGTTACTATTATTGTTCTTTGAAAAAAATTTACCCTTTATTATGGAAAATAATTATTAACTAGAATAATTCTTATTTGATAGTCTTCTATATTTTTTGTTGTCTTCACCATTGGATTTTTATTCTTTTATGTTTGGGTATTTTTTTATAAAATGTAAAAAGAACAAAAAATTGAAGCATTTAAGTGGTAGTTTCCTTTTGAAATTTCCCTTACCAGTTCTCATACTTATAGAGATAAGATACAACATCTTATCAAAAATTACATTCACATATGAATTTTAATTTAAGAAGACAACTTCACCATCCTCACAAATAACCTTCTTACTTTTCTTAGATTTTAATTCTTTTAAAAAAACCTCTTTTTAAGTATTTCCATTTTCTTAAGAACAAAATATTTAATTATTTTATAAGATATAATAACATTGTGTAACTCATTGACAGGGATATCATTTGGATCTTTTTTTTCCAAATGAGATACTTTTTCATCAAACTTATCAGGTAAGATACACTTTATTTTCTCAACAATAGAAGATTATTTCAAATCTATATCATATCCTCTGATTATACTGACAAATTCATTAACCCTTGTAAATAAATTTTCAATAGCATCATCATCATGATATCTTCATATTTAAGCCTCTGAAAATGTAACTTTTCTCACTTCACTTTGGTTTTTTATTTTATATATATTATCTAATTTTTCCTAAATACATTTATCTATTTTGATTCCTTTGACTTTCAAAAAGTTAATCCCTAAAAGAGAATACAAAATATCATTTATTTCATATCATTATTTTCCATATTCTTTTTGTATGTCACTATTAAAGCATCACCTTCAGTACATGGATAAAATATATCAGTTATGGACCCCAAAACATCATAACCAATTAAGAGAAGATATTAAAATACATCCATATTTGAAACCATTTCCCATGAAATGTGGGAATCACCTTTATATTAAATGAATTAAAATTATATATTAAAGATAATAAAAACTATTAAATACTTCAATTTGATAGAGACTTCAATAGCTAGATCTTAAAAATCTAATCCTAAATGAAGGTATTCTATATCTGATACCAATTTTCAGAACAAAGGATCAATGGAATCCCTGTGGGGGGGGAGTGAATAATTGATTAACCAATTTAAGTTTTTCCCTTTTAAAAAACTGCATCATTTGTTAGAGTGAATACAATTTATATATTACCACAAAAAATCACACACAAAATGGGAACATGTGATTTATAATGTTCACTAATTAATGTGACTAGCTAGTCCTTGTCATGATTCGGTAAAATCCATGAAGAAATGACCCACTAGTAAAATATTATGAACCACTATGAGCTAGGAAAATACTTATAACTAACTTTACATGTATCTTGACTATTTTTTGTATCCTTCATAATTATTTATCCCACACATATACAATTATATCAAATGGGTAAAAAAATAAATAGAATTTCTCCAATGGCTGTTATCAAGTTGTTCATGTGCTAAAATATTTTTCTTCTTATTTTCTTTCACAATAGTAAGATATGAATTCAAATCAAATGAACAAAATGAAATACAATAACTACAATGACTATCTACATATTTATCATGAAAGTGTTCTTTAGAATAATTATATGGATTCATCAACTTGTCTCCCTCTCTCTATTGTGAACTTCATGAATAACTTTACCAATTGGTTTCTTCACAAAACACTTTACAACCTATCTCATTTCTTGATTGATAATTTATTCACAAAATACAACACAAATAAAATTATTAATTTAATTCCATTTATATTGGTATTTTAACTATAAAAATAAAATTATGATAATTTAAACATAAATACTTATGAAGAAACGAATATGAAAACTCAAAAAATCATATTAATTATGTTTTCACAATTTATTAATAAATTCATGAAATAACTATATGTATTAATATATAAATCATGAATAAAAATAGTAAATAGTTATATAATCATGGATTATTCCTTTATTCTTAAATTTTCCTTCATTTCATGAACTCTTATCCCTTTCATCCTCATAAATACCATAAAAGTATTTCCATGAAATTATCTCCTTCCATCCATGGTATCTACTTTATATTAAGAACCAATGATGACATTCATGAATTCATGCATGTATAATAAATGTGAAATATACAATTATGGCATAGAATAATCCCATAAATTCTCTTCTTCCTTATTTTCTAAGACTACCTATAACTGTATGCACTTGAAATAACTATATCATCTTTCTCCTTCAATCTATTTGTATAAAATATATTCATTCATGCATGCATGTAGTGGTTTCCACCTTTTGAGTAAAAAAACTCACAAAAATATTATTCTTTAATAATAGAATTAAAACACATTATATCAAATCATCATGATAATTATATATTTTTCATTGAATAAAATTTCACCTAGAATCATCTAAATTAATATCAAGTGATCATTAGATTGACTATCTTCCATGGGATCACTTAATTAATTATTCACTATCGTATATATTGACCACATCATATTGAATATGTGAATCCCCATGCTCACTAAATTTACCATGTGACACCCAAAATTACTCAACCTACCATGAGAATCCCATAGTCGCTAGACCTACCTTGTGAATCCCATGATCACTATTCTAAAAAAAACCACAACTATATATCATCACCAGTTCTCTTTTCATACTGTTCTTCTTAATTTTGAAAGGATTATGATAACAGTATCTTGAAATATAAATATTTGAATATTTATTTACTATGTATTTTCTAATTCCACATTTATGTATATGATATTAACTTTATGCATATTTGAAGTACCTTTTTACAACTCAAATTTACTATTACCTAGCATCAAAAAACCTTTACACACTCTCTTGAATTTATGATTTACCATTATAAAGAGTCTTAACTACCCTTACATAGCCAGTTATCCTTTAATATAAACTTTACAAAACACAAAAAATACCCTGAATAACTCCAGGACTGCCTTTACACAGGTGTTAAACCATTATGTTGATCATTTAATCCTCAAGTTAACATTATGTAGGTAAACAAATCTTCAGGTAAACTTTATGAAGAATTTTTATTTTATTATTACCTGTACAAAATAACTGAGTAAAGTTTATGTGAGTAGTGTTAAATCTAATTTATCCTTGTGCAGTTTTTAGGTTACCTTCACACATCTTATGGAGATTTAGAGTTACCTATATGAAACTTCCTAATTACCTTGAGACGAATCCTCAATCCAGAATAATACTTCCAAACCACCTTAAATAATTTCTAGGCCTCTTCAAACAGTTTCTCTAACCTCACATTAATATGATTTATATGTTTAAAAAAATACAACATAACAAGATAATCCATTTTAACTTCTCAACATTGTTTCTTCAATATTAGGCTCAATATATATTATTTATCATACAAATTCCAGAAGGAAGATCAATTGCTGACCATATTAACAACTTCAATGTCATCCAAAATCTAGTTGGAATCAATGAAGGTAGATTCTAGAGACCCTATTTGTATTTTTCTGTTACTTTCTTCACTCACATAATCATGGGATGCGATGGTGACCACTATGAGTAATTATAGTGGAAAGTCATACTTGAAGTTCGAAAAATGTCATGAATTAATATTGAATGAGGTTATTAATCAAAATAATATTCAAGTATCTTCTAGTAATAAAAATATCATGCAGGGAAGAGGACATACTACTAGATAGAAAATTAAATAAATGGTAAAAGGGAGTGAAATATGGAGTATTATCAACTCATAGGACAGTTATCTTATGTGATGGAGTTTTGGGAGGAAATGCCACCTCTATAAAGATTATAATGATTATTGGGATAACCCTAGAATACATTCCTTAAAAAGTGGATCTGTAAATCCATAAATAGATTATTGGAGTGTCTTGATCCCAACAATTTCTAGTAAATCAGGGACTTGGGTGATAAACTCTAAATATTTATTCCAAACTACACTTAAGAGAGGAATAATGAAGAACTATTCCTCTATTGGGTATATAAAATTTTATCTTGTATATGAAAATTATCTCTAGATAGTGGAGAAAAAATATTTATTATTCTAGAAGAGGAACAAAAGAACACTAGAGTTAAAGTATGTGTGACATATTCCTAGACAATGCAAGAATCTAATTTTAATTAGGCAACTGGATGATGTGGATTTTTTTACAATGTTTACAAATGGGGTGTGAAATATTTCTTGTAGAGATATGTTCATTGGAAGAGGAGTGAAGGATGGGATTCTGTACCTAAAATATTCAATAAAAGGTGTATTTCATGACGAAGAATTAAATTTAGTGAAGTTACTGAATGAGTATCTTGGATATAGTAGTGATAAGGGAATGAAAGTCCTTACTGCCAAGGGATTACTGAAGGTAAAAAGCACAATGTATGGAACCTGTGAGGATTGTATCTTTTTAAAGATATATAAGGTGTATTTAAAAATTTAAGGAAAAAACCAAAAATCAAAAGTTAGAGTTGGTCCACACTAATATTTGGGGACCAACACCAATGATTTTAGATATAGATTTAATCTTCTATGTAACTTTCATTGATGATTCTACATGAAGATATGTAGATATAACATAATAAGTAGTTGAAATTATTATGATTCTAGTAAGAACATAAAAATTGAAAGCACCAGATCATCTGGTGGAGTTACCAAAAGAAGGGGTAAAATTAAGATGGTTCTTCCTAGGCCATATGTATTGGGAAGTTCAAGTACTTCTAAATAACTATAAGTATACAACCTATAAGTTTCATTATTAGAAGGGGCTTGACTACAAGAATAATTATAGAGATCCACTAGAGAGTAATTCTAAATGTAAAGGTATGATGATACTTTGAATTTTTTACTTCTAATAGATGAGGGAGATCCTAAGAACCTAGAGGAGGCAAGGAAATTAGTGGATATAGAATAGTGAGAGTTTATCATAAGGTAGAAACTCGATTCCCTAAATGTTTCTAAAACATGAGAGATGATAAAGAGACCCATTGGTAAGAAGGATGTTCAAAACAAATGGATTTCATGGTTTAGTGAAGGCTATGTAGAATAAGGAGGTATAAGGGAATACTAGCTGTGAAGTGATTTCAATAGAAGAAAGGTATGGATTTGTCATAAATTTTTTAATGGTAGTTAAGAATGAAAATATTCAAATGATGTTAAGTTTTTTACATCGAAAGAACTTTATTAGGTAATATTGGATATGAATAAAACATTTCTTCATAGAAGATTAGATGAAGGATTGTTTTGTGTATAAGTTGGTTGGTTTCAAAAATAAATATAAATAAGTAATTGTGTGTAAGATCAAATGTATACATTACAATTTGAAATGATCGCCAGGGTGTTGGAATAATAAGTTTAATGACTTCATGAAAGATTGAAATTTTATCTAGGGAAATGATGCTCAATTTTATTACCTGATTTAGTTTGGTGATGAAGTTTTTTCATCATACTTATCTATATTTATAACATGTTGATTATAGATAATTAATGAGTTTTAAGCTGATTTATTCAGAAGTTTCGAGATAAAGAACCTTGGTTTGAAAAAATTGATTTTAGGGATGAGGATTATAAGATACCTAAGTTTTGGTACACTGTAATTTACTTAGGACAATTACATTTAGAGGATTCTGGTGTGTTTCAAGATATCAAAGTTAAAATCCAATTTCTACACCCATGGCTATAAAATTTAATCTTAGAAAGAATAATTCAAAATGAATATAATATTTGGTTAAGTTAATTATAAAAATTTTATATGTATTAGCTATTGGTAGCTTGATGTATTCCATGGTGTGTACTCATCTAAACATTATAGAAGTAGTGTGAGTCATTAGTAGGTTTATGTTGGAAACTAAAATAGAAAACAGGGAGGTTGTAAAGTGTATTCTTTAGTATTTAAAAGGTTTGGGAAGCATAAAACTTTAATTCGATACATATTCATCTTTTTAGTGTTATGAAACCCCTGACATTGGTAGAGATTCATACACAGAAAATATCCTATGGTTAGGTGGTTACTTTTAGTGTAATGGTAGTGATTTGGATTTTAAATCTTTAATTGGTGGTTTCTCTCTCTACAATGGAAGTAGAGTACGTCACTTTGATAGAACCAAGGAAGGAATTGATATGGAATAAAGGGAATCTATATGATCTCGAATGAAGTTCATAAGTTGGGAAACTATTTCATGACTCACAAATCACAATTCACTTGTTCATAAATATGATGTTTCATTATTTAATGAAGAAAATTTAGTTAAAGTACCACATCATCCAGAATCCATTGGAAGATAAAGTGATATAACTATGGAAGATTGAAGGTGTTTGTAATATGGAAGACATGTTGATGTTGTTTTTTTCAAGGAAGTTATGGGGTGGTCCTATGCCTTAGTTAGACTTGGGGGACAAGTATTTATGGATATGGAAATATGTAGCTTATTTGTAAAATATCGAGGAGGTAGAGAGTTTGAATTTGGAAAAAGACTTAGTCATAGTGAAGCCATAAAATGAATCTCAAATGGGATATTTTAGGGAGGAAAAAATTCATTTTATGGAGGTGGTAAATTGAGTTCTTCATAATTTGAAAAAAACCAATAGATATTTTTCAAATGTCTAGATATGTGATAGAGAATCATTGAAAAGGAGTCAATTCACTGGAAGATATAGGCTGAAATAGTTATATGGCACAATGTTTCACATCACTATAAGTTCTTTCACCATAGATACTTTGGATCATATCTGGTAGAATTATGCAGAAGGGTAGCACTGTACTCTAAGTATAACACCCCAAGATTTTATGAAATGTATCTTCTTAAGTAAATTCAATTTATTCTATAGCTTACGTTAAACACAACACCAATATTAAATGAACAGTGATATACTATTAAATATTCACATGACTATTGGAATAGTAATACGACCGTTAGGAATGGTAATGTGGCCATTAGAATAATAAATGCACCTTTAAAAGTATAAATAAAATTTAGGTATCACATAAATGAAAATGTGATATATTTATATCATATAATAAGTAAATAAATGTTTTAAAAATGATAAATTAAGTGTTGATATTTTTTTGTGAAACATAAATGTTTATTTAAAATTTTATAATTAATATAATGATATAGAAGAAAATTTACTTTCATAAAATCGATTCATAAATTAATATTTTATTTTATTGTAATTATAATATAATTTTATGAGACTATAATTAATTTTTCAAAGTGTTGTAAAATTAAATATAATATTTAAATCAGTACTTTTTGAATAAATGATGATTTTAATTAAAATTAAATTTATCATATTTAGAAAATTATTTTCATAAAATGGAGTTCATTTTTAAAATATGAATGTTGAAAAAATTGTTAGGGTGATTTTTTTGGTATTTTTCTAAAATTGTTGAATTTTTAGTGAATAATGAAATACAGTAATTTACAGTATTTAACAGTATAAGGTAAATACATGAATTTTTGAGTAATTTAAGATGTAAGTACCCATTTTTTTAAAATCACATGAGCTATTAACTGTAATTTGTCACAATAATCAACACTATTGATTTTTTTGAGCCAAAATAATAAACTAATGAATAAAATAATCAAAAAATACCCCTCTCCTCCTCTATAAATACCACCCACACCACCTCTTCTCCTCACACCTTCCAAGCCTTGATGGTTGTCTAAATTCTACCCAATTACATTCTCAAGACTATTCCATAAATCTAAGACCTTATTTTCTTAACAAAATACCAAATCCAAGTGTCTTAATAAGATTATTAAGGAGACGATATTCAAGAGGTTAAATCCACCATATTTCTCTTTTATTTTCATTGACTTTCTTATTATCTCCTCACACACCCTTATCTAAAGTGGCATGATAAATACAGTATCATATATATAATTAAATTTTATTATATTAATGGAATATACATCATCAAATCTCCCATACCCTCCTTTTTTTATAAAAATAAAAACATCATCCGTGATGTGTCAATTCACTGCCTTCGTGGATGATGAGTTTTCATTTTCCATCACCACCTTCAAGGATGGTCATAAAACCATTATTATGGTTAAATAATATTTTAATATACATATTATAAGTTATAACATATTCTATAACCAATATATAAACAAAATATTAAATAAAATGACTTAAGTTTATGATGGTCGTAAAAACCGCCAAAATAAGTTTAGACATTTTCATCAATGTTTTATCTAATGAATCATACTTATACCATATAAAAAATGGTTTAAAGAACATTTAAAATTATTAAAGTTCACTAATACCAAATAATTTCACTATTGGAGAAGTTATTCCCATTTTACAAGAAATCCCATATTTATACTTAAGGGAAACAACCATAAAACCATGAAACGAATACTCCCAAAATAATGAAATTAAACATTATAAATCATAAGAATGTCCATAAATGAAGTTAATAAAATTATAATAAATAAAATATATTTTTAATAAGTTCTGAATTAATTAAATAATGAATATAAATTTATTATCCATTATATTAATTACAATTACAGAATGCTTTTAGACATAAGGTAAGGGGTTTATCTTATCATTTTTATTTATGTGAGATATGCCTTATTCACCACTTATTTATTATGTGTAGTGTATGTATACTTACCTTTGATATATAATTTAATGAATCTATTTATCTTCACAATATTTAATATTTTATTTGATGATTATTAGTTTTATGGGTATATGATTTGATTGATTACAAGTGGCAAGGGTTTTTTTATTTCACTTTAATTTCTGTGGGACATATGCAATATTCACCACTTATTACCTTTTTGTACTACCCATTTTATTTATGATCATAAATAATTATAGATTTAATTAAATATTTATATTTATTGTATCATTGATATGATTATTTTCTAATACATATACCATTTTGACATACAATGATTTGAAATTTATTTGATTATCTTGGGATATATTGATAAATCCATATACTCTACTTAATACAGATATTTTGATAAGTAATATTGTTCATGAATTAAATCTCTGTTTGAATAATTCTTTCTAATTGTAGCTATGGGTGGGATCTGAAATTATATATTCCCTAGATGCATAGATAGGTCTCATGAGACAAAAAAGTTAGCAACAAACCATTTGTATTTGTTTCCAAGAAGAATCAAATGGGTTTGTACCCACAAACTTAAACTATCTTGTGAAAGGTATTGACAATAGTGGTTTATGTTCCATATAAATGACATCTAATAATTAATAATTTCATTCATTCATTATTAAATTATTATTATCCATGATATTTTCACTATGATAAAATCTATGGATGCATTTTCATTCTCACTTTATTGAGTAATTAACATGTTTTTCCATCTATTTACCTTGCCATAATGATTATGCCTCATTGGTTATTCTTTGATTATAATTTAATCATGTTTTTTATCTATGTAACCCTTAATGATCATTTGAGATCACCCTTTTATTTATTTTTCACCTCCAGGTTATGAGGATGAAATATTTGAGTAAGTGTCAAGGAAGCAGTTTATTTTCCTTTGTTATTTTTTATTTTTAATTACAAATGTAATAAGGGAACCATGTTTATATCTAGTTATTCATGACTACTAAACTGATATATCATTAGTGATGTTATCTCTTGTATCTATGCCATTATAATAAAATAACCACAAAATATAGGCTACTGGGGTCAGGGTTGATATAGTAGGTATCATAATGGGTTTATTAGAAACCTTGAGAAATAGATGTTAAATAAACATGAGAATTATAATAATTCATTATAGTGAATTTTTTCCTTAATAATCATGATGATTATGAGATAAATTAGCGTTTTTTCCATTATTTATTTATGGAACCTAATGGAAAAGGGTAATCAATACCTACATAAAATGTAAATATTTCCCCACTTGGCAAGTAAACACAGTTGGTGTTGGAATTGAAAAGATCTTGGTCATATTATGACAACTTAATCAAGATATAAAGAATAACCATACTATACCTATGATTTATTATTTCATGTGATATAATTCCCCATATTTTAGTGGGAACACTAATCCAGTGGTAGTTGAGCATTGGATCAAGTCCCTTGAAAAGATATTTCTATTATTGGGATGGAATGAAAATGAAAAGGTAGTACTAGTAGTATTTTGTCTCAAGGGAGATGCTGATCAATAATTTTCATTGATCTATAATACTTGGGATGAATATAAAATAGAACACCTGGAATGGAAATATTTTAAAGAAACATTCTTTGAAAAATATTTCCCTAATGAGAAATGAACTTAAATGAACAGAAAATTAATTAGATTCAAGCAAAAGGAAGAAGAGAGTGTTGTAGAGTATGGGGATACATTCTAAATAATAGCCAAGTATTCTACATATTACATACTTTATTTGGAAAACAATATTTATCATTTATTTTAAGGTCTTAATCCAAGTCTCCAAAGGGAACTGGATTCTCAAACATTTTCATCATGTGATGAAATAATATTAAGTTCCATCAAAATGGAGAATGTAATTTATAGATCCTATATGTTCAAGGTAACTAAAAAGAATAATTGGTCTTCTAATAACTATTAAAAAGTTAAAGCATCAAATAAGAATATGGGAACAAATCAATTTCCATTATATGAAAATTTTGGAAATAATTGTCTTGGGAAATTATTAAAAGGCATGGGAGTTTGTTATAAATGTAAAAAAAGGGTCATTGAGATAATGAATTAAAGGGGAATAAAAAAATAAATGATTTTAAATTCTCAAACTATAAATAAATTGGTCATTATTAAAATCAATTTTCTAAGAATAAATGGAATCTACCATAGAAGAGGCCACGGGGAGATGACAAATATTATTCAATCACTACAGTTGAAGTAGAAGTACCCAATGATATGGTGCTGAGTAAATTAATCCTATATTTAAATATATTCAATGATTTATTTTATTATGGATTGATATAATATTTTATATCTCCTATTTTTCCAAGAAAATTATACATTTCCCTTTAGATTTAATAAGGGAGTTGTTAGTCAAAACTCCTAAGAGAAGTCTCATTGAAATAAAAATGTGTTGGGTAGTCCCCATTATGACACATAAACATGCTTTATTTTCTTAACTTATCATCAAAACTATGGTTTAATTTGATATAATCCTTAGTATGGGATGGGTTTCAAAATATTATGTGAACATTTATTGTAATAAGGAAATAATGATTTGTGAGGAAGATATAAAATTAATTATCTTTAAAGAATAAACTTCATCATGTGATTCTTATCTAGATCCACCCCTAGTACCTCTACTAACTGAAATTATTGGGGATGAAGATAAAACAACATATAGGGATGAGGAAAGTAATATTCATATTTAGGACGTACCAATTGTATAGGAATATATTGATGTATTCACTGAGGAATTTCCTAGACCCCCCTGAGCATGAAGTTGAGTTTACCATTGATTTAATCCCTGATGCAAGACCAATATTAACGAATCCTTATAGAATTTCCAATGTGGAATTAGTATAGCTAAATAAAAAACTATAGTAGTTGAGTAATAAGGTATTTATACACCCTAATATTTCTCCATGGGGAGCCCTTGATCACTTTATTAATAAGAAATATGGATCCATGAGATTTTGGATTGACTATATAGAAATTAATGTTATTATAATAAAGAACAAGTATCATCTACCTCACATTGATGATTTATTTGATCAACTTCATACAGATCAACATTTTTTAAATATTTAAATCCATTCTGGGTATCATCAATTTCATGTAAATAAGGAATACATTCAAAAGATATCTTTTTTAGATGAGGTATTAACATTATGAGTTTATAGTAATTCAATTTGGATTGACTAATGTACCCTTGGTTTTTATGGATTTGATGAACAATATATTCAATGAATATATTGAATATTTTTTTTGTGGTATTCATTGATGATATTCTGGAATTTTCTAAAATATATGAAGACCCTGATAAACACTTTTGTATTATTCTTGGGTCTCTCATAAGAAACAAGTTATGTGGTAAATTTAGAAAGTATGATTTCTAGATTTAAGAAATTTCTTTTCTTGTCCATATTATCTCTAAGGATAGAATCTCATTTTATCTTGTAAAGACAAAGGCAATCCAATAATGGCCTATGCCAATGAACATAACCAAGGTGCATTGTTTCATTGGTTTAGTAGGTTACTATTGGAGTTTCATTCAGAATTTTTCTCAATTTTCAAAACCATTAACCAAGATCACACGTAAAGGGGTTACGTTTTTATTGACAAAAGAATGTGTATAATGTTTTTAATAATTGAAGGGAAGATTAATTAATGATTCAATTTTGAATCTACCATCAGGAAATGATGGGTTTGTGATATACATTGATTAATCTAATAAAGGAATGGGTTGTGTCCTTATGAAAAATGATAAAGTTATTGCATATGCATCAAAGTAATTTAATATTCATGAATAAAATTATCCAAATCATGATCTTGAGCTAGAATCTTTAATATTTTCACTAAAGATATGGAGAAACTATATATATGGTGAAATACGTGAGATATATATGGATCAAAAGAGTTTAAAATACATATTTACATAGAAATACCATTTCTTGTCCTTTGGAGGAAGAATCGCCCGGGTCAACTATGTCCTCACGTCTATACCAATGCATGTGATGTCAGTACTAAAGTTTCCTAAAACCATTGTGAGAAAAATTTAGTGGATCCTTTATGGCTTCATTTGGGACTCTCATAGTGAGAGGAGGTTTCCATGGGATTTTTAGAATAGAATGTCCAAACCAATGGATTATGGAGGTTTTAATCTCCACAGCATGGAAGATACTATGCACTACCTCCAGGGCAAGCTTGTTTGGGATGTCCTATAATGTTGATCCATTTGGGGTAAGTTAATTATGGGGAAATATGGACCATACCTTGAGGATCTAATGGGAAAAGTATTGGTATTATGGTAGTAGTTTTGTGGGCATCTCCCAATTCTTAAGCAGTACTCTTAATGGATTTTTGGTCATGGGGATATCAAATTCTGGTCTCAAAATTGGTTTGGGACTATAACGACCTGATCATTTAGGAATAAAATTCCCTTTATTTTATTTAATTAAATATATTATGGATACAGAAAACACATGAAGTTTTTTTATTTTATCCAATTGGATTTAAATGACCATTAATTATCATTACCATTGATAATATAGCAGTTTAACAGTGATCACATGACTAGTACAAATATAAGGTTTTAACAAATCATTTTGACATAGACAAAGGAGGTGATGACTTCATTCAGGAGACTCGAGCCATACGAAGCTCAATTTTCAAAGCCCAGGAAGGAGGTATATTCACTCGGTATTACTCTTGACCAATCCCAAGCCGAACATCAACATGTTAATCTTGAAAGGAATTGCCTATGGGAGAAGTTCAAGTTAATAAAGATTACCACTCGGGCGATGTTATCCGAGCTACCCCAAGAGCCTATCACCATCGTACACCTTAACCTTAGTTCTTAGGTGGGTGTTATAAGGGGTTATGTAATAAGGTATTGGTTACTTATTATGTAATCCCTTTTTATAAATAAATGTTTTATTCCATCAATTCCTTTATGAAAATAGTCTTTATTAAAAAGTGATAAATTTGATAAATTGTCTTTGTGGGTAAAAATGGTACTTTTTAGAGATATATAAATTATATTAAAATATGGTTTTTATTAATAATATTATAAAAATAATTCTTATAAATTATTATTATATAATTTTCTTATCTGTAAATGATTATGAAATCATTTTGACAGGAGTTATATTTTTTGTATGATAAAACAAAAAATATATTATTAAAGAATTTATTTTAAGGAATTAATAAATTTTTGAAATAACTAATATTTTAATAATATATTATTATCAAATTAATTTTATGAACAATAAATGAGTATATAATTTTTATGAAGTCAAATGTAATTTTTATTAAGGTTTGAAACTATTTTTTCAAAACTCGTGAATTTTCAATAAATATCGGTTTTATTTTTAAAAGTAAAAATTCAAATATTTATAAAATTATTTAGATAAAATTAATATTATTTTTGGAATCAGGATGTCAAAATTATCCATCGGTGAATTTTCCATAATTTTCTGAGACAATCAAATTTTTGGGTAAAAATTAAATACTGTATAAATATATAATGTGTTTTATAACAACATAGTGACCCAATAGTGATATAATAAAATAGTATAAAAGGGTTATTCTGAAAATATATGTTTTACCTTTAAAATAATTTGATTTTATATTTGTTTTATTAATTTTATAATGCCTTAGTGGACCCTCCAAGACTTATAAAATATTTTAACATTTTAAAATGATTTCCTTGAGAGTGTGACTCACCTCCACCTAATAAATCCTAATATTTTAATATTTTCAGATATTTGACTTATAAAATATTTTATACTTCTCAACTTTGTCAGAATACATGGGAAAAAACCATGGTATCAATTTTGGTTTTGAAATTTTTAATGTGTAGTTTCCAAAACCTAAATAACAAAAAATCCCCTCTCCTTTCCTATATAAACCCACCCAATATCCCATTACTTTTCACTAAAACCATTTGTAGCTCGAAAAAACTCTTCCAAACACTCGCTATTGTCCTCCCAAGGTTCCCCCAATCTCCCAAGAATCCTCTCCCAATCCTTTTGGATCGCACTTCCAAGTAAGGGATCCCCACTTTCCTCTCATCCTTTCAAATTCAAGCATCTTATTCGAAAGTAGTTCTTGTAATTTCAAATGTTATAATTTCATTATATTATAATCATTATATTAATATAAAATTTATTTTATTTTAATGAGGTATTATTTATCCACCCTCATTTTGACCCTTACCTAAGCCGTTACTATGCCAAAATTTCAAAAGGGATCTTCCACCCTCCTCTTTTACCAAGATTATTTTCATGTTATGTATTTTAATTTATTTTATTCCTATGTTGGGATATGTTATTAAATATCATACCTACTTAACATTTTATTTATAAATCATGATATCCCATTTCCCTCTCATTTATCCCTCTTATAAACCCTTATGTACTCTTGTTACCATACTGAATTTTCCTAAGGGATTCCTTCCTCTCTCATTTTTGTCCAAGATTATTTGTGTTGTTTACCATTTTATTTTAAATTAAAAATGTTGGGGTATGATTTATCACCTTTCCTATACTTCCCAAAATATTTTTTAATGATTATATACCCCTTTATCTCTCATTAACGCCTTCCATGTACACCCATTACCATGCCGAAATTCCGCAAGGGATTTCTCTCTTCTTATTTCCATTCAAGCATTTCTCCCATATTATGCATCTAAATTCCATTTAATATGTTGAAATATTATGTTCCATGATCCCATTACTTTCTATTTCATTTATAAATGATGAGATTCCCTTTCTCTCTCATCAACCCAACTTATGAATTTCCATACGATGATGTTATGCTGTTGAAATTACACCACAATTTTCAAGACAAAATCATTGTGTAGTGAATACCATAACCATTTATATATCAAGTTTATTAACTTTTATGAACATATAAATATTTAATGATACTTACATGTATGTATTCCACACTCCCTAGTCATGAAATAATTTATGACATAGAATGATTCCAAGTTATATGATCCATGTGGCACACTTATGCATGAAATGAAATATTTATAAAGGGCGCACTATGATATCACTACAATGCATTGGTTAATGTTTAGTATCATGATAATCCATGTGTAATTAGGGTTTAATCATTACAATCCATGTTACATTAGGGTTTAATCATGATAATTCATCTACAATGAGGGTTTACTTATGCTAATTCATGTGCAATGAGGGTTTACTCATGCAAATCCATGTGCGATGAGCCCTGGATCATGCTAATATCATGTTTTATATTGTTTACAAATTTTCATATTATGATAATCATGAATTTATGTTCATGATTCTCTTGTTATACATTTAAATTATAATTTCCAGACATGTATTGTATTATTTATGTTATGTCTCATTTACCACCTCACTGGGATTTATAGCTCACTCTTTTTTATGCATGTCATCAAGTTATCTCATGCAATGTTAAGTATGAAGGAATGTTGTGGTCATGTATAATAATTTTTCAATAAAGATTTTTTATTTTATGTATTAATTTTTCATGTATTTTTCCTAATCCCCAAAGACACTAGACCTCTCAATCTTTTGGGTTGTACTAAATGAAATGTTATGTAATAAAGAATGTGTAAATGTGAAATAAAGAGAAGGGTTATTGTAGTTGGTATTAGAGGATAGGTGTAGTTATTTTTGGGATTAGGTTTATAAAACTCTATTGAAAGACTTAGGGATAAGACTAAGTATAATAAACACATCCCTTAATTTTGGTGAGTATAGAGTAAGTGGTTTATCAAGAAAATACATCCCTATTTGGATACGAATAGGTAAAGGTGGCTCTAAAACAGATGTATCTTGGGGTAAAACCCAAAAACATCACTTTGAGATAGACTCTAATGGGAACTGGTGCACAACAATGGGCCTTGCTTCAATCTTGGTTCAACACTCCCAAGGGATATTCTTTGGTAAATTCATAATCTTAGTATGAACCATTATTAAGGGAACACAAAAAAATCCCATAAGAATATACATTAGGAAATAGATAGTGGATAACATAGATTGAATCCTAGAAATTAATAAGTTAAGGAGATAAATGTAATTTATAATTTATCCCTTTAATGTCATTGGATTCCCCTTTATGTGTAAATTTTTTAATATAATCATCCCTAATTTTACTTTTATTCAAGAAAATGGCTAGTAATACGAGGAATATGGATAAAACCTGATGTGAAGGGAAATGTGATGAATGTCCCAATGATATTACTAATCAAATGGGTAATCAAGTAGGAAATATTGTGATTATTCCAAACCAGCTATCAAAAAACAAGATTAAAAAATTGGTACTTTTTGAATTCCTATAGACATCAAAGAATAGGAAAATGACATCTCATGAAAGTCCAACTAATAAAGGTGATAATAGAAAGAAGACCCAATTTCCTTCATGAAACTTGTGTGGAAAGATTCACTATGGGAAATATTAGAAGGTGACTAGGAGATGTTTTACATTTGTAAAGGAAGGGAACACAGTATCCAATTTCCATGAAAGAACAGATAATGTGATGGATGGAAACAAAGTTCCATATAAGGAATCTTACATAGTTTTATGTCATAATGTGGAGAAGTTAAGAATTATCCAAGACAATTCTCTATTGTAAGGGTTGAGAAGCATGATGAGCATCAATAATCTCCATGATCAAGGGAGAAAAACTGTCCTATTCTAAGATATATAACGATGAATGAATTACATGTAACCACTACTTCGAAGTAGTGTATGTAGTAATGTATTTCAATTCATGCACTATTAGTATATCTTTTATGTTTTCTAATAACATTGAGTCCGTAGCATAAATGATATTAAATCATTAGGGAAAAACTTTTATAAGTTTTTTATCACATGTTGATGTTTGTGGGAATGTTATTCTTGAAAATTTTATAAGTCCCCCTTTAATTTAATTTTAGGAAAAAAGACAAAGTAATTTCCTATGACTAAAGGTAGTTGAAAATTCATGAGTAAACTATCCCACACATGATCTGGAGGTGGCTACAATGATCTTTATATTAAAAATAAGGTGGCATTATCTCTTTGGGGAGAAGTGTGAAATATATATAGATCACAAAAGTCTAAAATATATATTTACATAGAAATATTTGTACATGCACCAATGAAGATGGTTAGAGCTGATCAAATATTGCGAGTGATTAATTCATTACCACCTTGGGAAAGCGAACAAGGTGGCATATGCTCTAAGTAGAAAGGACCCAACAATTATATCATTGATGAGAATTGAAAGGGATAAAATTTTATTATATTTGATGAATATGTACATGGGAATCATAAATAATGGAACATCGTCAATACTTTCACAAATTATTTCTCAACCATCTCTTTTAGAAAGGTTAAAGGATGGTCAAAAAGATGATGTGGGAATTTAAAAGAAAGTGGAAACTATCAGAAAAGGGAAATCCATAGAGTTCAATGTTAATGAAGAATGAATTATGAGATTTGGGTCAAGAATATGTGTTCCATCAAATATAGAGTTAAATAAAGAACATTTGGATGATGCACATAGTTTGAATTTCTCCATTCACCCAAGAAACACAAAGATGTATCGAGATATCCAAGATCAATATTGGTGGTATAATATGAAGAAGGAGATCGCTGAGTATACATCAAAGTGTCTGTTATGTTAGCAAGTGAAGGATGGTGGCAGAAGTATAAGGTAATGATGAAACTATTACCCATACCAATATGGAAATGGGGAAGTATCACCATGGAATTTGTCACCGGACTTCCGAATAGATCCAAAAGAAACACTGCTATTTGGGTTGTTATGGATCATCTTACAAAGACTGCACACTTAATTTTAAATCGATGTGATTTCTCATTGGATAAACTAGAACTAATATACATTAGATAAGTGGTAAGGCTTCATGGTGTACCACTATCGATTGTATCTGATCGAGATCCAAGATTCACCTCTATGTTCTGGAAGAGTCTCCACCATGCTCTGAATACTTAGATGAACATCAGTACAACTTATCATCCTCAAACTGATGGCCAATCTGAGAGGACTTCTCAAACACTTGAAGACATGTTGAGAGCATGTTCAATGGAATTCAAAGGAGGATGGGATCAACATCTTCCTCTAGTTGAGTTATCTTACAAAAATAGTTTCCACTCAAGCATCCAAATGGATCCTTATGAAGCCCTTTATAGGAAGAGGTGTAGAACACCGAAATGTTGGGATGAAGTTGGGGATAAAAAACTTTTAGGTCTAGAAATGGTCAAAGAAATGGTGGAGAAGGTTAAGACCATCCAACAACACATAAAAGTTTCTCAGAGTCGACAAAATAATTATTCTAATAATTGTTGATGATACCTAAAGTTTGATGTTGGGGACATGGTATTCCTCTACATATCATTGTGGAAGGGAGTTATGAGATTTGGTAATAAGGTAAAGCATAGTCCAAGGTACTTTGGCCCTTTTGAGATCCTTGATCGCATCAGAGTATTGTCCTATCGAAAATCACTCCCACCGAACCTATCTCAAGTACATGATGTATTCCATGTATCACTTTTGAGGAAGTACATACCTAAACCACCACATGTACTCAATCTAGAGGTGGTACCATTGGATAATTACCTCTCCTATGAATAGAATCCAATGAAGATATTAGATCATAGAGAAAAAAGTTTTACAAAATAGGATGATACCCCTCATCATAGTGTTTTAGATAAACCACAAGTTTGAAGAGGCAACATGGGAACCAGAGGAAGTGATGAGGCAGAGTTACCCTCATCTATTTTAGTGCGGGAAATGGAAATTTTGAGGGAAAAATTTCTTAAGGGGGGAATGTTTTAACGACCTGATATTTTATGAATAAAATTATATTTATTTTATTTAATTAAATGTCTTATGGATATAGAAAACACATTCACTTTTTTTATTTTATCCAATTGGATTTAGATGACTATTAAGTATCATTACCGTTGATAATATAGTTGTTGAATAGTGATCACATGACTAATACAAATATAAGGTTTTAAAAAATCCTTTCAACACAGATAAAGGAGGTGATGGCCTCATCTAGTAGCCTTAGGTCATATGAAGCTCATTTGTCAGAGTTTTTGAAGAAGGTAGAGTCACTAGACTTTTCTATTGACCAATCCCAAGTCAAGCTTCAACATGTTAAGCTTGCATGGAATCACCTATGGGAGAAGTTCAAGTTAAGAGTTTTTACCACACGAGCGATGTTATCTAAGCCGCCCTAAGAGTCTGTCACCATCACACACCTTACCTTTAGGTATTATGTGGGTTTTATAAGGTGTTATGTAATAAGGTAGTAGTTTATTATTGTATAATCCCTTTTTATAAAAAAAAGTCTTATTCCATCAATTCCTTTATGAAAATAATCTTTGTTAAAAATTGATGAATTTGATAAATTGCATTTTTGAGTAAAAATAGTAATTTTGAGAAATATATAGATTATATTGAACTATTATTTTAATTAATAATAATATAAAAAAATTCTTATAAATGATTATTATATCAGTTCCTTATCTGTAAATGATTAGGTAATCAGTTTGATGAGAGTTATATTTTTTGTATGATAAAATAGAAAATGTATTTTTAAAGAATTTATTTTAAGGAATTAATGAATTTTTAAAATAATTAATATTTTAATAGTATATTATTATAAAATTAATTTTATGAATAATAAATGACTATAATTTTTATGAAGTCAAATGTAATTTTTATTAAGGTTTGAAAACTATTTTTATCAAAACCTGTAAATTTTCAATAAATGTTGGCTTTATTTTTAGAAGTGAAAATTCACATATTTAAAAAATTATTTAGATAAAATTAATATTATTTTCTGAATCAGTATGTTGAAATTATCCAATGGTGATTTTTTCATAATAATCTGAGACATTCGAATTTTTGGGTAAAAATTAAATATCATATAAGTTTATAATGTGTTTTATGACATCATAGTGACCCAATAGTGATGTAATAAGATACTATAAAAGGGATATTCTAACAATATATGTTTTAAATTTAAAATAATTCAATTTTATATTTGTTTGATTAATTTTATAATGCCTTAGTGGACCCTCCAAGACTTATAAAATATTTTAACATTTTAAAATGATTTTTTTGAGCGTGTGACTCACCTCCACATAATAAAGCCTAATATTTTAATATGTTTGGAAACTTTAATTATAAAATATTTTATACCACTCCCCTTTTTCATAAAACATGGGAGAAAACCATGGGATGGTTTGTGGTTTTGAATTTTTTAATGTGTAGTGTCCAAAACCTAAATAATAAAGAATTCCCTCTTCTTTCTTATATAAACCCACCCATTATCCCATTACTCTTCACTAAAACCATTTGGATATCGACCAACCTCTGAATATCACTCCATATATTCCTCCCAAGGTTCCCCCAAGCTCCTAAGAAGCCTCTCCCAATCCTTTCGGATCACACTTCCAAGTAAGGGATCCTAACTTTCCTCTCCTCCTTTCAAATTTAAGCATCTTATTCGAAAGTAGTTCTTGTAATTTAGAATGGTTATAATAAAATTATTTTATAATAATTATATCAATTTATATTTTATGTTATTTTATTGAGGTATTATTTATCCTCCATCATTTTTACCCTTACCTAAGTCGTTACTATGCCAAAATTTCGTAAGGGATCTTCCACCCTCCTATTTTACCAAGCATTCTTTCCATGTTATGTATTTTAATTTATTTTATTACTATGTTGGGATATTTGATTAAATATAATCCCTACTATCCATTTTATGTATAAATCATGAGATACCCTTTAAATATCATTTATCCCTCTTATGAACCCTTATCTACTCTCGTTACCATGCTGATTTTTTTGTAAGGGATTCCTTCCTTTCAAATTTTTATACAAGTTTATTTTTGTTTTTATACCATTTTATTTTCAATTAAAAATTTTAAGGTATGATTTTTCAACTACCACATACTTCCATAATTATTTTTTAATGATGAGATACCCCTTTCTCTCTCATTAATGCCATTCGTTTACACCCATTACCATGCTGAAATTCCGTAAGGGGTTTCTCTATTCTTATTTCCATTCAAGTATTTATCCTATATTATGGATATAAATTCCATTTAATATGTTTAGATATTATGTTAAATGATACCATTAATTTCTATTTTATGTATAAATAATTATAGACCCCTTTATCTCTCTTAAAACCAACTTATTAATTTCCATATGACGACATTATGCTGCCGAAATTGCACCGTGATTTTCAAAGCCAAAATCATCATGTAGTGAATTCCATACCCATTTCTCTATCAAGGGTATTCACCTTTATGAACATATAAATATTGAATGGTACTTACATGTATCTATTCCACACTCCATAATCATGGAATAACTTATTATTTTGAATGATTCAATGTTATATTATCCATGTGGCACACTTATGCATGAAATGAAATGTTTATAAAGGGTGCGCCTTGATAGCGCTCTATTGTATTGGGTAATGTTTAGTATCATGATACGCCAAGTGAAATGAGGGTTTAATCATTCTAATCAATTTACAATGAGAGTTTAATCGTGATAATTCATGTGCAATGAGGTTTTAATCATGCTAATCTATGTGTGATGAGCCTTGGCTCATGATAATATATTGTTGTATGTTGTTTCCACATTTCCATGTTATGATAATCCTGTTATATCATAACTTTTTGTTCATGTTTCTCTTTTGATCCTTTGATATTCATATTTCCTAAAATGTATTGTATTATTCATGTTATGCCTTGTTTACTACCTTGCTAGGATTTATAGCACACCCTTTTATTATGTATGTCCTCAGGTTATCCCATGAAATGCTAAGTACGAAGGAATGTTGTGTCCATGTAAAAAAAAATTTAAATAAAGATTTTTTATTTTATGTCTTAAGTTGTCATGTAATGTTCCTAATATCCAAATACACTATACCTCTCGATCTTATAGGTTTTATTAAGTGCAAGTTTATATAATAAAGGATGTGTAAATGTGAAAAAATAGTAGGGTGGTTATAGGGACTCACCTTGGCTTCCCTTATTATCCAATGCTATAAATTTCCTTCTATCAAGCAAGAAAGAATCCCTCATTTATTCAATCCATTCATAGTAATCATAAATGTGAGATATTTAACACCATTGAGACCTCTCTTGATGTGGATTAGTTTATTCTCACGAACTCTCAGTCGGGGGAGTTCTCTGTCAAAGATTATAAAAGTTTCCTTCAGCCAACCAATTAGAGCCATAACAGATGAATCTCACATTGATGTGATGATATTACCATCAAGTTTATCTTTTTGATCAGTAACATTAAAAACCACATCATTCCCATAGGTGATGTCATCAGGAAAAATGGAGTGAACCTCACGTCGAAATGCTGGTATTACTAGGTGGCTAAAATGGAATCGGTGGATTATCACTTCTATGATAGTGATTGGTAAAATTCATTTTTGGCAGGATTTAGTGATCTCTTTGGGATTGATATCCACCCAAGCACATGTGTGGATTTCTTTCGAAACATGCTTCATTACACTAACTTGATCATATAGGAATGCAAGGTGAGGAGTACAGTGATAATTGCAGGATCCTAGTGCATTTGGAATGCCAGAAATAAAGCACGTATTAAAGGAAAAGGTAGCTTGTCCTTGGACATTCTAGTTCAATCTAGGAGCCTCACGACCAAACTTGGTCTCCTGGAAAAGAGATGGGATTCTAGATTTTATTTGATAAGCATCATTATGGGTAGTGAAAATCTCCTACCATATAATGTTCACAATAAAGGCAGATGGATCTATTAGAGTTCACTGGAGTGTGGGATCAAGCTAAACATTGATGGTTCATGGAATCAAGGCCTAATTCATGGAGGGGGCATGGTCTAAGACCATTTAGGATCATTCATCTTGGATTTTAATATCTTCTATTGTATTGGGGACTCTATCACATCTGTGGAAAATTCTCTTATCAAAGGGTTAGAGACTTTCATCGATCACAACATCCCTATTACCGACATTGAAACAAACTCAATAGTGGTCCATAGTTCCACGAAAGGAAATAATAATACCACATGGGCTATCACGTACCTCATATGAAGGTTCATAAGAAGAGTGACTAACAACATGAGCTTACTACACACTTGGCAGGTGGTTTATTTTATTACCACCCATGGTGACCAATATAACCCCTGTATAATCTTCATAGGCATCAGGTATCTTGCTCCAAAGTGCGTTAACCTGGTTCAAGCATATGCACTTGGTTTACATTACTTTAGATCCCCTTTCCCCCTGTACCATTGAGTCTTTCTTGTTCTCTCTAATTTTCTCTATTTTTTCATATGTTCTTTTCTTTTTTCCTCTTGATCTTTTAATAAAATAAAAAATAACATTCCGTCAATACATTACCACCCAAAAAAATAAAATAAGGTAGAATATACATTATGCCAGAAATATCGTATACTTATAAACCAAATGAGGATTGAGAAGGATCCTATGTTTATTGATTTAGTAAATATGGATATGGGAATTATTAAGTAAGTGGAAAAATAACTATATTTTCAATTGAGTGTGAAAACATATTTATTGGAAAAGATAAAAATATCTCAATTTGATGATGAGAATTTTCAAAATAAAATTTAAGCTGTTAAGGATTGAATATTGGAATACTTTGTGTATGTGGATAGAATTATGAAATTTGGAAAGAGGTTTTTTGTTACATAAATACCTAATATCAAAAGGTAACTATTAGATGATACTCATAGATCAAATTTCTCTATACACAATGGTAGTACAAAGAGGTATAGTGATATGAAGGAACATTTTTGGTGGGATAATATTAAGTGGAACATTGCTGAATATGTGTAAATATATCTATTTTGTCAAAAAGTGAAGGCAAAGAGATGGAATCTTAGAGGATTCATGAAACCCCTACCTACTACTACGTGTAACTGAGATGACATTACTATAGAATTCGTTACTTGATTACCAAAGATCCCCAGAAAGAATGATACAATATGGTTTATTATTGATCGCCTTAGAAATCGGCACATTTTCTTGCTATAAGATAATATTTAGCTCTTGAGCACCTAGAAAGAATCTATATTAATGAATTCATAAGACTATATGGTTCACCTCTATCAATTGTATCTGATTGAGATCCCTATTTTACATCAAAATTATAGAAGAGCCTTCATAAGGCTTTGGATACTGAGCTTCATTTGAGTACTGCTCATCACCCTCAAACTAATGGATAATGTAAAAGGACTATTCAGACATTAGAATAAATGTTGATATCATGATCACTTGAATTGCAAGGTATGTGGGATCAATATTTATGTTTGGTAGTGTTTTCTTATAATAATTGTTTCCATTCACGTTTTCAAATAGCACTGTATGAAGCATTACATGGAAAGAGATGCAATACTACAACTTGTTAGGATGAAGTTGGTGAGAGGAGACATATAGAACCAAAACTTATTTAAGAGACAATGATAAAGGTAAATACTATTCATGTGTATAATAAATTAGTTCAAAGTAGGCAAAAGAGTTATGCTGACAACTAGAGAAAGGATTTGGAATTTCAAGTGGGAGATCAAGCCTTTTTGAAAGTATCTCCATAGAAGGGTGTCATAAGGTTTGGTAAGAAATGGAAACTAATCCACAATTACATCATAACATTCTAAATTATGGAAACAATAAGATTTGTATCTTATTGATTATAAATTACATCAAGTATCTCAAAATTTCAAGATATGTTCCACATGTCATTGTTAAAGAAGTACATGCCAAACACAATGCATGTACTCACCTATGAAGAAATATAATTGGAACCTTATTTCTCTTATTATGAAGATCCAATAGAGATTATTAACACTATAGAGAAAGTATCGATAAATCCTGGGACTCAACTAGTGAAAGTTCTTTAGAGAAACCATAAAATGATAGAAGCAACGTGGGAACCCAAAGACGTTATAAAGAATAACCACCCTCATTTGTTTAGAAGTCAATATTCATGAAAAATTACAAGGATTATATTTTTGAAGGATGGGAGAATATAACACCTCAAGATTTCATGGTATGTATCTTCTCAAATAAATTCAATTTATTTGATAGCTTAAGTTGCACACAACACTGAGCTTAAACGAACTATGATATACTATTATATATTAACATGACCGTTGGAATAGTAATGATACAGTTAAGAATAGTAATGTGGAAATTAGAATAATGACCTCGCCTATGAAAGTATACATAATATTCAGGTATCTCATAAATGAAAATATGATATATTTATATCATGGAATAAGTAAATAAATGTTTTAAAAATGATAAATTAGGTGTTGGCATTTTTTATGAAATGAAAATGTTTATTTACCATTTTATAATTAATATATTGATTTAAAATAAAATTTATTTTAATAAAATAGATTCATAAATTAATATTTTTTTTGTATTATAATTATAATATAATTTTATGAGACCCTAATTAATTTTTAAAAGTGTCGTAAAATCGATTGTAATATTAAAATCAGTATTTTTTTGAATAAATGATGATTTAAATTAAAAATTAATTTCATCATATTTAGAAAAATATTTTTATAAAATTGAGTTCATTTTTAAATTTACACATTGAACAATGGATAGGGATATTTTTTGGAATTTTTCTGAAATAGTTGAATTTTTGGTGAATAGTTAAATGTAGTAATTTACGATATTTAACATTATAAGTTAAATACATGAATTTTTGAGTAATTTATGATGTAATAAACCATTATTTCAAACACACATGTACTTTACTCAGTCATAATAATTAACACTATTGATATTCTTGATCTAAAATAATAAACTAATGAATAAAATAATAAAAAACGCCCCTCTTCCACCCTATAAATACCACCCCTCACCACCCCCTATCATCACACCTTATAAGCCTTTAATATTGTCTAAATTATACCCAATTACCTTAAAAAAATTCTTCCTCATGTCCAATTCCTTCTATTCTTACCAAAATATGAAATACAAGTGTCTTAAGGAGGTTCCTAAGGAGATAATATTCAAGAGGTCAAATCCTCATTCTTTCTCTTTTATTTTATTTTATTTTCTTATTATATACTCACCTACCCTTATCCAAAGTGGAATGATAACTCCAGTATCATATATATTCTATAATGTTATTATGTTAATGGAATTTCCATAATCAAATCTCTTCTCTCCTAATTTTATTCTAAAAATTAAAACATCATCCGTGATGTGTCGATACATCGCCTTCGTGGATGACGAGTTTTCATTTTCCATTATCGACTTCAAGGATAGTCATAAAACAATTATTATGGTTAAATTAGATTATAATATAAATATTAGAAGTTATATAATGTTATATAACCAATAAATAACCAAAATATTAAATAAAATTACACAATTTCATGATGGTCATAAAAATCGCCAAAATAAATTAAGACATTTTCATAAACATTTTATCTAATGATTCATCATCATACCATATAACCAAATGATATATGAGACCATTTAAAATTATGTAAGTTAATTAATACTAAATAAATTCACTTCTGTATAAGTTATTCCCATTTGATAAAAACACCCATATTTATACTCAAGGGAACCAACCATAAAACCATGAAATGAATGCTCCCAGAACAAAGAAATTAAACATTATAAATCATCAAAATGGCCATAAATAATGTTAATAAAATTATAATAAATCATACATATGTTCAATAGGTTCTTAATTAATTAATTAATTAATCTAATTTTATTATCCATGACATTAAGTATAAGTGCAGAACGCTTTTAGACATAAGGTAAGGGGTTTATCATCTCACTTTTATTTCTGTGAGATATACCATATTAACAAACTATTTATTATGTGTAGTTTATATATAATGAAATTTGATATATAATATCATTAATCTCTTTATCTTTATGTTATTAAATGTTTCATTTAATGACTATTAATTTTATAGGGCATACGATTCGATTGATTGCAAGTGGTAAGAGTTTTTTGTCACACTTTAATTTCTATGGGACATATGCCATATTCATCACTTATTAACTTTGTGTACTGACACTTTTATTTATGATCACCAATAATTGTATATTTCATTAAATATACATATATTTTGTATCATTTATATGATTATTTTCTAATTCGTATACCATTATTACATACGGTTCTTACTTTGAATGTTATTTGATTATCCTAGGATATATTGATAAATCCATATCCTCTACTCAATATAGATATTTTGATAAGTCACATTATTCATGAATTAAGTCTGTGTATGAATAATTATTTGAAATTTTAGTGATAGGTGGGGCCCAATATTATATATCCCCTATATGCATCAATAGGTCACATGAGACAAAACAATTGGCGACAAACCCTTTGTGTTTGTTTTCAAGAAAAATCAAATAGGTTTCTACCCATAGACTTAAACCATATTGTGAAAGGTATCTATGGTAGTGGTTCATGTTCCATATACATGATGTCTAATAATTAATCACTTCATTCATTAAGTGTTCAGTTATTACCATCCATGATATTTTCACTATGATTAAATATATGGATGTATTTTCATTCTTAGTTTATTAATTAAATGGAATGTGTTTTTTATGTTATTTTCCTTTCCATATGGATTATTCCTTATTGATTATGCTTCACTTATCATTGATTCATGTTTCTGCTATATGTAACCCTTATTTAGAATTTTATATCACCCTTTTATTTGTTTTCCTTCCCTAGGTTATGAAGATGAAATATTTAAATGACTGTTAATAAAGAATTTTATTTTCCTTTATTATGTTTTATGCTTAATTACCAATGTAATAAGGGAACCATGTAAGCATTTAGTTCTTAAAAAATACTAAACTAATAAATCCTTGGTGATGTTATCTCTTTTATTTATTCCATTCTAATAAAATAACCATAGACTATAGGCTAATGGGGTCAGGTTTTTTATAATGAGATCCAATTGAGGAAGTGGATCAATCAATTAATTGTCCATATTGATAGGATGAGGTGGAAGGTTTCCCATAATAGGAAGGTTGAGGTTACCAAAAGTACTATATGGGAGGCTTTATTAAAGTATATTGTGTAATAAATTTTTGTGTAATTTCTTTAGTCATTTCAATCGCTCTTCTTTTACACTTAGGTAAAGTGTAATTCCCCAATGGATTAGGGTGAAAGACTAACCACACAATCCTTATTGTTCTTGTACCATTATTTTATTTCTATCATTGCATGTGATAGTTATTTTTTTCAATATCTAGTGGTTTTATTATGCAACATGGTGGATTGGGTGTGGTTGTATTCTAAGTTTTGGGAATCATAGCATGGGGTTCATTCTAAATATTTTTCTTCTATGTGTGATGTTTTGGTAGAATATATTCTAGTGGTTTTATTAGAAAATGGCCATGTAACCAAAAAATTATTCATCCAAGTCATCATGAATGAATGTTTCCTCATGTCCAACTACCCCAGATGATTTCCTTTATATGAAACCAAACTTAACTCCATTTGAATATTTTTGTTCTTAAATATGAGGGGTTTTTTTTGATAAATACACACATTACATTTGTTTAAATCCATTTGTAACTATCCTAACTTATACCTCCTTTATTACACCTCTTACTTTAGTCGATATACCCATTTATTTTGAAGAACCTTAACCCCAGTGGGTCTCTCCTTTATTTCACATGTTCTGAACACATAGAGATAATCAAGTTCATCCCTTAGATACAAATACCACTATTATTAATACTGTAATCTCCTTTAATCCTATAGGATATTATATTATCTATCATACATTATAAGTAAAAAATTAAATGTATCACCATACCTTTACTCTGAGCACACATCACTCTCTGGCGGATCTCTAAAATTGTTCCTGTGGATGAGATCTTTATAGTACTACAAATTTTGGAGCGTGTAATTTCATCAATCAAGATTTAATATACCTTGAAATTTACAATACATAAATCTTGATACTATTGGAATTTTACCCCCTTATTCTAATAACTTCACTATATAGTCTAAACTTTTGATTTGGATTTGATTTCTGAAATCACTAAAATTTCAAAAACATCTAGTGATATATTTTGAAGAACATTGACTTAAAATGATACTTTCACCTCATTTAAATTTACTTGTTTGTTTTGATTCTTCCATATGATTTATTTTTTGAATATCAAATGTTGACTTCTTATGAATTTTCAAGAGTCATTTTCCTAGAGTCAAAATCCAAACTCTTCATCTCCATATCCTAAAAAGCAACATGGTCAAGAATTTTCCTCAAGTTTATCTCATTATTTGGAATAACATGGATATAGGTGAGTGACCAAAATAATTTTAGGTGGTTAAAATAAATCATCTTTATAGGCCTACAGTACTCTATAAGTTGATTCCCAATTGGAGATGATGAAATCCATTTGATTAATTATGTGATGAAATTCACCACTTCTACCAAAATACCTATGGAACTATACATGAATTAATGCACCCCTTGAATTTTATAAAAAAAATCTCTTTATTGTTTGCATAAATCCTTTGTGACCTGGTTTCCCTGGAATGATATTCTAAAATCAAATCCTATTCATCCAGGAAAATCTTCATAACTTCATGCTTCCATACTCTTTAATATTCTCTAACAATAAGAACTTCAACTTATATATGGTCTAATTTTCCACCATATTCATGTATCTAATGAAAGTATTAAAAATCATAAACTTTTACCTTAGAAATTAAACCCACACTTTTCATATAAAATCATTTATGAAAGTCATACAGAAGAATGAACCTCCATGAGAATGCACCAGTACTAGTCCCCAAACATTAGTTTGGACCAACTTCAACTTCTGATGCTTTACTATTTTCCCTTCCATTTAGAAATACACATTATAATACTTTACAAAGATGAAATCCTTGGAAATTCCATACCATATTCTTATATACCTAAAAAATACCTTGAAAAAAGTATTTTCATCCCCTTATCACTATAATATCCATGACAGTCATTCCATAACTTCATTGAAGTTAATTCTCCAACATGAAGCTCTCCTTCTATTAAACTTGTGAGCTAAAGTGTTCTATCCTTCACAACTCTTTCGATGAACATGGATCCACATGAAATATTTCATTCACAATCTATGAATTTTGTAAAAAAACCCACATTATCTAGTTTACCAATGAAAAATAGATTCTTCTATAGGTTTGGAATATACCATATGCCATTTAACTTCATTGTTATTCTATTCTTTATCTGGAATGAAACATATCATTTCCCCACTATCTCTAGAGGGTTTTAATTTGAAATATGAACTTTACCATACCTTATATAGGTATATCTCTTTATAAATCCTCTCTTAGATGTAGCATGGAATTAAGCTTTAGATTCCATCACCCAAGAACCCGATTTACTAGAGACACTTATGAGAAATCCAATACCATATCCCATTAGGGGATTCACAGATCTTATTATGGGGGAATATCTTCTAAAGTTATCCCTATGATCACAATAAACTTTCTTGAGGTTACCTTTCCTCCCATAATGACATCATAGGGGAGAACCATCTATAAAGATGCTCCTGCTCCGACTTATCCTCCCTTTTCCATTAAATTAACTTTTCTATCTAGAAGTAAATCATCTTCCCTCCATGTTATATGAATTACCAGAATATATTTGAATCTTCTTTCGATGAATTTGATCCTTCAATAGTAGGTAACTAAAATATGATAACTTAAGTCCATATTTTTTCTTAAATTACTCAAAACGATCACTATAATATCCCATGATTCTAATAGAAAATAAATTAATAAAAATTCCTAAATTAGGTCTCCAAAGACTACCTTTAATGATTCTATCTGACTTTAAATAACTTTGAAGTATTTAATATGACTAGGGATGGATCATCCACATGAAATTATATATATAGAAATAATTTTTTTATCATTTTATACATTTCTTATACATGTAATATATGGTCTTTATGGGTTTTAACATGGTCTTCATTTCACAAGTGTTGAACACTACATTTAGGGAAAGTGATATTTGTATCAAACTGAGTGATTTTTTATCTTGCCTCTCCCATTATTCATAATTCTTCAATTTTTTATTGACTCAAATTAATAGAAGATCATGGTACTTTGGTAGAATATAATCATCCGTATATATCTTTTATAAAAAAATCTATTCCATTATACTTCTCAACCAGAACCTTACTCTCATCAGATTCTATCTCTCTTGAACTTATAAACTTCCACTACTTCTAGTAAATGTAAAATGAGGGTCTAGGAACTATAAAAAAATATTATTTTAAAATTAAAAGGTTATAATTATGATACTAAATTGATCTATAAAAAACCTTTACCAGGGAATTATACTCTAAAAATCACTCCAACCATGAGATCTGAACCACTTTTTAGGTCAAAAAAGTATTACAATAAAACCACATGAAGATATTACATTGTATCTTTTTATATAGGAGGAAAATATCTATAATGAAACTCATTCTATGATTCCCTAAAAATATAAGGAAACTACAACCAAGCCACCACACTATAATGTAAAACTACTAGATTATGTAGATAAGAACCATTAGATGCAATGATTTAAAAAAACAAAAGCATAAGAATAATAAGGGTTACATGGTTCAGGTTTGTGCCATAATAAACAAAGGAATACTGCTTCACCTAATCATAAAATGAGAGTGATTATAATGAATAAAATGAAACACACACATATCAAACACTCTAATTAAAATAGAGTCTCCCAGCTTATACTTCCATTCACCTCAACCTACCCATCTTCGTGAGAAACCTTCCACCTTAGACTATCAATGTGGACAAGTTATCCATCAATCCATGACCTTAACTGGATCTCCTAGTGTACTATTAACCTTCCATAGATACCAATAGATATAATATAGTGTTTCTATTGTTGAAATAACTTCTTGTGAAGTTAAAAATTTTACCCTATAACTGTCACAATCTATATCATCTATTGAATTGACTCTCTACTATTACTTCTCTCTCACCCATCCAATTATTAGGAAAATATCCATCGAAATTTCACCCCTTCTAGTGAAATAAAATTTTCCTTTGCTATAAAATGAAGCTCACACCTCCCAAAATGGCTGACCCTATTCCATGTGTTTTTATCACTCTCCACCTTGATTAAAATTTAATTTATCCACCAATATTCAATATATTCTCAAGTAAGTGTCTCCTCCTCTGTCACCTTTATCTTCTTCCTCCCATTTTCACCTTCTTGTTCCATCATATCCATGGTGGCCTAAGTTTTATAGAATATAGGGGATTTATGTGTGAGTCTTGATATTAGGGTCTTATATTGTATCTTTGTGGTCTCATCTTCCTTCTTTTTGTGATAAAAAATAATTTATAGTAGAATCAATCAATCTATAGTAGGCATACCTACGTCAATCCCTTTTCATTTTAAAATATGAGTTTTTGTGCTATTTTAAAATAATTTTTAAGTAATATTAATTTTATATTGATTATATTTTTTCAATATAATATCATTTAATATCAAATGGATTGAATTTTTGATTCAAAATTCTATGAAAGGCTTAGTTTAAATTTATTCCAACAATGTGTTTGATAAAATGATTAAACTAGTTTCTATTGCTTTTAAATTGAATTGTTTTCATGGGAAGTTGGAAATGGATTCTTCTAATTTATTAAGACATTACCCATTGAATAATTTTATTATTTAAGAAATTTTCATGTTAATACACTTGTATGATCCTTGTGAGATCACTGATAGGAGTGGTGAATCAGTGATCTTAAATTATTATTTTTGTTTCTTCTCAAACAATCTTCGCCAGTTCTTAAGATGACTGATATCAATTGACGACCCATATCAAACACACACCAATACAAGGAATATAGTGATTTAAAAGGTTCATCTCTCAAAAGTGATAACCAATCCTTGGTGTGATTTGGAATTGACTAAGATCACATAACCCAATAAAATTGATTTGTAGGTATAGAGAAGAACGGTTTATTCTTGAACTCACATTACACCTCTCTTGACAATGATTTTTTTCATCCCACACTTTATAATGGTAGTAAATATTTATAATAACTAAAGAGTCTTCCACCAAGCAGACCATTGTAGAGTTGTTTTTGTGTAGATTTCTTCTTCTATTGCACGATAGTAAGTCACTTCTTCACATTGTATGCACAACACATGTACATAAATTATTACATTATCTTCTTAATCTTCTCTAATAAATTTTTATCTTATGTATTAATTTATTATTATATTCTATTAAATAGATCTAAAAAATATATTTTCTTCTTATATATACTATAAATATGTTTATTTCATAGAAACAATAAATCCAACATGTTCACATTTAAATTTCAAATTTGAATTTGAATCTTCAACTTTTCTTAACCAAATTTCATCTAATATAAATTAAAATTAATCCATTAGATCACATTGATTGTTCTAGACATCCTAAATTTGGTTAGGAGAATTGAAAGATTTATTATGAGAGGCTCCTGAGTCATTAATAGATCCATGTCATCATATCTACTCGAAGCATGAAATTTATTTAGACCTCAACTATCACCATGACATGTTAAACCCTATTTTGGTCCTTATGTAGTAAAACACTTGGAAAAATGCTTCAAAACTCCCAAAACCATGGTGTTTCCCAATTTATATTTCACATAGGAATTATTTTGAAGCACCATGATATACAATATGGTGTGTTTCTCCCCATATAGAACATCTATCGACTGATTCATGAACTCTTCAAAATTTCCACCAAGAAAGACCATGGAATAGTCAAGTTATCCATTTCATATAGGGAAAATTCTTTCATTCCAAAGGATTCTCTTGGACATGTAGATTTAAATTTTATACTACCCAGATTTTTTTCCCTCTATCAATCAATGCCTTGAAATTTCAACTTTAACTCAAAGATTTCACCTTGGATACACCAAAATTTTGTAATCCTCATTTTGAATCACAATACACACAATCTTCATCAAAATAACACAATTAATCCTATGGAAAGTCCTTTATTTCAATTTTTATATTATAATTACTAAACTAAAAACTTCTTATGAAATGTACATTTTTAAAATGATCTCCCTGTTTTAATGTAATGCTAAATAATCTAAGATACCATGGTTTTTCTTCAAAACATAAGAAAGATTCATGGTTTTACAGATGTAAAATTACTTGAAAAAAATCCTTGAATTATGACCATATCCAAAGAATATCACCATTTTGACTTCCTAGAAATACATTATACCCATTTTTATGAACTGCTATAAAATGGTGAAGTCCCAAACAAATTTCTGTTTCATTATATCACATTTAATATTCTTCCATAAAGTTCAAAAAATTCCAAAACTATGGAACTAACTTCACCTCAAATTATTCATCATGAAATACCTGATTTTGAACATGATTTATATGTTGAAAACAAATGAAAACACACTAATAATATCCAATTCATCTATTACCATTTTATATTCAACAAAGATATAAAAATATTCCCCCAAAAGTCTTGGGATCAACAATATATCACTTTGTATATTCTTTAAAATCAAGACACATAAAATTAATTTAAAAATTAAATGACTTAGTAATGAATTATAATTTAATAATTTAAAACCTACATGATAAAAAGAAATGTAGGAAATAAGAACATTGAGTATTAAAATAACTTTTTCCATTAAAAATAATTATTTACATTCATACATCTTCAAAAAGGACCTTCTTGAATTATATTGATGAGATGGAACCACTATGAAAATTGACCTAAGAAAGAATAGATTCTCATTCAATAAATACTTCATCATAACCATTATCACAATAAAATATTACCTTAACTTGAAAAATCATTCTATGGAATATGTAATAAAAAATTCCTATGTGCAATTTAACCAATTTTCAGAGCTGTTCACACATACAAAAATTATCAATTAAAAAATTACCCCTTTTTAAAAACTCTCTATGAATATATCCTCCCCAATGATATATTACCCCCTTAAATGTAACACATATCAATAGATACTCCCTTATGGATCCTTATTCTCCAAGCATGGAAACCCTCTATCCTAGGGTTTTCTAAGTTTCTCTCAACACTACTAGCCTCTGCTTGGCCTTGTCGAATGAGGTTTGAGGAAGGATTTTCTATCCTTTTCTTATCTGAAAGTTGAGGAAAAGGTCAAGTTATTTATCATAGATTGTGACATATAGAAATACCATTTATTATCTAAGTTATCCATCAGATTCATTGAGATCTTCCATTGCTATGTATCCCTTCTTATACCTGGATCTGTTTAGATTTGGTCTCTCCCAACTTGAAGCATTTTCTGCAGTTTTGTGTTTGGATGGGATGGTCATCAGATGGAACCTCTCCCATGTCCCTATCATGTGGTGGTGTTAAAATATTATTTGGATGGTTGTGCTCGATGACCTAATATCAGATCTATCTGATGATTAATGGTTGTCCATGGATCTGTATAGATTTGGGATTATTGGCTTGAATTGCTATTTGTGGTTCAGTTCTTATGTGGGTGCTCATCATTTGAAGGATATTTTTTGTCTCTCCCCAGCGGCAGTGCTCAATATCCTTCAGGCAAAAATTCTTGGGGTTCAGACATTGGATTAGTTTTTAGATTTCAACAGTGGTTGTTGGATATGGTGTGATTTTCAGATAGTGGTGGTGATTTGAGTGATTGTTTTTGGGATAAGGATGAAGCTGGTGGATTGGCCGAACTGGGAAATGTGCTCTATGCCTTAACAATTGTGAATGGAAGCAAAAAATGGTAAGCGATCTTGTTCTATGGTCATTGTCTAGTTTCACTGGTTTTTTTTTGTTTGTGGGAATATTGGTTTGATTAGAGAGTATATATCTTGATGTTCACTAGAATTTTTTGCATTGTATTTTATTAGTAGGGAAACTTCTTGCAGTTATCATTTAGTGGGTGACCTCAAAATAGGGATAAGTGTGATGAAACCCATTATTCACCCATCCGTTATATTTTTTGATGGATGGATAGGAATCTTTATTTTAAACATGATAAGTTTTTTCAGTCAAATTTTGTGTTGTATTAGGTTGAAATTACTATGATTTTTTCACATGCTTTATTGGGTGTCTAGATAAAAAGATGGAAGGGTGCTCTAGAACATTTCAACTGGCTCTACTCCATATGTTTTTGTTGGTTGGAGATGTTCTCTTTCATGTTGTGTTGGTCCATTATAGTGAAACATCTTAGTGGAGGGGGTGGCACGTCATTCTGACTGATCTCATTGTTGCACTATCTAGTGATGGGGGTGATGAGTATTTTTTCTAATTCTTTTCTTGATCTTTACTTCCCTTTGGACTTATATGACCATTATAACCTTTTCTTCTTATTTCTTTAAGGAATTTACCCCTTGTTTGTAATGGATTCCCTCTTTTCTCAATTTTAAAAGTGGTTTAATTTTTTATGTTTAATAAAGTGGTATTAACCCTCAAAATTTAAAAAAAGGATACCCCTTTATAATGCATTCTATTCATTTTAAAAAATAGGAAGATAAACATAAAATAATATTTTTTGTCATTTATTTTTCTCTACCATTGAAAATAATATACAAAGAAAATATGAGAGAGGAAACTAAGTTACTATAACTTAACCTTGATATGGGTGTGGTTGAAATCCAAAAATTGACCTTATATTTTGAAATTAATCCTTAGGTAGTGTCTTGTTGAATACATTGTCTCTTTATTCCTTTATAGAAACAGACTCTAAATTAAATTCATAACCATACACATTCACATTTTTGAAGTGATATTTTATTTCAACGTGATTAGATATTTAACAATGAAACAAATTCCTTGAAATATTTATAACACCTTGATGATCAAAACCAAGAAGAAGTGGTTACTTCACTTTATCCTTGAGATTTTCCAATTAGGTCTTCATCCACATCAACTGAGTTCTAGAATTAGTGGAAACCACATATTCTATGTAATAAGTACTCAAGGTGACTATATTTTTCTTCTTAATATGACAAAAAACACACCTCTATCCAAGATAGATAACTCCACTAAATGTTGAACTCCCATCATCAACACAAGCTTACCAATCTTCATATTTGTAGATAAACAGATCAATCTTTCCCTTGCTATCATATTTCAAACCAAGACTTATTGTACCAATTATACACCTAATAATTCTCTTTCTAAAATTAAAATGGGACACTTTTAGATCACTTTGATACCTGAAACTGAGAGTAACAACATGAAATATATTAAACATTAAATCTACCAAGTATAGATGAATTCCGATAATCTATCATAATTATACCTAATACACTTCCTTTCCTCGTTCAACTTTTGAAAACGTGGTTCCCACTAATATTAGGGTGGAAACTAGCTTTGAATCCTCCTTTACAGACCTTTTCAAAAGTTCTCTAGTATAATTCTCTTGTTAAAGTAAAATTTGATATTTATTTTGAGAAATTTTTAATACAATAAAGTAACTCATCTTCCCAAGCATGAACATTTCAAAAATATTATTCATCTCCTTATAAAGAGCATCACAAATTCCTTTCTTATTTATAAAAAAAATATGCCATATATATATAAATAATGACCAAAATATATACCTCTTTGTCATCCTTAATATAGATATTATTTTCCACTATTCCATTTCTAAAATTTAACTTCTTCAAATAGGTGTATAGATTATAATATAAAACTATTGGAGAGTTTTTAAACCAACATAGATCCTTGTTTAACCTATAAACATAATTCTTATCTTATTCAAGAAAGAAAACACATTCTTTCTCAATGTATACCTCGTATTCCAATTCAAAATTGAGGAATGAATACTTAAAATCCATTTAAAATATCTTGAATCACGTTTTTAATACCATAAAAAGAAAGATTAAAAAGGTTTTAAGTCTTAAAACTGGTGATAAGGTCTCATTAAATTCCACTCCTTCAACTTGATAATAACCTTTACACACTAATATTCATTTATTTTTCAGCAATCCTCCATTTTCATTCATTTTTTTATAACACTCATTTTTTCCAACATCATTATTCCCTTTGAACTTGGACTTCGACTCCTAAGTCTCATTCTTCTCAATATGGTCCAATTATTCATTCATATAATCAACCCAGTATTTATTCTTTAATAATTTTTTAATATCTCTAGGTTCAACTTGAGAAAATAGTGAGGTATGAGTTGTTATCCTTAAACTTATTCTAGATTTTAACTATATTCATTTACCTACAATGATGATTTAAATTCAAACTTGTCCTACTATCCATTGATGAGATGAATGAAGTTGTTACTAATCACTTAAAATGGATGATTTTTCTTCTTCAACCTCTATATCATATGAAATTTCTTCATTATCAGAAACTTATTTAGGATATTTAACAAAAACAATATCATTATAATTTATATAAATTTATTCTTTATAAGAGACTTATTTATTTGATCATTACAATTCCTTTATATCAATAGAGTCAAAAAAATTATATTATATTTTTATAATACTAGTATCATATTCCATTTTAGAATATATCCTAATAAAATTACATAAACACATTTATTTTAAAAATTCTCAATATTTTCACCTTTTACCTTAATGAAATAAGGGTTTCCAAACACTCAAAGATACTTTAAACATATATAATTTTTGTAATACATCTCATAATTGGACATATATGAGGTTAGTATGTATATTTTCTTTAATGTGAACTTATAATCCAATAACTTTCCTCCAAAAGTATCTAGATGTAGCATGCTTGATTAGAATTGTCCAAGACATCTCCAAAAAAATTATATTATTCAACTCAGCCACACCAATCTATTGATGCGTTTATGGTTCACTGAGTTCATTTAAAATGTGATGCTTCTCAAAATAATATTCAAACTTACCATTTAAAAATATATTTCCATTTCCTGTTCAGATATTTTTTAAAGGAAAACCAAATTCCTTTTATATACTTATTAGATAAATACTAGTGCTTCATAAAAATTAAACAAGTAATATAAGTTAAGTAATTAATGAAATAATTAAAGTAATTATCTCCATTTGTTTATTACTTCTTAATCATCACATAAGAATCAAAATAAATGAACTTCAGTGGTTGAGTAGACTGGATTTAAACCATTTTGTGTGATTAATTAACATTTTGGAATGTTTAGAACATACAATATCTTACTCTATTCAACTTAGTAACATAAAAATACTTTTTAATTGAGTGATATTATCCATGCCTATTTTTAAAAGATGTATAATCCTTTAATGCCAGAAAATATTTTCTTCTTTCATGCTAAGATAACATGAGTTTCCAACATCACCCATTTTTAATAAATTACCTTTAGATTTATATCCTATTGTAATCATTGGTCCATATTATATTATATTTACCAATAACCTATATTTTAAAAAAACAATTCATTTACTTCATCATAAAGTTGTGAAATACTTAATATATTGTGTTCTAATCAATCAAAAAAGTGTTTATAGATTTCAGGTTTTCTTTATTAATCAATATTGAAAAAACTCTTTTAACCTCAAGTAACACACAATTTCCAAAGGTCACTAAGACTCTATTTCACTTCTTAACATCTTTTACCAGTTTTAAATATTCTTTCATGTGAGATGAACATTTCTCTCCAAAATCCATGGATTATACCCATTTAATACTTTTGGTTCCACTTCAATAACTAAGTCTTTATACTTTATTTTTATTTTATTATTCTAAGGCAGTTTAGTATTGAAAATAAACTTTACTAGGATATTAGAAGTATGGTACATTAATTTACTTGGTGACAGGGTTGGCCACACCTTCTATATGCTTTTTTACAAGCTTCTAATCGATCATACATTTTCTGTCTAGATTTTTTAGTTTGTTTTAAAATTTACTTCCTTTGAGTGTGTTGAGTCCCATGAAACCATGAATTCAAATAATATTAGAAATATTATGATGTTGGTGGTTGAAATAAAACCTATTTTACATATTCAAAAATCCTTTATAGTACAAACTAAATCCATTAAAAGCATACTCACCATTATAACCACTATGCTATCCTGAAGTTGGTACTTAAATTCATTCCACATTTAAGTTATCAATATTGGTTTATTTTTGTGAAAAATTTATAAACCCCTAAGAAATTATCCTTCAAATTTGTCTTATTATTATCCATTCTATAATAATTAATATTATCATTTTTTGACTTCAATTTTATGTTCCTAAAATTTTCAAATTTTTAACTATCACATGATTTTGCGAAAAACTTAGTCTTCTTGAATTTCTTATTTTACCATCATTTTCAAAATTAATATCATAATCAGTAGGTAATTTTTATTGGTATTTAAAAACTCATCTACCTTTTATAATTCTAAAACTTGTAAAATATAATCCTGAAACATGGATTTTCTTTTGTTCAACTCTTCTTCTATTTCAACAAATTACTCATCCACCTTTGCACATTCCAAAACTTCAAAAATAGAATCCTGAAAACTGGATTTTTATTTGTTCAAATATTCTTCTATTTCAACCAATTTTAGTTTTATATACTCAAAATTATTCTCTTTTACTTTCAAAATTCCTTCCCTATTTATATTAAGAGTCTTCTCATCATCAATAATCTTATTTTAAACTTCAATTTATTATAATAACTTTAATATTTATTCTATAAAAACACTCACTTTACTGCTAATAGATTGATTAAATTTCTATAATATTCCAATATACTTATAAAATTTAGAAAATTTTGAGAGAAATTATTTCCATTACCTCTTTATAATGAACACCATTTAATTATAATATTATTCAATTTTATAACCACTTTCATCATAATGTTAATATTGTTTTGCGGCGAAGGGGATGTGATTGGTTCCCATGTCTAATTAAAGGGAGTCGGTGTTGTTTAATCATTTCTATTGGGTTCCCCATCATTGTGACTTCGCCTGGTCTCCAACGGGTTTATTCACAAAGTCAGAAACAACCAACGGTTATTGTATCCAATGATCCATGGACCTGCTTTCCAAAGGCAGGCGCTCATTGGGTGATATGGCCAATGACACTTAATAACTCACATTGTTCGAGAGTATGGGAATTGGGTCTCATCACACCCTTTTGGGGGAATTATTTCATATTCTAGGACTCTCTTATAGATTTAAGACGTGTTCATATGTTTGCGAATATTTGGTTTATCCCCAAGCATAGTATCCATGGATTACCCCTAAGTTTAAAGTCATAGGTATAAATAGGGACCCGGAACTATCTACATCTGAGGTTTACCATCCCTCATTAGATTGGCGATTCTGGGTAAGTTTGAGTTTGTTTAGAAACCACTAGTCTCAAGCCTTAAAATTAGGCACTCTCGAGTTTATTATCGTCCAGGGGGGATAGAGAGTGACTTGAGCATCTTGATCGAACCCAGAATACGAGATTCCTATATATCCTTATGAGAGGAATAAGAATACACATAGTTCAGTGCCGCTTAATAGGACACATAACCTTTTAAGGTCATGTGACAAGGACCCAACCGTATAGTTTAACATCATGTGCCAAGGACGTCTAGGTGAAAAGTACCTAGTTAAGGTTGGCGCGGGACTTATGCCTAAGTGGCCCAGAGGACCTAGGGTAAATTATTTCTTGGGACCATGTATGGTATTTATAAGGGTGGGATGACATAATATGATTATGATAGATGGGTATCAGACTTATATGTAGTCCCCCAGGGAGGTTTCCTACGTATCCCGGTTGGTTAGGAATCAAAGTTTACATAGTTTTGGAAGGTCAGGTATTACACATAATAGTTTCCTATCGAGGGTGTGGTTGGTAGTCCATTTTGGGGTATGGTTGGGGATTACATGTGTTTGGTGGTCCGAGTTGTGATTGAACCTCAGGGAGGTGTCCTACATACCCTGCTTAGGAGACAGGGATCAAAACCCACATAGTTAGTTCTATTGCTTCCATTGTACGGATGTTGTGATCATCACAAATATCTAATCCCATGTGATAATTCTCGGTGTGAGAAAAAATATAATGTGAAAGATTTGTCAAGCCACACACTTTTTACACTTTTCCTCCTCCGCTAGTGGAAGAGGGCACATTGACCGTGGAGGAGGGCGAGGCGACGGGCCTTCTCTCTATTCACTTTACATTGGATGAGGGTACAATTAAATGAGGAAGGGATGGAGGTTAGGGGCTTACACCAGGATGGATTCCCAATTACTCTCTTCAGGGGAGGGGAGAAGTGCTCACTACTGGTGCTCATTGAATAAAACAACAAGCATGATCCCTCAATCCTGAAGAGTGGAGAGGCAGAAAGGGGCTCCCGGATTTGGATTCTGCACTACCGTGGGTATTTGAACCCAGGGATGCTTTGGATGTCCATTCAAGGGACTGGGTAACCCCTTTTTCTTTACCTACCGTGGGTATTTGAGCTTAAGAGGGCACACTAATGCGCTTGAAGGTTTTATCATATCGGTCCAATGGCTTTGGGAGAGACCTTGGATTGGTGCCAATGGATAGGATACTAAGGGGATTATGGAGGATTTTACTAAATTGTAAGGACCTTATATGACTCAAGGGATGAAAAAACTAAAGGCTTTGGCGTTCTACATAGCCATACAAGGAGTAGTGCGCTTCACGTAGGTAGGTTCTACGTAGATGGAGTGGTCGTCCGCGTTCCAGTGTGGTATGCATATTGAGGGGAATCCCACGTATTGGAGTGGTATGCGGCTTCGGGTTTGGTCTATGTACTAAGTTTTTACATAGTGTTGGATTCCACTCAAGCAGCGGTGGCTGGGGGCAGCATCGATCAAGGCTTCGCCTGCGTAAGTGGGTGCTACGCGGCGCGCTGGATCGAAGAAAGGGTATAAGCTCCCTAGTTTGTGGGGAGTGCATCCGCTTTTGGTCCATGGTTCATGGTTTACCAATTTTTGGTTTTCCTTTTATCAATTTACTTATGCATTTTTCAGTTATTAACATTTCATCCCAGTTTATACTTGTTGCTGGTTATCAAATTGGAACTTCACGGTCCGCGAAATCCTAAACTCCTGAAAACCTCTTCCTTCCAAGATCCGATCACCAAGAATCTGATCCTTAATTAGCTGATCCCCTTCTTCTCCCCATTGATGTCCTTTTATAGAGGGGGGGGGGAGGGTTGTTTCTATAGTCATGCAACACCTTTTGAGGAGGCCGATGATAGAAAACCCAGCCTATGGATGACTTAGTCAACCCGTGGTTTGCAGGGTATATTGAATGCACCTCACTCGCAAACCAACTTAGCCACTGGGGTGCTTCGCAGCCACGTAGGGTTCTTCCTATGTTTTGCGAATGACGCGGTGCGCGACAGGAGGAGATGGATACAACAGGTTTGCAGCTAGCGTTTTTTGTGACTGTGGACTAGTCTGGCATCACTTCGTCGACCATTTGGTTCACGCCCACGTAAGAGATCCACCTCTGTTTCGAGAATGACAACGTCCGTGGGTGGCACGGTTCACCGAAATGGCCGTGTACCACTGATGATGAACTGGTACATGGACTGGTTCGGTCTTTTACTATTTCTTTTGAAAATTCGTCATATTTTACCGAAATTATTGATGAAGAATTGGTAGATTCTTATACTGATTTTAAGGGAGTATCTTCCTTACCTTCTGCAGATTTTTCAGGACACTACAAATCCCCCCCATCGGAATGGGGTTCGATTGGAACGAAGATGAGGCTATTCCAATGTAGAGTGGTCCTGAAAATAGAGTGGTGTGAAGTAGAGAGATGGACCTCGTGGGGGGACCACGCCTATATAAAGGGGTCCACGCGACTTGTTTTTTACCTGGTTTTTTGGTCAAAAGTTCTCTCGATTCCTGCTTCTGCGCACCACCTCCGTGTATGGATTCCTTCGCGAACTGCTTCGTCCATGAACCCACTTCATCTTTTTTGAACTGATCCACATCTGTGCTCACCCCCATTCTCAAACTAATTTCCCAACCGTGAACTAAACTCTAACAACTTTAAAAAGTAATCCATAGAGAGCTGCGTAGGGAAAACGCTACGCGATTCAGTGTTCTGCAGACTAGAATTATTCTTAAAACTCTAGAATTTTCATTTAGAACTTCATTTTAAGTCCCAAAATATGAGAACCCACCTAGGGACTTGGTACGTGGTCTGCTTGACATTTCTTTATGGGCCAGAATGTTGCAGACCTCTTCCACGTACTACTGGTTCGTAGAATATGGGCATCGCGAACCAACTCTGGGGTACGCGGGGCATACTATGCATTCACTTTGTGGAGCCTTTGCCAAATACTTGGACTTTTCCTGAATATTATACTTTGGACTAAACCTTGTTATGGTTTCCTAATATAGGAAGAAAACATGGTTCCTCCACGAGCTATTGTTGGGCCTGTCGCTGCTCCCCTTTCAGCTGTCAATCAATGACAAAAAATATGGCCATCTCTGCTGAGGGAAAAGTTCACATCACCCTCTTGCATCAATACTTATCCAATATGCTTACTGAGACTCATCGCAAATACCTATTTTCCAATAACCCTCCTCCTTATGGGTTCGTCCTATTATCTAATACATGGATACCCTCACCTTCTCGTGAAAACCTCCCTGTGGCCTGGATAATATCCAGTACCATCCCTAGGGTTGTGATATCACATAAGGGATAACTTAAACTGAAGGACACAACTACTGGGTCCATGTTGAATCACATTCCTATGTCCCCTATGGGTGAGAAACGCCAACAAGATGGAGTAATTCATTGTCATCGGAGCATTGCGCACAATTCCATGGTCAATGAACAACATGGTTGGTCACCAAATTGATATCTTTGAGCTGGAGGTGCGTTTAAGTTGGATTGGGGGTGGCCCTTCTGGGTTTTCCATAGCTGTGGGGAGTTCCAATATGAACTGTGAACCGTGGGGCTGTATGAAGCTTTCTAGGTATCCCAGACTTACAGCCACCAGACTAATGCACTTTCCACAAAACTCCTAAGTCTATGGAGGATGAATACAAATACATTACACTTATTCCACGAGGAGGTTGGAATTATCCTTTGGGACATCTCAATGATCTCAGGAGTCCCCATCATCGGAGATATGTATGAGGAATTTTTGACTCCCCCTTTTTTCTGGGATGATGAGGAGAGGACTCCTCCTTTGGTGAAGTAGCTCATTGGTCAAGCTCAAAAGTTCTCCAAAGAGGTTTATTCGAAATATATCATCCCCTATCCCAAATGGATTGAAGACTTTGTGATGGAAACCAAATCTGTGAACCATCCACATAGGACCACGTCTTATCCCTTAATAGAAACCCAGAGGCAGGGGGAACCTACTGGTCAATTCTAGAAGAGGGTCAATTCAATACTTTGGGCTGGGAGCTCGTGTCAAACATAGATTGACTACTTTAACTGGCAGCCTTTCTGGCTATGTTCCTGAGTGAATGGTTATTGCATGTACATGAGTCTAGCGGCATATGGGTTTCCACCTTTGTTATGGCGGCGTAGCTGGCCACTAGAAAATGCATCAACCTATCCATTATTGTGTTGGTCAGGATTTACTAATTACTCGACCATATCACTAAAGAGAAGCATCCAAATCGGATGGCCGACCCCTTCCAAATCCTCTGGGGTCGGATAGGGGTGCACACGAAGAACTTCTACACTTTCATCAACCCCTTACAGATTATGGGTGCCACACTCTGGCCATACCTGCAATTGACCAGTGGGGTTATGCCCGAGGTATGGGATGCCCAAGATAAGGCAGAACATCAAACGGTCTAGAATAAGAACCATCTATCAAGCCGAATCACCGACTATAAAAACTTTAATTTTCAGCTCTACCCTTCCCCAACTGGTGTGATTGTGAATGCCATATCGGAGGACTTTACCAAGCAGGGCTACCTTTTTTCCCTTAGGTAGGGTATCTTAGTGGCTCACATAGGTGGGGAACTTATCTGGGAAGGGTACGTGCCCTGTAGATTTGGTATTCAGTTAGGTTGTGTTCAAATACTATGCCCCCCTTCCCTCAATGGTGCTCATGAGAATCAACATCTAATGGTATCCAAGAAGTTATGGTTGTTGTTTACTCGACAGGACACTAGTTGCGATGTAAGGAGTCTCGAGTTTGTAGACCCTATACCTTTCCTTTCCAAAAAATATGCGAACTTTTGGGTGTTGTCATACCCAGACCACTAGTTGGGAATACTGGTTCCCACTATTCAGAGATCCAAACTGTCAAAGGGTAAGGGAAAGAGAAAGGAGGTTGATGCGCCAACTCAGGCAATAAAGGTTCTCCAGAATCTTGTTGGCCCTATGCTCGCAAGGAAAGTTTTGACACCTCGGGGTGTTTCCTTGCATGCCATTGAAGCTTCCTTCAGGGGTCATCCAGTCATACCCATCGATGTCGCCTTCCTGAGGGCTTGGAAGTAATAGGATGAGTTCAAAAATTAGTCATATTTCTTTAGTCAACACCCACATGCTCTATGGAAATATCTCCAAGGTAGGGAAGTGTTTTTTGGTGAGATGGGATATAAATATGTGTCTGCTGATATTTTTTACGATGATGACCTAGAGAGGGTAAATTGGTATCTTCAAGATCTCGAGGTTTACTTCCATGCTCACTGGGTTTACTCTGTGTCAACCCACCAGATTCAAGCCATGTTACGATCGGTGACCGACAAGGAGGAGGAGAGAAGCAATCATTCTTCAGGGGTGATGATCCTGCCAGTCCTCCTACTGCAACTAAGAAAAGGGAATTCCCTTACTTTCACTTGGAGTCCCGTAAATGGGTAGTTCCTGAGAGTTCTAGGGTGGTGGTAGAACACAGGAAGTAGTCACAACTATAAGAACCCCCACCGGCTTTTGTTTCTACTCCAAACCCTCAGGCTGATCCCCCCAGGCTAGCCATTCCTATTACAGTTTCATTCCCAGATGCGTGGAGGGTTTGGGATGACCTGAGGGATAGTGGATTTGATAAAGAAGTCTGGAAGTTGCTTTAAGATATGCCTTTCAAGCTTCTAGGCCTTGGAGAATTTTTTTCTCCTTCATATGTTTTGGTTGAAGAAGATCTTGGTGAGGTAGTCACATGCTTAAAATACATGGATAAATACTTGCACTCACTCAAGAACCGACATTATGGGTTTGACCGAGTGGCTCTAATGATGATACACTCTGATACATCCGATACTGAGGAAGAGGTCATCTTACTTATATATATCCCACCTTTTCGTTCTATATTGTGAAGATTATAACATCTTTTTGCTTTCCACAGGATGCTAAGGAGTCCCAAGAAGCAATACCTTCCCTGGAGTGCACCCCCCCAAGGTACTGCAGTGGGCGAACATGTGCCTTCAGCTGTGGGGGTTGTTAGGAAAGGCTCTCCTAGCATGACCGAGCATATAGAGGCAACCATTGTAGACCTGACTAGGGTATTCCCTCTTATAGCTCCTCCCAGTGTCTCGGGCAGGGAGCTGTCTCCTTGGAAAATCAAGAAATGTTAGCAGGCCTCCCAACTATTGAAACACATCAGATAGGGGATCAAAGGTAATCATTATTCCTGCTTCTCTGATTATCAAACCAGATGATTTGACATTTTTGATTATTGACATTTTGTGTAATTTGGTGTAGAGCCTATTAGTAATTAGGCTCCAATTTCCCAAGTGGCTATGATTATCGCCCCTTTGATAATAAGGAATTACCTACAACCATGTTTGATTATGGTAAGGGGTGGGGCCTATTGAGGAAGCCAGTGATACGGATGTCCCTATCCTAATTTTGAAAATTGAGAATTCGACAGAGGAGGGGAAACTGAGGATTGAGACTTCTGCCGATTACACGGTCTCCACAGCTATAGAGGAAGATGAGCCACCCTTTTTGATGACAGTTAAAGTGAGTGAAGTGCATTCATCACCCAAAGAGACTAATTTTTTTTTAGAACTAACGGAGTCGGCTACCCCAGATTCTATGGATCATGGTCCCGTGGAGTAAGAGCTTGTGATAGAGGCTACTACCTTGGATTTGGAAAACTTAGAGTGGGATGTCATCATGTTTACTGGGGGAACAATCTCTAGGAGCTTAATTTTCGTAGGTGATCATTTGGGGACTGCCTTGAAAGCTGCTGGTCTCAAGAATGGCCTTAGGTATTGGGCACCTCCAAGGGTCCCTGTGGCTCATTTACAGGTTTAGGACACAACATTATCTTCCTCGGGTGGTAGTGGTGGTGCAGATCTTGAGTAAACCAACACTTTAAGGATTGGGGGTAAGATTCTCAATATCGATACCACCAGCCTCCTTTTCTTCCATACTCTAATTAAGGGTACTTATGTGCTTCTTTTTGGTTTCTGGGATCTAGGGCCACAACCATAGGCATTGGCGATCATACCAATAACCTCAATCCTATCCTTGACTGCAATGGGGGATGAGATTGTCGAGGCATCTGAACATATGGTTGAGACTGGATCGGGTCCCTTTCTAGTGACATTAATCCCTGAATATATTTCATCCTCTGAGAGTGATTCCAATGCTGATCAAGGGGACCTCTCCATCCTTCGACCTGCTCGTCAGAGGGCATGGGAAAATATCTGGAGGCTGATTTCTCAAATTCCCCTAGCTGATATTCCATCAAAATTAACAAGACTACACAACCAGTTCATAGTGATGTTATTTTATGGCTTCGACTATCATGGCGTCTATGACATAATTAAATAGGTAGTCGCTTCCTAGGATAAAGTTGGCAGACTTGAGTCTTTCCTTTATACCATTGAAGTGGAATCCTATCTCGTTGTGACCCATCAACTTAGTATAACAGAAGCTCATGATCATGTTGGGGCAGTTGCAAGGATACAGAGTGAGTGACCAAGGAAATGATCTCAAGTCATGGCATTGGATCACAAACTAGAGTAGGTGAGTCAAAAAAAGGAACAACTGATGCAAGAGCAGGAGCGGTTGAGGTGAGAGAGGGCTCGTGTTTTAGCTACAATTATCGAGGGGTAGTATACGGTAGAGGAGGAGATGAGGGAAAGTTCCAAGGTGACACAAGAGGTCGAAGCATTGTGGGAAAGTGTAGAGGTCGAGACTGCCACGCTGTAAAGTCTCTGTCGAGCTATCGGGGATTCTCACCGAATCTTGATACAACTTTTTGAGTCTTCTAAAATCCTTTTTTAGTAATCCTTCCCTATCAGAAAAGGCTCTAGGTTTTGGAAGCCCTCCATACCATTTTTTTAATAGAATAAAATATTATTATCCTCAATACTTTTACACTGTTTTATCTTATGATATGAATTAATTGAAATGGTTGTTGTATGAACAAAAATTCCCCAAACCTTAATTAACCATATTTCGGGAAAATCAAATTAAAATGAAAATAACCAGCTATAAATTTTTCCTAGATATAGGGATCCAACGAGCATAGTTTGACTATTGCTAGGGTTTTATAGGAAAAACCTACAAACTATGTGTCTCTTCTGATGACACCCTATTTTTTTCCTAGGCTCATTTAGTGCAAACCTAGAGGATATAGCTCGACTTCTACTTAGGCCACCCTTTATGGATTTTCAACCTAACGGGATTTGTGTGTCTTGAATTTTTATTTCTAAATGTTTTCCTGATGCCATACAATGTGTAGGCCTAATGAGACGATACTCGGATTTTTCCCAAGACACCCTTAGCAGGTTTTTGTCTTGGTGAGTTTCATACCTATTTCTATGATCGGTTTAAAGTCCCACAAAAATACTATCATTACTGATATTTTAGGTCGAACACCTTTGACCAAATGTGGTGGGGAGAGGGCCCTGATGAGTTTTTTACTAACTGTGGATGCCTTAATACCTTTCAGACATATATGGGGGAAATTTTTCATTCATGTTTAAACAGCATGCAGGGCATTCCATGGGGCATAGGAGCCATATAGGCATACAGAGGTAGTAATAACATCACCTAAGGAATAATTGACTTTGGTAGATGGGCCATGGGCCTCATTATGCAGAGCTGCTAAGGGCATAGTATGATTAGTCATAAAAAGGTGCCCTTAAATTAATGACTGCCTGTTTCTGATATTCGGGTAATTTCATGGAAGTTCGGATTATGAAGACCACCAGGGGTGGCTCAAAAGGGACATGGTCTCTGAAGGGTTTGGGGACATCCATACCAATCGTGTATATGGATAGGAGACCACTTCTACACACACTTGGTTTCTGTGAATGAGGGTTGGATCTTGACGCATTTTAATTTCATACAGTTGGGACATTCTTTAAAAATAGAATGGATTTCCCTAGTTCTCGGGAATTTAACCAAAAACATCCCACAATTCTCAGACGTGATTGTAGAAAGGTTTGTAAACTGTAGCTCAGACAGTCTCTGAATCTCGGTATGGATATGAGGGCTTAGAGGCCAGGAGGCATTCAGAAAGAAGCATTGCTTAAGGAAGACTTGACTTTGGCATATGAAATATGGGAAATAATATGTAGAGCTACTGGGGCATGGTATGCATAGTCATGCAAAGGTTTCCTTAGGTAAATAGTTGTATTTTTTCGCTAGCTGGGAAATTTTAGGGAAGTTGGGATTCAAGACCACCAGGGGTGGTTTATGGGATTTCGTTACTTTTAAGTTACAGAGTGTGATTCATGAGGAGTGGGTGTCTAGAAAAAGGAGAAGCATTTTGGGTTAAGATATCCTAGGAATGGGTGAAGTCATCCCTCTCATGTAGGTGTGAGATGATGACCTGTGCAAGTCTGACTCGTGCACTGAGGAAGAGAGGGAAGCCTCCTTTCCTGATTGAACCCATGAAGAGTTATTTCAATACTGTGCAGTTTAACGTCATGTGGCAAGGATGATGGGTATTTTTTTCTTTATATATAAATGCTTGTATCTGGGGACATTTTGGAATGTTGAGGTGCTTGGCCTTTGAAGTTTATCATCATGCAGTGAGGATATACTCCATGCAGTTTATCATCATGAGATAAGGACACAGCTGTAAAGGACACTCTTGATTAGAATGTAATAGGTTCTGAATACCCTGGCATGTTCAAGAAGTGGGAATGATGCAAATAGTGTAAACTGTGATTCTGGGGCCTCTTGGATTAGGAGAAATGATATGGGGGCTCGGGGGACGTTGAGCGTACGGGGGTAGGAAGAGTGTCTCCTGAGGAAGACTTACCTTTGGTAGATGGGCCAGGGGCGATCAATATGAAGATCCGCCGAGGGCATGGTATGCATATTCATGAAAAGATGTCCACAGGTCAATGAAATTACACTTCCGATGGCCTTGGATGATTATGGGGATCCCTGATTATCTAGGTCATAGAGTCTGAGGTTCAGAAAGGGTATGCATGGTCATGTTAGAGATATTAGGCCACAATTGTCTTTGAAGCTTAGGAAGTTCCTTGTGATGATTTACCCTTTGCGTGGGGTAAAATTTAATTCCGTGTAGTTTAACATCATGTGGTAAGGATGATCTTCTCTTAGTTTAATGGTCGTAGAGTTCGGACCAGCGTTGGATGATTCTACTATTACCTGTGGGATAATTGAATTATGATTATCTGGTGTTCTCTGATAAGAAAGGAGGATGAAGGTGTAAATTATAATCTTGGGGTCTCTCGAATTAGGATATGTGATGTGGGGGCTCTAAGGCCAGTAAGCGTATAGATATAGGAAGAGCATCGCCTGAGGAAGACATGCCTTTGGTAGACAGGCCAGGGGTGATCAATATGCAGAGCCACTGAGGGAATGGTATGCATAGTCATGAAAATGTGTCCATAGGTCAATGAACTTCCACTTCCGATGTCCTTGAATGATTATGAAGATCCAGGATCTCTCATGGAACAGAGTCTGGAAGATGGGGAGAGATGTGTCCGAGCATACGAGAAACAACCATATTATAATTGTCCATTGGATTAAAGCGGCAAAGCTCTGGCATTATGTTGTGGATACAGATCATCATAGGAACCATGGGTGGATGCTCAAGCTAACCAGGTAGGGGCACCCTGGAAACGTCTGGATGTAAAGGGGACAAAAATGTAAACCATTGCTCTGGAAATTTTTGGATCGGGAAATGTAATATGAGAACTCTGGGGTCGGTAAGCATACGGAGCTAGGAAGAGTGTCACCTGCGGAAGACTTTCCTTTGGTAAACAGGCTAGGTGTGATCAATATGCAGAGCCACTGAGGGCATGGTATGGATAGTTGTACCAAGGTATCCGCAGGTCGATGACCTTCCACTTCTGATGGCCATGGGTGATTATGAAGATTCACAATCCTCCGGGCCATGGAGTCTGATACATGGAAAGGATGCATACAAATGTGAAAGGAGTGTTATAGTCATGGTTTACCATGTATCTAGTTTGGATTATGACTTATACCATGAAGTTTATGGTCGTGCGATATGGATGATTGTCATGCAGTTTATTGTCACGCAGTAAGGACATGAAGCATTTTTAAATACATGTAGTTTAACGTCATGCGGTAAGGACAGTGTCAAAATGACATGAAAAGGGATTCCATACAGTTTAGAATTATGTGGTAAGTATGAGATCTATGCAGTTTAGTGTCATGCAGTAAGGATGAGGGTCATCATTTTTTTCAGGGGTGGATGGGCCAAGATACAGAAATCCCGACATCGTTACATATCCTGTGCAGGTGGAAATCAAGCTGTACATAGTTCTCAAATCCCTTGTAGTTCAAAGGGTATTCGTGCACAAATCTGACTTATATATAGGAGGGGGAAAATTTTTCATGGTAGCTGGGCTAGGATACAGATATCTCAGCATCACTACGTATCCTTCAAGGGAAGGAATCAAGCAGTATGTAGTTCTTTGAACATGGCACAATAGATGAAAAATGCTGGGAGATCAATGTTTTCTTAGGTGAAGTAATTTTCTATTTATGAAGTTTAAATTCGTTCAACTAGGACATAATTCTCTTATTTTGGGGGTCATAGAGCTCAGATCGACAATAATCACTTCCAAACAGGGGAGCATGCTATGATTTTATAGCAGAACCGACATGAATGAGGCTGGGAGACTCTGACACACACCTCAAGGGGGGAAATTTTGGATAGTTTGAGATCACAATACTAGGATTATTGTCTCTTGGTTTAGGTTCATAGAGTTAAGACTGGTGAGGCACAATTTATTGTTATGTTGCAGGGAAGAATTACCATGTAGTTTAACATCGCGCGGTAAGGAAACTCTACTATGCAGTTTCTTATCATGCAGTAAGGACATTATGGGATTGATTCTGAATGGGTATAGTCTGGGGTACTACTTGAGGTGTTGGATCAGCTAGTACCTGAGGAGAATATTCCATTGGTGGTACCTTCAGAGGATTTATATGTACTCGGTCTGGTTTCTTCCTGAGTGGAGGGAAGTCTTGGTATGCTTCTGAACCCAAGTTCAGGTAGTTGGATGGGCCAGGTGCCACACTGGGTGGGGGCCCTGACCTTGTTTCTTTTTTCATAGAAAACCCTTGTTATTGAGGCGCACTTGCTAGAAGTGAGTACTGTGAAGACTTCCCTCCACTCAGGAAGAAACCAGACCGAGTACATCTAAATCCTCGTAACCCAAGTTCAGGTAGTTGGATGGGCCAGGTGCCACACTGAGTGGGGGCCCTGACCTTGTTTCTTTTTTCCATAGAAAACCCTTGTTATTGAGGCGCACTTGCTGGAAGTGAGTTCTGTGAACCATCTTGAGGAACGTATTTGGAAGGACAATTCTTCTAGATTAGCTCAGTGTTAATCCACCTCAATTACTTCATTTCCTCCTCCTTCTGAGTGAACCTCTCTTCGAGCGTGATTGGACCGTTGGTGTTGAAAGAAGGAGATGGGTTGAGGAAAACCTGGTTGTTTTTCCTTTCTCTATTGGCGACTCGCTGGGGAAGTGGAGAGGGATTTTCTAGAGCGACGAGGTTCAGGGTGGCCCTCTGGTTCTGTGTGTTCATGCCTACTGGCTCATTGTTAATCACATCCTGAACAGAACCATCTTCTCCCAATCCATCTAGATTTTCATCATCTTCGGTGCCATATGTGGAGTTAATATCCATGATGCTGACAGATTCATAATGCGGGGTGGAGGAGGTGTCATCTTCCATATAGGAAGAGGACCTTATGTGCCTCATACTGGTTTTCCCCCTTCTATCCTTAGATTTTCTTCAGGTCTCTTGATGAGGGGTGACATAGAAGGATCCTTGGTGAAACCTTATGGAACACCTCCCTCTTTGAGGGGATGATGTTTCAAAGGACGAGACTGGACATAAAACTCCTCTTCTGACTACCCTCCCGAAACGAGAGAATACTGATTCTTGTGGGGGAGGTTTTTGTTGAGGTAAAAATTCCCCAGTCTTGGGGGCTAGGGTTGGATCCATTCCTTGGGCACTGCGCCTCTTCCCATTTTGTTGGTCTTATGGAGGAATTTGTTGTTAAAAATTCCCCCAGCCCTATAGGTTGGGGTTGGTCCCATATTGTGGCTGCTGATACTACTATTGCTTCCTACCTGATATTGCGTGCTCCCATTCTAGGGTGAGCTGGACCTGGTGTTGGGTTCACCTATGAATTAATTCTATCTGTGGAGGCAAGCACTAATTTCTGATTGGATTTTCTTAGGCGGGAAGCCTGCTGAATTTTTTTGATAGCCTGATTTAGGAGTTCATGAATGGATCACTCTCATTGGTCCTGATGCTTTTGAGACTTAATAAAGGCCTATTTCTATCAGATGATCCACATCTTCTGAATAGGTACTTCACTTTAATGTCATATTGACCTGATGGCATTGCAAGAACTTATGCCTTATGGGTTTTGCTGGATGAGAACTATAGTGAAATTCAGAGCCCCATGTTCTCCCCATCCACAGATATGAACTCCAGTTGGAGCATCATCAATAAGGTGACGGAATTTGTGCAGTGTATAGAGGTTTGTTGACTCAAGGTTCCTTTTGTGCCACTCTGATTGTGGTTGTCACGCTAAAGGAAGAGATTCCAGGTCAATGTGATGCATGATCTCTCCTATTGTCTTGACATGTTCTACATACCCTTCATATGGTAGGAGTTTTAGTTTCAACTGGTGAAGGGTTGTCCAGATATTGGAGTGGATTTCATGTATGATTACTTCCAACAACTCTCTAGGTATGTTGAAATGAGAGGTGGCCATGGGACAAAACATTACTGGTATATCATCCCTGGACAACTGTTTCCTTAGGTGAAATACATCATCATGTGCCTCTGCTAGTGATTCCTATACTTGATCCTGCCAGTTGAGATGCTCGTTGACAGTATGATCAGAGGTAGCGGGGATTGTAGGGGTCTAATCTTTATGTGGGAAGCTCCAGGGTGGGTCAAAGGATGAACGTGGTCCCAGACCATCTCCTGATTGAAGAATGATGTTGTTGATAGTTGACTGGGAATCTGACATGCTTGATTCCCTCCTTTTGAGTGCCTCATATTAGGAGGGCTTTTCTATACTTGATTAGGTAGGGGGAGGACCTTCCTGTCGATATGATATGTCACCGTAGGGAGGACCTTCACATTTGGTGTTGTAGTGGTGAGGACTACCATTATAGATTGAAGTCTGAATGCCATAAATAATTCTGTAGTGAATACCCTAGGGAGGAACTTCAGAGTGGACGGTAGTAAGGGGAGGACCTTCTTACTGTTCAAGGCCATTGCGGGGAGGGATTTCTCAATGACTATCATGGTGGCGAGGATGACCACCATGGTTTGAAGTTCGACATGCATCTTGGGGAGGGCCTTCAGGACACAATGCCACAACGGTAGGACCTTATTGTTTCTCAAGGCCACTGTGGGGAGGACCTTCGCAATGATGGCCATGATGGTGAGGACTATCGTCATAGTTGCTGTGACGACAAGGACTACCATCACATCTATTGCAGGGAGAATATATGTGGGGAACACCCTAGGTAGGGCCTTCAGAATGTACCACAATGTGGGGAGGGAATTCTCGTTTCCTAATGTCTCTGCGGGGAGGACCTCTGCTATTATATTGGCAAGTAATACCACCATAATCTGATGCCTGGCTGTGTGAAATATCATTATAATGTAACCCCTGTGGAGGACCTTCAGTGTAATCCATGTCAAGGGGAGTACCTTCTTGTCATGATGAGACGTCACTATAGGGAGGACCTTTGCAGTTGCGACTATGATGGTGAGGACTACCATTATAATCTGTGGTCCAACTGCACGGAGAGTGTTTGAAGCGTATACCCTGGGGAGGACCATCAGGGCGGACCACAACAAATGTAGGACCTTCTTACTGCTCGATCTTCTGGTCACGTAGAGGGATTTTGTGACTTGCATCAAAAGAGGAACTCTCATTATCAATGATTATATGCCCATGGGGGATGTCCTCATGGGTGCTCTGGGGAGAACCTTCAGATTTGCTGGTAGAGAAATTGCAGGGAGGACCATTTCAACTGCTATCGCCTCTCCCATAGTATGGTAATGGGTTCGCAAGGTTATGATCCTTTAAGACATGTTTGGCAGCGTTGAGAACCCAAGATTCCAGCATAGTGGAGTCATGGACCCCCTATTTATTTTTCGGCTGCCTTCGACACATTCGGGGCGCTCTCTTATGGGAAGCAGGGACCGTCTGCTATTGATAATGACCGTTGCATCTGGTTCCCTATCTAATTGAGTCCTGTGATGCTGTTGGGATACGCTGATGAAAATCTAGAGTTTTGGAAGGGATATATGCCTACCCTGGAGCATCCACTGTGATGGAAGGGTGTCCCCCAGTTGAAACGATTGAGTATGCTCGATTTGGTTTCCCTTGTATCACGAGATATAGCCAACAACCCTCCTGGGTGTAAGTAGGGATGTAGATATGCTCTGAGGTGGCTATCTTGTCTCTTTGATGAGTCACATCAATTTGGGAGATGATCTCACATGCCTGATTCCTTGCTATTTCCGCCGATGCAATTACATTGTGGCAAGTCTACAAGATATGATCTGGGCTCGATACCTGCTCCTACATCATTGTCAGGATATGTAAGGATACATCCTTGGCTAGAATGAGTATGAGGGTCTATTATACTATCACAGTAGGAATGTCATGCTCTGTTCCTCCAATGGTCATTGGATACTGACGATTCTCCTATGTCAAGGTAGGCGAACGAGTCTGCCCCTATGTTGGGATATTCCAGCTTACTTCTCCGTTGGCCGCCACATCGGGATGACGAACTTTACTTGCATATGTAGGGAGTTTTCCCTGCATATGTTGGTGTCCCACTATATCATGTTGGTGGTATCTATTGGTAGGGAGACATGCAAGACTATTGATCACCACCATATCGGGATGGCGTGAATCAGGAGCATCTGCGAGGAGCTGGTCTTGCAGGCGTTGGATTGCCACCACATTTGGTCGGTGGGCTTCATGATCCCGGGAAAGGAGATTCATCTTCTGGGTAGCTGCCATACTATATGGGTGAAGGTATTGAAGTGGCTCAGTAGGGATGCACACCTGCTCGTAGGTTTCTACCATGTCAGGATGGTGGGCTTTGGAAGAGAAGAAAGGTGCATGGGACTGCCCGTGATATGTCTCTGTGTCTGAGTAAAAAAGTTCTTCCTTAGGAACGAGGGTGATGACCTATTAATAGTTTTATTTTTTCCTCCCTAGGAAGGTGATTCGATGGACTGGAGCCTGGGGAGCATGGGTGTGGATCCTCGGGGTGGTATCCTCTTCAAGGTGAGGATACGAGGTCGTGGCGTAGTTGTGGTGATGTCTTCCGGTGGGGGCCTTGGAGAGGAACGCCTTTTTGGTAGGGATGAAGTCACCAACATCAACCTCATCCACCTCCCTAATATAAGGGAGGTATTCATTGTCTCATTCCGGGGATAGGCTCTTGAAACAGTTCGAGATGGCTACAGGGGCCGCCTAGATCTTCTCCCTCAGTCGCTTCTGGGCAAGCAGTCGATGAGACTTAACTGACTGGTGGATGTACATAGCCACCTCCATCGTTAGGAGAGTACTGTTCAGTTAGTAATCTCGGATCAGTGCTTCCGAGACCCAGTGTTGAAGACACTAGGTGGGAGACGGGGTCCTCTACCGATTAAGAGGCATGGTCTTCACGTTGATCATCGTGCATGTCTGTGAATTCCTTTGAGATGCCATTGGATTGAAGGAAGCTCTATTTTACACCTATAAAATATTTGTATAAGTACAAATATAAAAACCCATCAACATAGAATATCATAATACTATGCGTAATTAATGAACTTTCTTGGCCCTCCTTTTGAACACGAAAGGGGACACATAGTGGGATTATTTCACCACCTTGGTTGAAGGCTCACGATCGGGTACATTTTTGTTTTGGTTGGAGAATGAACAAGATGTCCCGTAAAATATTAATCATCCATTTATTGTTATTGAGAATTTTAGATTAGGGTAAATCCATCATGATAGTTAAATATTCTCGTAGGGTTCACCATTTTTATTTCTCTGTGAAGGGGATGTGATCGGTTCTCGTGTCTGATTAAAGGTAGTCAGTGTCATTTAATCATTTCTATCAGGTTCCCCATATTCATGAATTCTCTTGGTATCCAATGGATTTATTCGTGGAGCCAGAAATACCCAATGGTTCATGTATCCAATGATCCATGGACCAACTTTCTAAAGGTAGGCTCTCATTAGGTGATATGTCCAACGACACCTAAGAACTCACATTGGTCGAGAGGATGGGAAGTCGGGCTCATCACACCCTTTTGGGGAGAATTATTGCCTATTCATGGACTCTATTATAGATTTAAGACATGTTCATATGTATGTGAATCTTTGGTTTATCCCCAAGCATAGTATCCACGGATTACCCTTGAGTTTCAAGTCATAGGTATACGCAGGGATCTAGAACCGTCTACATCTGAGGTTTACCATCCCTCATTGGATTGGCGATTCCGGGGAAGTTTGAGTTTATTCAGAAAACACTGGTCTCAAGCCTTATAATTAGACGCTATGGAGTTTATTGTCATACAGGGGGGACAGAGAGTGACTTGAGAGTTTGGATAGAACCTGGAATACAGGCTTCCTACATATCCCTGTGAGGGGAATAAGAATACATGTAGTTTGGTGCCACTTAACAGGACACATCACCTTTTAAGGTCATGTGACAAGGACCCAACCATATAGTTTAACGTCAGGTGTCAAGGATGTCTAGGTGATAGGTTCCTAGTCAAGGTTGGCATGAGACTTATGTCGAAGCGGCCCAAAGGACCCATGTAAAATGATTTCCTGGGCCTGGGTATGGTCCTTCTAGGGGCGGGAGGACACAGTATGATAAGGATATATGGGTATCTGACTTAGATGTCGGCCCCTATGGAGGTTTCCTACGTATCCTGATTGGTTGGGAATCAATGTGTATATAGTTCTGGAAGGTCAGGGATTACACATAATAGTTTCCTATTGAGGGTGTGGTTAGCAATACTTTTTGGGGTGTGGTTGGGGATTACATGTGGTTTGTGGCTCGAGTTTGGATTGATCCTCAAGGAGGTGTCCTACATACCCGGCTTAGGAGATAGAGTTCAAAACCCACATATTTTGTTCTATCGCTACCATTGTATGGACATTGTGATCATCACAAATCTCTAAGCCCATGTGAGTCAAGATTGGTGTGAGAAACAATAAAATGTAAAATATTTTGAAATCCACACACTTTTTCAACTTTTTCTCCTCTATTAGTTGAAGAGGGTGCGTCAACCATGGAAGAGGGCTAGGAGAAGAGCCTTCCCTCTATTCACTTTACATTGGATGAGGGTCCAATGAAAGGAGGAAGAGATGGAGGTTAAGGGATTACACCAGGATGGCTTCCCAGCCACTCTCTTTAGGGGAGTGGAGAAGTGCTTACCTCTGGCACTCATTTAATGGAACAAAAAGTGGGATATCTTAGTCCTGAAGAGTGGAGAGGCAAAAAAGGGATCTCGGGCTTAGACTCTGCACTACTGTGGGTATGTGAACCCAAGGATTCTCCAAATTTCCATTCACAGGATGGGGTAACCCCTTTTTCTCTGCTAACCATGGGTATATGAACTCAGGAGGGCGTGCTAATGCGCTCGAAGGTTTTAGCATGCCAGTCCAGTGGCTTTGGGAGAGGCCTTGGATTGGTGCTGATAGATAGGTTACTAAGGGGATTCTGTAGGATTGGAGTGAATTGGAAGGTCCTTATATAAATCATGGGATGGAAACACCGAAGGCATTGGCGGGCCAGATGGACATACTAGGAGTGGTGCCCTTTGTGTAGGTAGGTGCTACGTGGATGGAGAGGTCGTCCGCATACCAGTGTGGTACACAGACTGAGGGGAATCCCACATATTATAGTGGTACATGAATTAGGGTTTGGTCCACGTACCAAGTAGGTACACGGTGCTGGAGTCCACTCAAGTGGCAGTGGCTGTGGGCAGTGATAGTCAGAGCTTCACCCACATAAAAGGGTGTTATGCGGTGCTCTAGATCTAAGAAGGGGAATATGCTCCCTGGTTTACGGGGAGTGCATCCGCGTAGGGGCAATGGTTCGCGGTTTACCAATTTTAGGATCATAGTTTATGAATTTACTTATGTGTTCTTTAGTTCTTAACAAATTTTTCCCAGTTTATACCTATTACTAGTTCACAAATCGAAACTTCAAAGTCTGTGAAATCCTAATTTTTCGAAAGCCTCTTCCTTCCAAGAGCCGATTTCCAAGAATCTGATCCTCAATCATCTGATCCCCTTCTTCTCCCCCTTGATGTCATTTTTTATAGGTGGGTAAAGGGTTGTATCTATAGTCATGTGGCACCTTTTGTAGAGGCCCATGATAGAAAACCAGGACTATAAATGACTTAGTCAACCCGCGGTTTGTGGGGTATGTTGAATGCACCTCACCCCCGAACCAACTCAGTGACAAGGGTGCTTCACGACCGCAAATGGTTCCACCTCCGTTTCGTGAACGATGTGGTGCACAGTAGGGGGCCAGTCTTCCTGGTTTGCAACTGGCATGGTTTGCGACTGCGGACCAGTCCGACCTCACTTTTCTAGACATTTGGTTCGCACTCATGTAGGAGCTCTGCCTTTGTTTTTCGAACGACAGAGTCCATGGGTGGCAAGATTCGCTAAACCGGCTGCGAACCACTGATGATAAACCAGTACTTGGATTGGTTCGGTCTTTAACCATTTCTTCTGAACATTCTTCATATTTTTCCCAAATTATTTATGAAGACTGGGTAGATTCTTCAACTGATTGTAAGGGAGTATCTTCCTTCTCTTCTATGAATTTTTCAGGACCCTAAAAATATTTTTTATCCAATTTAGTAATGATAAGTTTCTCACTTGCTTCATCACCAAAAGTCTCAACCTTCACTTCATCTTCACCACATCTTTCACGGCATTTACACTTGGGTAATAAATTTCTCTTCTTAAAATTTTATAAATTATTTCCATTCCATTTAGAATAAAACACTGACTTGTTTATATTTATAGATTTTTTCTTCAGAGTTATTCTTGTCCATTCTTCATCATGTTCACCAGATCCATCTTCATAAAATATTAAAAAATTTGTAGAAAAATGTCCAATAGATCCACATTTAACATCCCATTACCTTATTTTAGGTATTATTTGACCCTTGTTTTGATCTTCTTTAAGTTCTTTTTTTGGGGTCATTCAAGGAGAATTTTCAAAATTTTGGAGGCTTTTTGGGTTGTACAAGTTTGGAACACAATTTTAAAAAAACATGCCCCCAATAAAAACCATGGACCCCTTACACAATGGGGGAATTCAATGTAGTAAAATGGTTATTTTAATTGTAATTCCTCGACCCCAGTTACCTAGAGTTGGTGCATTATTTTAATACATTGGCATGAATACAAGGAATAAAGTCCTGAAAGGCTGATCAGTTTAGCAGTCTTGGAAAATAGATTACATACATGGACATTAAATTACAATTTAGAAAATAAAACACAACATAAATGATCCTTTGATAATGCCATTAATCCCCTATCTTAACCTTTCTTATCAATCATAATACACTTCTTGGAATCCTAAGAAAATTAAAACATAGAAAGGGGTGAGCTTAGATTCTCAGTAAGGATAAAAATATAGTGGAAACTTTAATAAATAAGCATAAACATTTAAGGCAATGTATAAGACTAAAACAAAAGCCTTTATAAACTTAAAATTCAGAATAATATGGAAAAATAAAATAAAATAATGCCATTTACTTATTCACATGGATATTCTACTAGTCGAATAATCACATGAAATATCAATAGCCACTTTTATAATGATGGAATGAATAATGACATGCTGTCATAACCACATAGTCAAGGCCTTGTTCCAAGAATACAAATAAGATTTTGTCAAGGACTTGTTCCAAGACACTAGTTTGTCTCATGAGACCTACCAATGCATCTAGGATCTATAGCGGGCTCCACCCATTACTTACTAAGTCCAATTCATTCCTCATATGAAAAGGTTTAAACATAACATAAAAATTCTTACTAAAACTGACATATGAAATGTCAATACTTTACCCATAAACCATGAATGGTATAAAAATAACACATCCACAGTCAAACATATCACAAAACCTACAATACAATACAAAAGATTTGTATCATAATAAATCAACTTCAAACAAGTTTAAAATCCATTGAAGGATTTTGACATAGATGAAAATGATTTGTAAAACTCTTTGAGAGAAATATCCCTTTTTTCATGAAAATATTTAAAAGTCACACAATTTAGAAAGAAAGACATTTAAATAAATTTTTGAATCAAAGTGTCCCATACCAGTTTTAAACTTTTTAAAGTAATTAATATTTCAAAACATTCATGTCCATTTAAATAAATCCTTAAAACCATTTTGAAAACATGGACATTAATGAGAATGGTTTAGAAGAATACATCTTTAAAACATTTAAAATGATGTTTTAGTAAAAATTACCTTAAAATAATCCCTTTGAAAACTATTTTATGAAACATAGACATGGATAATAAATATGTCCCAGTAGATACTTACGTAAAAACAACCTCGGATAATAAAGAGATTGTAAAATTAACCCTTACCAATTTGGTAACTTATGAAACATACACCCTATGAAAGAAGTATCATATAGTGAATATGTAAATACACATAAATTAATGTTTATTACACAAATAATACAATTACGGGTAGTACATACACCACACAAAAAGTAATAGTGGCAATATGGCATGAATCTCATGGGAATAAGGAGTGAGATGAAAATCCCTTACCTTCCACTTTCCTTTAGTCAAGGGTAAGTTTAACCTCCTGTATGAAGATCGTAGTATGTTATTAAAGTATACCAGAACCATATTAGTATTTATGATATCATACATGATTCATTAATTACTTTATAATACCCAATTAATAATAATTTCCATGTTAAATTAACATTTTGGGTAATAATCGCTTTCTTTATCGTACATGTTTTAACTTGTTACTCATGATTGTATCACTTAGACCAAGATTTTAATACTTACAAAATATAAAACATTATTTATATATCATTCATATTTAGAATATAAATATGTATAATATACATATAAATGAAATGAAAAACACCGTTTATAGAGACGGTAGTCCGTACATACGCATAAATGTTGTTTCCATTTTCATATCATTTTGAACAGAACTAAGTGAATAAGATATATTTAAGTACATATATATATAAATATATATATCTAAAGTATAATTATTATGTCATATATTACATAATTATTAGTAATATATATTTTTATAATCGTCGATGAATGGTGATCATGGAAATGAATCTCATCGCGCCATGGAGACGGTAATCCGTACGTACGCACGAGCGACAATATCATTTCCTTAAAGGTGTGGAATTGGATGGTATATTAATTTTAAAGAGACATTAGCATGTTATTTTCATTATTTATATACATATTACTTATCATTATATCCATCCAAATAACATAGTGTTGAATAACAAATTACACCACGACGTGGAGATGGTAAGCCGTACGTACACACGCATGGTGACATTACACTACTACAAATCTGAGCTATAGCCACGGACATATAGCCACAGTTTTATAGGTTCGTGGCTATATCTTTTATACTGCCATGGTTAATTATTTCATCCGTGGCTATATCCAGCAGCCCCGTTTTTTTCCCAAACCCATCGGGCTCCTTCTCCTCCCCCTCGCGATTCCTCCTCCTCACTGCGCCCTCCCCCTCCCCGACGCCTCCACACCGACGCCTCCTCTGCGCCGCGCCCTCCTTGCCGCACCCTCCTTGTCGTGCCCTCCTCGTTGCGCCCTCCTCCTTGCCGCGCCCTCCTCCCCGACGCCTCCTCTGCGCCGCGCCCTCCTCGTCGTGCCCTCCTCGCCGCGCCCTCCGCACCGCGCCCTCCTCTCCATGGTGTCAGTGAGCATTACTCGGTTATGGAACTGAAGAATATGGATGAGGGTGGTCCCGAGAATCCCTTCATTTTCTCATTTTTAACAAGCGGCAATGTATCAGAATAGGTTTAAGGGAGTGAGGACACATTCATGAAGAGTTATACATAAGTGGGAGGTATTGTGATGGATAACCATTTTGATCTTTTTTCATATGATGAAATAGTCTAGAATTTTGAACAATACCTGGTCAGAACCGTTGGAGAGGAGCAGGTCCCTGAAAATTGGTCATGTGATGAATGTTATTTCCACTTTTTAGGTGATTTAGAGGACGAGGTTCAGGATTAAATGTATCTATGTATGAGAAGAGTAAGATAGGGAGGGTCAACTAGAAATATAAAAGGGACTACTCATATTTTTCTCTACCAATGGGGACTAGGTCTCTGAATATGTCAAAGTACAAATATAAGGAATGTAACCCACCTCTCCAAGGTGGTCTTTTAGTAGTGGGATATTCCTGATAATCCTTTCAAAATTCTTGTGAAATCGAAGATGATGAACCAATTAAAGATACCCTTTCCTTTACTTTGAAAAATTATAAAATTGAGGATTTTTGTTTTGATAAGAGGTTGGAGGAGGTTGAATAAATCACTTATAACTTATAAACAATCCTAGGATCACCGTTTTTTCTTTAAAAAGAGCAAGATGACCAAATTAATGAAGTTTTTTATTTAATTGAACAATCTTTTCTTTTATATTATTGTGATTTTTTTGTGTATGATTTTGATTTCTCTTCTCCCTATGTATGTTGTGTAGATTCAAGTGAACTTCATGATTTACTAGAGGTACATGAGAAGTTTATTAATACACCTGATGAGAAACTTTTGAAACTCAAAAAATCTAATTGTAATTCAATGTTTGGGAGTGGTCTTAGAGCAAGAGGATATTTTGAAGTTGCGCACTAATGAAAAATTGGATATTGATACATATGTGGTTTTTAATAATGAATTTATATAGGATATTGAATCAGATGAAAAATCACATCCAAGAATTGAATTTTTACTATTTATGCGCATCACTCCTCAAGTTGAAGAAGAGGGAATATACCCCCTTTCCCCCCCTTTCCACTACTCCTAAGAAGTTACAATTTCAAAGTGGTGAAATTAAAAGTATATGAAAATGGGGTGTTAAAAAACTATTTCAGTTGATTATTATAGCTAGAAAGAAGATTTTATACATGTTCTTAATTAAGAAGACACATCCTCCATCTAATTGGGGTTGAATCAATGATTTTTCAACTATGAGCAATCTAAATATAGAACCCCTTGGGGGATAAACCCAAGATTATCTTGTTACTTTTTTTAGTTTTTTTATTTGACCTTCTTTAATTTTTTTTTTTGATTGAGGCCTTTTTTTGTAGGAAGTTAGGTGGGTCACTTCACATGGCATCCCATTTTGAGTAACTTCTTTCACTCTAAGAAAATTTTCAGGTTTTTTCCTTCCACCCTTAAATTTTTAAGAGATTAAATTCTTATTATATACTTCAAATTAAGTGTGAGGTAAGGGTACAAATTTTTTTTCTAATTCTAAATTTTATAATTCTAAATCATTTTTTAAACATTCCTTTTTATTGATTTTTATTAAAAAAATTATGTTATTCACATAGAATAAGTGAATGTACGTTATAATTTCTATTTTTTAGTACTTTGGTGAGCATAATTTCACATCCTATTGAAGTATAGATTCAACTATTTTTATAGATCTAGAGAAGTTATATTTCATAGTAACTTCAAACCAATCTACCTTAGTTTTTACTCTAGTTTTGTTCTGTTTTGAACTTTAAATTTTATAAATTAATGTATATGTTTACACTTATAGGAGATGAAATTTTGGAAACCAAAGGTATTTATTCAACAAGAAAAGAAGGGATTTTTTTTCCAATGATCTCAAATGAATAGAGCATCTACACCATGGGACTAATAGTTTAAATTCTGTGATTTTTCTACTTAAACTTGAAAATTCGCTTCTTTTTTTTAGTTGAAATAAATGGTTGGAAGTTGCCTTTTAATAAATTTTGTATGATGAAATCATCTTGTTAAATCTTTTGGTTGTTGCTTCCTTTTTTACTACCTTTTTGTATTGAAATTATGGTGTGTATGCTTATTTTAAAGTTTTACTAAAAATCATTTTTGAACTTCAAATGTTTACATGCATCTACATTAAAATCCATGAATATGTGTTGAAGTTGTTAATATAGTAACTAGTGGGTATCATTCATGCATTTTGTGTGATTTTTTGAACTCTATGTTCTTCATTTCTTTTGTTTTTAATATATTAGTTATATTCTTTGTTTGTAATTAGATAAAAAAAATTATTTATTGTTACAAATTGATACATATATCTAATTAATCATTTCTACCATAGGATGAGGTGGTTGGTGTTGGTTCAAATGCGGGCACATTGGCATTCAACCGAAAAGCAAGGGGGGACATCCATTTTTGGTAATGGGCATCTATGTGAACTTCACTTCTCAGTTATTGGTTTTTATTAGAGTGATATTAACATATTATTTTGTTCCCATGTAGTTTTACAAACATAAAATAAAAATTTAATCATAGTTTTATGGTTCCAATTCTAAAATCTTTTTTATGAGCTGAATTCTACGGTACTCAATTATTGTGCACGATATGACTGTATCACTTTCTTTCTTCCATAAACCTTTTACAGTTTGATGAAGATAGGGTGCAACTGGTGATGAAATTTTTGAAGCTCTAATTTCTAATAGTTGAACTTTTCAAAACAAAACATTTTCCTCTCAAGTAAGATTTGATTTGTGGTTCTTGCATCTACTATTTTTGCAGGATACATGTTTGTATTCAGGCACATAAACACAAATATATTTCTTATCAATTATTTATTCTCTACATAATTACTTCTGATTTATTTTGATCTTTTTTTTCTTTATTTCCTGTAGGTAAAATATAGGCTTAGGGTGAAAAAGAAATATGCACCTAAAGTACTCTTAAGGCACCATTTTGTATGATGGTAACATTTTAGTAACTTCATTTATTTCTTTTTACCATACTACATCATGTATGTTGAGAGGGGTCTTTGATTTGTGGTTATTGCATCATATATTTTGGTCTTTTGTTATATTTGTTGAAAATAGTCATGTTATGTCTTGAAGTGTTTTTGATAATATCTTCGGGATGTATTGAAGTATGATAGGGGGCTGGGTGGAGGGGGGTAGGGGGCAGGGGGCATGGGGCAGGGGGCAGGGGCAGGGGGTGGAGGGGGGCAGGGGGCAGGAAGGGTGCAGGGGGGTGCAGGGGGTGTTGTGCAGGCTAAGGGGCTGGGTGGAGGGGGGCAGGGGGCAGGGGGTAGGGTGTAGGATGGAGGGGGGCAGGGGGCAGGGGGGAGGGGGGGCAGGGGGCAGGGGGCAGTTTCTCCATACCATTACTCCAATTATTTTTCTTTTTCTTTAATTTTGGGTCACTACCCACGCCTTTATCATACATGTATTTAGCTTTTAGATATTCATCTTCATTTACCATATTGGAGGTGATGATAACCTTCTAACTGATTGAAATTTCCTCATCATAATCATACCATAATACATGACTTAAGTGTGTAAATTTATCCATATACTATCTAGGATAAGATTGTGACTCTATGGAGGCCTTATTCTTAGTAATCATTGCAGCAGGTACTTTCGTGAACCCCATACTGGTCATTATTTTTAGTAGGTAAGGGATTCTACTGCAACTTATTTTAATGATCCTTGGGTGTACTCATATTCAGTGAACCTGGTGAGGTTTCCTTCCTAGATTGTTCCTAGATAGCTATGTATGAAAAATGCATGAGGGGTCCCTCAGAATGTGTCATCATCAATTAATGATAGGTAGGAACCTGCAAGAATTTTTTCCCATTTTTCACCACTTGAGAACCATGAGATGTAATCAGGTTAGGTAAAGCATCCTAAAAGCAACACATCTATGTAGGCATGCCATCAAATGTTGCCTCATTTGAAGTACTCTCTTCAAGACCAGCTACATTTGTATAGAGGTCCACATTGACTTTCTGCCTATTTTTCCCATTCGTGAGTATTTACATTAGGCTTTCCTACAAAGTTGGAAATACCTACAGTCCCTTGGGTCTGTACAAAACATCAGGGAAAGGTGCCCCCAAAATACATGCCCCTCGAACTGGATGTTCTATCCAATGTTTATCTCTCTATCAGGAAGGGGTACATTGTCCTCATTCAAGGATTTTCCTGGGGGTGGGCCCTCTAGAGTAAATAAAACACACTGAGAATAATCCATGTTTTTTTCATTAGAAGGACCATCCTAAGGTGATGTTGAAGTGATTAAGTCTGTAGTTTTCCCAGTATCCTTCTACACTGATATAACCCCTATCTTATCCACATTATAAGGGATAGTAGTGTATTTTCTCTCCAAGTCATAGATTGGAATGTTCATCTTACCGTTCCAACTTTCATAGTTAGAGACATCATTCCCCTTAATAATGTAAAAAGAACACTCCTTGTCCCTATTACATTCTGGAGAATGATGGAAAAAACATATAATTCATGTAGAACTGTGGTTTCCTTTCATATTGGATCAGAAAGTCTATACATGCATCTAGTTAGTTAAGACTACTTCTTCTAGAATCATTATATACATGTCCACATTCACATGGGTTATAACATAGTGTCCAAACCTTGGGTTATCGGTATGTATATCCAACCAAATTGAGTTCCCCATGACTGAGAAAATTTCCCAAAAATTGTGTGAGTACCAATAGAGCTATCTAGGCAGGGGAGGGGTGTCCGGCAGGGGGAGGGGTGTCCGGCAGGGGGAGGGGTGTCCGGTAGGGGGGATGGGCTGTCCAGACAGGGGGAGGGGTGTCCATCAGGGGAAGGGGTTTCCCGCAGGGGGGAGGGGTGTCCAGGCAGGGGGAGGGGCTGTCCAGCAGGGGGGAGGGTTTTCCAACAGGGGGGAGGGTTGTCCAGCAGGGGGAGGGGTGTCCAGCAGGGGGGAGGGGTGTCCGATAGGGGGGATGGGCTGTCCAGGCAGGGGGAGGGGAGTCCAGCAGGGGGAGGGGTGTCCAGCAAGGGGAGGGGTGTCCAGCTGCGGGGAGGGGTGTCCAGGCAGGGGGAGGGGTTGTCCAGCAGGGGGGAGGGGTTTCCAGGCAGGGGGAGGGGCTGTCCAGCAGGGGGGAGGGCTGTCCAGCAGGGGGGAAAGCTGTCCGGCAGGGGGGAGGGGTGTCCGGCAGGGGGGAGGGCTGTCCGGCAGGGGGGAGGGCTGTCCGGTAGGGGGGCGGGCTGTCAGGCAGGGGGGCGGGCTGTCCGGTAGGGGGCGGGCTGTCAGGCAGGGGGGCGGGCTGTCAGGCAGGGGGCGGGGGTGTCCAGCAGGGGGCAGGGTTGTCCGGCAGGGGGGCGGGGTGTCCAGGCAGGGGGAGGGGCTGTCCAGTAGGGGGGAGGGTTGTCCAGCAGGGGGGAGGGCTGTCCAGCAGGGTGGAGGGCTGTCCGGCAGGGTGGAGGGGTGTCCGGTAGGGGGGAGGGGTGTCCAGCAGGGGGGAGGGCTGTCCGGTAGGGGGGCGGGCTGTCAGGCAGGGGGGCGGGCTGTCCGGCAGGGGGGCGGGCTGTCAGGCAGGGGGGCGGGCTGTCAGGCAGGGGGCGGGGGTGTCCAGCAGGGGGCAGGGTTGTCCGACAGGGGGGCGGGCTGTCAGGCAGGGGGGCGGGCTTTCCGGCAGGGGGAGGGGTGTCCGGCAGGGGGGAGGGGTGTCCAGTAGGGGGGGGGGGGGGTGTCCAGCAGGGGGAGGGGCTGTCCGGCAGGGGGGGAGGGCTGTCCAGCATGGGGGAGGGCTGTCCAGCAGGGGGGAGGGCTGTCGGGGAGGGCTGTCCAGCAGGGGGGAGGGGTGTCCAGTAGGGGGGAGGGGTGTCCAACAAGGGGGGAGGGCTGTCCAGTAGGGGGAGGGTCTGTCCAGGCAGGGGGAGGGGCTGTCCAGGCAGGGGGCGGGGCTGTCCAGCAGGGGGAGGGGCTGTCCCGCAGGGGGGGAGGGGTGTCCAGCAGGGGGAGGGCTATCAAGTAGGGGGGAGGGGTGTCCAGGAAGGGGGAGGGGATGTCCAGCAGGGGGAGGGGTTGTCTTTGAGGAATGTCTAGCTGAGAAGGAGCATGAATAGGTGTAACAGCAGGTAGAGTAAAATGTGGCATCCCTATTAGTATATGTATTATGTAACCTATAGGGTGAGGTCTGTAATGATGGTCCTAGACATGTTCTGGTTGTGTAAAAAATGTTGGGAACAATCTATTTTCTATTTCTTGATTCATGTATGTTGGTTTTTGGTACCCCAGGTGACCTCTTTTTAACCTTCTTTGTATTTTTTTTCTAACATAGTGTTTGGTATTAATATTTTTCCATTTCAGAGCATCTTTCAACGAAGTATTAATAGAGGATGGATTGCATAATTTCTGTACAATTCTGCACTTATCAGTGGCATGGGGGGGTGTCCAACAGGGGGAGGGGTGTCCGGCAGGGGGGGTGTCCAGAAGGGGGGAGGGGTGTCCAGGGGTTGCAGGGGGTGTCCAGTGGGGCTATCTAGTTGGGTTATGGGGGCTGTCCAGTGGGGTGCAGGGGGCAGGGGGCAGGGGGAAAGGGTGTCTAGTAGGGGGAGGGGTGTCCAACAGGGGGAGGGGATATCTAGCCAGGGGGAGGGGTGTCCAGGGTCTGGGGGGGGCCGGCAGGGGTGTCCAGGGCTTGGGTTCTTTATATTCTTGTTGTGTGTTTTGGATTTCATTGAGGTGGATTCGAATCGCTGTTGACGAAGGATTACATGTGAATGAATAGGTAGGAATATGCATATATAAGTTCCCCCTTTATATATATTCACTCATGGCAGTATGAATATATATATTAAGGCTAGGTGTGCTTATATATAGATATGAAAAATGCATACGCGTGTAAGTATAAAGGAGTGCATTCAAGTATAAACATATATCTAAGGCCCCCCTTGTGCATATTTGGCCATGAAAATATGTACATAGGGGCTAGGTGTCCTAACATATATGTTATGTTGCATATGCGTGCAAGCGGAAAAAAGGAAGATTCGAGTTTTCGACATCAAAAGCAAACGCGCCTTGAGGTTGAGGTAGGGTCCCTCTCCTATCCCATTTAATTCGAGAATTTTTTAAATTGCATTTAGTTTCCTTATTAATTTTTCATGTTTATATTAAATTGCAATTCTTGAAAAAGTGTTAGTTCAGATAATTGTTTTGTTTGATAAATAAGTCCTAGTTTTGTAATAAAACCCCTCCAACAGAGGTGCGCTGTCTGCGAAAACTCACAGTGGTATACCTTGCTTAACATTATTGCATTGATGTTTTCCTTATACTTGATGTCATTGTTAGTCATAATGCACACATCGTACTTGGCCCTTTTTATATCCCTGTAGGGGGTTTCCCTCTTTTTATTAAAACAGTTGTTTAACCAAGACAATCTTTAAGTGCCGTTAGACTTTTAAGATGGGTCCCATGTTGTGTGACCATGTCACATGGCATGTGATATTTAAATCCAACCAAAATCCCAGTTCCACAGCCCAGGGGTCCCATAGTACCAGTAATGTTAGATTACATGTTATGTAAACTGTGATTTTCTTGATCCCATGGGGTATTCCTCTAGGTATTCCTACACATTTCTAGATCTCCAAACCTCACCGAATTAGGTATATCAGGGGTCATCCAATCCTCTATTCATCACAGATTAGCATTCATTTCTTTAAATCTTCTGAGAAAACATCCTCTCATGCCATCCATATCATCCTATTTGAAACTAAGTGGAAGATGTTGCCCCGCGGATGTCGCTGGACCGGGCCAACACGTTGTGGTCACACCGCGGTCACGCCGCGGTCACGCCGTGGTCACGCCGCGGTCACGCCGTGGTCACGCCGCGGTCAAGCCTCGGTCACACCGCGGTCACGGCGCGGTCATGCGCCGCGGTCACGCTGTGATTTGGCCCTGCTCTAGGACGACACCATGCGGCGGTTACTCCTCCAGGAGGACACCCTGCGGCGGTCATACCGCGATCATGCCGCGGTCACGCCGCGGTTACGCCGCGGTTACGCCGCGGTCAAGTGGCGGTCACGTCGCGGTCATGCCGTGATTTGGCCCTGCTCCAGGACGACACCCTGCGGTGGTTACTCCTCCAGGACGACACCCTGCGGCGGTCACGCCGCGGTCACGCCGCGGTCACGCCGCGGTCATGCCGCGGTCACGCCGCGGTCATGACACGGTCACACCGTGATTTGGCCCTGCTCCAGGACGAAACCCTGTGGTGGTTACTCCTCCAGGATGACACCATGCGGCGGTCACGCCGCGGTCACGCCGCGGTCACGCCGCGGTCACGCCGCGGTCACGCCGCAGTCACGCCGTGGTCACGCTGTGATTTGGCTCTGCTCCAGGACGACACCCTACGGCGGTTACTCCTCCAGGACGACACCCTGCGGCGATTTCTCCTCCTTAGAGAAACATTGAATGGTTAGCTCTATAATTTTTCGTATTTCCTCATTCCTAAACTATATCTCCTCTCAGCACTGCCTCTCATCCATCTTTCCACAAAACGTGCATAGCATGTGGTACAAAGGCTTAATTCAACTGAAAACATTGGTTTGGAATTGTCTGGCATATTTTATTGTACATGTATCACATAATATTTTTTCGGTAATTCTTCTTTTTCCTCATCCTCTTCACATGTTGTCCGAACCAGATCATCCTCATCCTCTACACATGTCGTCTGAACCGGACCAGCCTGTTGTGATGGAAATTCAATGTCTGCTTTTAGCTATTTTAGATGAAATTCCTTCCATAATTCCCTCATCTCATGTAGCACTCATTGGGGGGGTCTGCAAGAGGTGTCTAGGGGGTGTCTGGGGGGGTGTCCAGGGTGTGTCCAGGAGGTGTCCCGGGGGTGTCCAGGGTATGTCCAGGGTGTGTCCAGGGGGTGTCCCAGGTGTGTCCAGGGGGTGTCCAGGGGGTGTCCAGGGGGGTGTCTAGGGGCGTGTCCAGGGGGTGTCCAGGGGGGTGTCTAGGGGGTGTCCAGGGGGTATTTTTTTATGGATTTGGACACCTTATAGCCACGGTTCTAAACCATGGCTATTGGTTTATTGCCACGGTTTTTAACTATGGCTATAGACATAATACCACGGTTTTAAACCGTGGCAATATATTCTGTCCGGCCTTTAGTATAGCCACGGTTGAAACCGTGGATATAGGTATACAGCCACGATTTGGAACCGTGGCTATAGGTCTAGTCCTATAGCCACGCCAAACTTAGCCACAGTTTGAGGAACCGTGGCTATTACCTATAGCCACGGTTTGAGGGCCTATAGCCACGGTTTAGAACCGTGGCTATAGCCCGAATTTCTAGTAGTGTTATCATTCATAAGATGGGTAGAATAATGAATATTGTTGTTCCATATTTATAATAAAATTAAATTAAATAGAATATACTGGATTTATTATTTTATAATGGAAACAACAAAGAAAGAGTAAGTGGAAGAATAAGAGAACTTGAAAGAGGGTGGTGAAATCATTACTTCTTCTTCAGGTTCTTCCATTTGATTTGATCAAAAGGGATACTTACATTGGCTTTATGACCAAAGTAAGGACTCTAGGATGAAGGTAGGATAGTAGGGAGGATATTTGGGTAGGGGTTGGCTGAGCCAAATGGCTTTGGAGGTGTGATTTTGAGAGAAGGGGAAGTGCCCTTTTATAAGAGGGGTGTTGGTCACTTTAGGAAAAGATTAAAGCATTAATTTATTATACAATCATATTCAGTTTATAATGGTTCAAAATGAATTTATTTCTACCCTTAGGTGGTTATGGGTCTAAATACTCTCAACCAATAGGTTTTAGACAAGTTTAGGTTACCATTTTAACCTTATCTTTTAGATTTAACTCTTAGTTAAATAGTTTAACTTTTACCGTGTCTTCTTGTATTCTTACTCTATATGGATAATAAACTAACTCTAAACATTCAAGTGAACCTAAAGTGGCTCATTAAGGACATATATAATATTATTTAATCCCTTTCGCCGAACCTTACATTTTTAGTAATATTATATCAACCAATAATATAGTATTTATTTTAAATATTAATTTATGTCAATTTTGACACTATTTGGTATTTTGTTTTTGTGAAACTCTTCACAACTTGATTACTTCAAAAAAGATACATTGAATCAGCCCTAACATGTCATATTAACCTATAAAATTCGTGGATGTCATAAAAACATTGAAATTATATTTCTTTTAATATTTATAATATGATTTATTTGATTCTTTCATTAATAAGGAAATTACTGCATCATCATTGTGTCATAAATAAATTTAATTATTTAATGTCTAAAAATTATAAAAAAATACCATGATGTAGTAAATATTTTTATCTTTCCAAATAATATTTATAGAAAAAAATATTACTTATATAACACCATATAAAAATTAATTACTAAAAGATTTTTGTTTTTGTGAATTTTGTCTTTACTTTAAATTAATTAATCTAAAGTGTCATTATCATTCAGAAGTGGATCCATGGGGTCCCAAAATTTACCCAAATATGCCCATGGTCGGCCATTACTCATCCAATAAGGTTAGGACATGTGTTACGGTAATTTTAAATTATTATAATATTCATTTTACCTTGAATTACTCTATTTACCTTTAACCGTGGTAAATAAAAGTCAAAAATTACTATTCACCAAAAATTATTTTCATCTTATTGAACCACATTTTACTTACTGAGTTTGACCGTGTCTCTTGGATTTTTGAAATTCCACTCACAGAAGCGGTAAAATTAAGTTTTATGTGAATTTGAAAATTCTCCTAGGATGTGGGTAAAAGACGGTGAAAAGTTCAATAAAATTTTTATATATCTAAAATTATTATAAACTGACTCCAATTAATTACAATGAATTTATATAGTTATTATGTATCTATTTTGACAAAAAATAAATTTAAATAAAATAAATAATTATTTAAATAAAAAGCCGATTTTAAACAATAACTCAGTGTTTTTCACTATTCATCAAAAATTGAAAGTTTTCAAAAAAATACCAAAACTTAACCCTAGGATAATTTCAATATTATGAATCCAAAAATGATGTCTATTTTACCAAATTCAAAACATATAAGTTGCATTTATTAATTTAAAATTAATTCTCGTTGTCAAAACAAAAATGCGTATTTTTAAGAAATAATAACTATCAAAAGATTGACACTTGTTTATGTCCAATTTCAATGTAAAATTACTTACAATGACCAGTATTGGATTAAATGGTAAAAATATAATATATTTATACTTCTAAACCATTAAAATGTATAATTTAACACTATAAATTATTTTGATTAAAAAAGTTTTTTTCAGTTAAAATATAGTATTTTCACTATTCACCCAAATATGAAAGTTATCAAAAAAACACCAAAAATTTATTAAAATTAAATTATTATGTCCCAATTCTAAAGAAGAAGTTTATTTTTTCAAATTTAATATATAAAGTTTCAAATATTGGATTTAAATAGAGTTCACCATTAAAAGGTAGTAAAATTGCATTTTTTGAAATATACTTCTTTTATCTGAAAAAATGTATTTGTTCTTACATTATGTCTAAGAAACTCATAATATGGATTCCAAAATTATAAGGATTTTATAAAGTTTAAAATTCAGTTAATACTATTCATAACCGCTTTTGAATGACTAGTTTGGTAAGTCGTGGTGCGCTTGAACTCAGTGTTGCATGTAGTCCATGTTATTTAATTGAAGAAATAATGTACTATGAAATCTTGAGGAGTTACATTCTTCCCTCATTCAATAAATTGTGTCCTCACAATTTTTAATTGTTCTTTGAAAATAAAAGGATGAAAATAGAAGATACTTTTGTGGGAAAACCCACATTGGAAATTGGGTTAATAAAATTTAGTCTTAATAATGGGAAAAGGGGAATGAAAAAGACACCACTAAATTATGATCTCGATTAGGAGAACATTGGTGGAAATTAGAGACACATAATTGGAGGTAAAAAGTAAATATTTATAGGGAGTGATTGAGGTCATCAATCACAAACAATTGTAGAATTGAGGGCCTTAAAGCCATCAATCTATGATGATTTAAAATATTATCACTTCAACAAAAAATAAGGTATTAGGATAACACATGTTTAGTTTTAAGATTCTGTACCTAAAGTTTAAGAATTTATTTCTTCATAGAATAAGAGAAAAAAAAAAATATATATATATATATATATATATAATTGACAAGTAGATTTTCATCCTTCAACTAATTCCTACCACAAACTCATATTTCACTCCAAATGATTTAAAAAAAATTATATTTACCTAAATCGTATAAGGTTCCAAAAATAATGAATTTATAATTTATTTTTCAGACTATTTAAAAAAATAAATTATACAAACCAGTACATCACATAGTCCAGTCGTAGGTGATGCACCTTTGTCGCTCTTCGATTGCGGGTTCAAGTCTCGTGGCCTTGCCGGACGCGACTAGTTATCACCCGACCTATGGGTTGTCCTTTTTATAAAAATCCAAAAATAACCTTAACAATAGTATCCAATTTCAAACTTAATCCATTCCAACCTTTATAATTATTCAAAATACTTATATTTAAACTCTCAGTCCAAAATTTATAAGGAAGTTAAACACAATGAGGATCCTTTTTTGCCATGTCATAACATGTGAACACCTTCATCATGTATTATTTTAAAACATGGTAACATCCTAAATTACCATAAAACTTTATTGATTATATTCATGCTCTCTTATTCCTTATAGAATACTGAATATAATTCTTCTATCCAAAAAATGTTGTAAACTCCAACAATGATGGAATATAAAAATCATTAATTAGTTTCAAGGAAGTCAAGAGTATCCAATATAATTTATCCAAATCAAACATATCTTATTCCAAAATCACTACCTCATTATCAGGACCATATTAAGGATTACCTTTCCTTCAAACATGTATTTTCCAAAAAAAATAGCTTACTATTATGTCACTTTTCTTAGAACCATATAATCTCAAATCCTCAATAAAATAGTATTGCAGTATAATCCTTATTTATCTCCATAATTCATGTAACCAGTATACTATTGATACAACACTCAAATGAAAAAATTATATAATAAAAACATAATAACACTAGTCGTTCATATTCATATGAGGTAGTATCATATCTTGATTATTATCCAATAACATCATTTGTGGTTTACTCTTATGAATGGGAAATTGATTCGTGTAGTGTCTCAACGCCTTGCAGATGAAGCATTTTACATTTGAAAACATTTTCTTACCCATTCTATCACATACTTGGTGTCCTTTTTCTCTATACTTATAAGAAACTCCCATTACATTAAAGTATTTACCAAGTTGATTCATTCCAAATTTATCACATATTGGAAATTCCTTCTTTTCCCTCTTCCCTTTATCCATCTTTCTCCCTTCCATCCTTTCCTTCTCTTTCTTCCCTTCAAATCCATAAGACTCAGAGAATTATTTACTTATATTATTAACACATGATACTATTTCTTCATATGTTAAGAATACATGGTAGACTATATCCCTTCTAAATTTTGGATTAATACTATGAAAGATATGATCCTTATTACTCTTTGGATCATACGTTTTGCTGGAGTTCACATTCCTTCTATTGTGTGCCATTTCTATACAATGGCACACACCAGGTCAGTTTATTAATTGCAATGAATAATTCCAAACTTATAAAATATCTAACATAAATTGAATAGTTTATGGATACAATCCATAAAAATATTTTCTTTGAGGGGATATATACTTTTAAATCCTTTATAATGATTTGTAAAGAAAATGAGAATTATCCAAAGCATATCCCCCAGGAGTGTCGTAACCACGAGTGCAAAAAGTCCCATTGTCATGCACTAGTTCCCATTCGAGTCTAGCTCAAAGTGGTGTTTTTGGGTTTTACCCCTAGGCACATCTGTGCCAGAGCCTCCTCTACCTGCTCGTATCCAGACAGGGATGTATTTACTTAGAAAACTCACAAAATCTCGACATTACCAAAACTCTAGGCAGTTCTTCTATACTAATCCTCAAAATCTATCTTAGGTTAATGTGATCTAATCAGAGTTTATCTAAATTTAGTTTCCAAGGTTATTGGTAAACTTCCTTTGATACCAACTGTAACGCCACTACCCCAGTTACCCAGAGTTAGTGCATTATTTTAATACATTAGCATGGTTACAAGGAATCAAGTCCCGAAAGACCGATCAGTTTAGCAGTCTTGGAAAAGAGATTACATACATGGAAGTTACATTACACTTCAGAAAATAAAACACAACATAAATGATCCTTTGAGAATTCCATTAATCCCCTAGCTTAACCCTGCTTATCAATCATAATACACTTCTTGGAATCCTGAGAAAATTAAAACATAGAAAGGGGTGAGCTCAGATGCTCAGTAAGGATACAAATATAGCAGAAACTTTAATAAATAAGCATAAACATTTAAGGCAATGTATAAGACTAAGACAAAAGCCTTTTTGAACTTAAACTTCTGAATAATATGGAAAAAATAAAATAAAATAATTCCATTTACTTACTCACATGGATATTCTACTAGTCGAATAATCACATGCAATATCAATAGCTACTTTCATAATGATGGAATGCATAATGCCAGACTATCATAACCACATAGTCAAGGCCTTGTGCCAAGACTAAAAATAAGATATTGTCAAGGCCTTTTGCCAAGACACTAGTTTGTCTCATGAGACCTACCGATGCATCGAGGAGCTATAGCGGGATCCACCTCTCACTTACTAATTCCAATTCATTCATCATATGAAAAGGTTTAAACATAACATAAACATTCGTATTAAAAATGGAATATGAAATGTCAATACTTTACCCATAAAACATGAATGGTATAAAAATAACACATCCATAGTCAAACATTTCACAAAACCTTCAATACAATATGGAAAATTTGTATCATAATAAATCAACTTCAAAAAAGTTTAAAATCAATTAAAGTATTTTGACATTGATGAAAATGATTTTTAAAACTCTTTGAGAGAAATATCCCTTTTTCATAAAAACATTTAAAAGCCATACAATTTAGAAAGGAAGACATTTATATACATTTTTGAATCAAAGTGTCCCATAAAACTTTGAAACTTCTGAAATTAATTAACATTTTAAAACATTCATGTCCATTTAAATAAATCCTTAAAACCATTTTGAAAACATAGACATTAATGAGAATGGTTTAGAAGAATAAATCATTAAAACATTTAAAATGATGTTTTAGTAAAAATTAACTTAAAAGAATACCTTTTAAAACTATTTTATGAAACATGGACATGGATAATAAATATTTCCCAGTAGATACTTACGTAAAAAAAACCTCGGATAATAAAGAGATTTTAAAATTAACCCTTACCAATTTGGTAACTTACGAAACATACACCCTATGAAAGAAGTATCATATATTGAATATGTAAATAAACATAAATTAAAGTGTATTACACAAATAATACAATTATGGTCAGTACATACACCACACAAAAGGTAATAGTGGCAATATGGCATGAATCTCACGGGAATAAGGAGTGAGATGAAAACTCCTTACCTTGCACTTTCCTTTAGTTGAGGGTATGTTTAACCACCTGTGTGAATATAGTAGTATGTTATTAAAGTATACCAGAACCATTTTAGTATTTATGATATCATACATGATTCATTAATGACTTTATAATACCAATTTAATAATAATTTCCATGTTAAATTAACATTTCGGGTAATAATCGCTTTCTTTATCGTAAGTGTTTTAACTTGTTACTCTTGATTGTATCACTTAGAACAAGATTTAAATACTTACAAAATATAAAAAATGATTTATATATCATAAATATTTAGAATATAAATATGTATAATAGACATATATATGAAATGAAAAACACCATTTATGGAGACGGTAGTCCGTACGTACACATAAACGTTGTTTCCATTTTCATATCGTATTGAACAGAACTAAGTGAATAAGATATATGTAAGTACACATACATATAAATATATATATATATACAGTATCATTACTATGTCATATATTACATACTTATTATTAATATATATTTTTATAATCTTTGATGAATGGTGATCGTGGAAATGAATCTCATCGCGTCGTAGAGACAGTAATCCGTACGTACGCACGAGAGACAATATCATTTCTTTAAAGGTGTGGAATTGGATGGTATATTAATTTTACAAATACATTATCATGTTATTTTTATTATTTATATACATATTACTCATCATTATTTCCATCCAAATAACATAGTGTTGAATAACAAATTACACCACGGCATGGAGACGGTAAGCCGTACGCACGCACGCATGGTGACATTATCATTCATAAGATGGGTAGAATAATGAATATAGTTGTTACATTTTTATAACAACATCATAGTATATAGAAGATACTGGGGTTATTATTTTAGAATGGAAACAACAAATAAAGAGTAAGTGGAAGAATAAGAGAACTTGAAAGAGGGTGGTGAAATCATTACCTCTTCTTCGGGTTCTTCCTTTTGATTTGATCAAAAGGGATCCCTAAGCTGGATTTCTAACCAAAGGAAGGCCTATAGGATGAAGTTAGGATACCTGGGAGGATATTTTGGTAGGGTTTGGCCAATAAAAATGGCTCTGGAGGTGTGATTTTGAGAGAAGGGTAAGTGCCCTTTTATAAGAGGGGTGAAGGTCACTTTAGGAAAATATTAAAGTATTAATTTATTATACAATCATATTGGGTTTATAATGGTTCCAAATGAATTTATTTAAAGACTTTGGTGGTTATGGGTCGAAATAATCTCAACCAATAAGTTTTATACAAGTTTAGGTTACCATTTTAACCTTATCTTATACATCTAACTCTTAGTTAAATAGTTTAACTTTTACCGTGTCTTCTTGTATTCTTACTCTATATGGTTAATAAACTTTTCTAAACATCCAAGAGAACCTCAAGTGGATAATTAATGACATATATAATATTATTTAAGACCTTTTTCCGAACCTTAAATTTTTAGGAATATTATATCAACCAATAATATATTATTTATTTTAAATATTAATTTATGTCAATTTTGACACTATTTGGTATTTTGTTTTTTTGAAAGTCATCACAACTTGATTAATTAGAAAAAAATACATTGAATCATCCATAAAATGTCATATTCACCTAGAAAATGCTTTTATGTCATAAAAACTTTGAAATTATATTTATTTTAATATTTATAATACCATTTATTTGATTATTTCATTAATAAGGTAATTACTGCATCAACATTGTGTCATAAATAAATTTAATTCATTAATGTCTAAAAATTATAAAAAAAATACCATGACACAGGAAATATTTTTATCTTTACAAATAATATTTATAGTAAAAATTATTACTTATATAAAACCATATAAAAATTAATTACTAAAATATTTTTGTGTATGTCAATTTTTTCTTTACTTTAAATTAATTAATCTAAAGTGTCATTATCATTCATAAGTGGCTCCATGGGGTCCCAAAATTGACCCAAGGATTAAAATGATCTTCCATTACTCATTAAATAAGTTTAGGACATGTGTTAAGGTAATTTGGAATTATTACAATATTCTTTTTACCTTCAATTACCCTATTTACCTTTAACCGCGGTAAATAAAAGTCAAAAGTTATTATTCACCAAAAATTATTTTTATCTTATTGAACCACATTTTACTTAATGAGGTTAACTATGTCTCTAGTATTTTTTAAATTCCACTCACAGAAGCGGTTAAATTAAGTTTTATGTGAATTTGAAAATTCTCCTAGGAGGTGGGTAAAAGACGGTGAAAAGTTTAATAAAATTTTTATATATCTAAAATGATTATAAAGTGACTCCAATGAATTACATTGAATTTATATAGCCATTATGTATCTATTTTGACCTAAAATAAATTTAAATAAAATCAATAATTATTTAAATAAAAAGCCGGTTTTAAACAATAACTTAGTGTTTTCACTATTCATCCAAAATTGAAAGTTTTCAGGAAAATACCAAAAATTCACCCTAGGATAATTTCAATATTATGAATCCAAAAATAATGTCTATTTTAAAAAATTCAAAACATAGAAGTTTCATTTATTAATTTAAAATTAATTCCATTTGTCAAAACCAAAAGGCATATTTTTAAGAAATAATAACTATCAAAAGATTGACACTTGTTTATGTCCAATTTCAATGTAAAATTACTTAAAATGACCAGAATTGGATTAAATGGTAAAAATATAATCTATTTATACTTCCAAACAATTAAAATTTATAATTTAACACTATAAATTATTTTGATTAAAAAAGTTGTTTACAGTTAAAATATAGTATTTTTCATTATTCACCCAAATATGAAAGTTATCAGAAAACAACAAAAATTTATTGAAACTAAATTATTATTTCCCGATTATAAATAATAAGTTTATTTTGTCAAATTTAATATATAAAAGTTTCAAATATTGGATTTAAAAAGGGTTCACCATTAAAAGGCGGTAGAATTTCATTTTTTGAAAAATAATTCTTTTATCTGAGAAAATGTACTTGTTCATACATTATGTCTAAGAAACTCATAATATGGATTCTAAAATTGTAAGGATTATATAAAGTTCAAAATTTAGTTAATACTATTCATAACCGCTTTTGAACGGCTAGTTTGGTAAGTCGTGGTGCGCTTGAACTCAGTGTTGCGTGTAGTGCAAGTTATTTAATTACATTGAAGAAATAACGTACTATGAAATCTTGGGGTGTTACATTAACCATGTGGTCAAAACATTCACCCCAAAAATAATACTAGTAGGGGTTCATGGTTAGGTCGCACGGTTTGTCTAACTGTGTGGGCTACCAAGAAAACCATTCACGTGGGTTTTAATTCATTAAAAAAATATTATAAAAATTTAAAAGACAATTTTTTAAGTTCTTAATCACACTATTCGACCATAAAATTATTTTTTCATCCTTGGAGGCTCCCAAGATGTGATTTTGTCCCCTCCAAACCCTTTTATTGGTGAATCTAAGCGACATTGATCTCATTCAATCTCCTCTAAGTGGATCTCCTATCATGTGGTTTCCTCAAATATGTATTTTTATTATCCTTAGATTTTGATATATATTCATATAATTTATGGATATAAACTCTATTTTATTATATCTTCATTCTAGGTTGGGTTTGTAGATCATATACACATTAATTCTTAATTTTTGAATCTCATTGTAGGTGTTGATTTATGGATATTTGTTTTAAAGGTAGGTGGTACAATAATTATTTTTGCGATAATCGAGACCTTTAATTTCTTGATTAAATTGAAATTATTTTTAATTGATTTAAAGACATGGATTTGTGATGATTTGATCATTGTTTTGAAATGGGAATGTGAATTTAGAAAAACCCCAATTTCAATGGAATTGAAATTGTTGGGTGAATTTATAAAAAATGATGGCTTGATTTAGAAATATTTTTGATTAAATGATTTGATATTGATCATTAGAAAATAGATTAAATTGAAAAGTGATTTTAAATATAATGAAATAATGAGAAACTATGATTTGGTTTTGAAATGAGAAATTATGTTGAAAATTATGATTGGGAAATTTTATTTAAAAATGTTTTTTGAAATGATCGATTTCCAATTTGATTGGTTGATCGATTGTTCAAACCACATATTAGACTATGTAGTTAGTGGTAACTTGAAAAATCATTCTAGGGCCTTGTATCCCTAGCAATGGATTTATGTTGACAAATTTTACTAAAACAGCTTCTATATGACTAATTATAATGTGTTCCTTGATTGGGGTGTAGACTTCCCATGATGGTTTCTCCTATTATGGTGTATTTTTTCATGCAAACATGACTGGAGATGAGATCATTACTGAGATGTGTGAGGATACTATTACCTAAAAAACTGACTTACCATAGGGTATTTCATACATGGTGATTTATTACCATTTTTGACTTGATTATACATCACCGTTGATTATTAAACTTTTTTTTCATGCTAATTGATTTATATAAATAGTTTTTTATAAAATTTTCATTTAAACTTGTTTGAAAGTAGTTATGATATTCCTTCCATCTATTTGAATGAAACATGTTTTTTTAAAAAAAATTAAATGTAATTCCATGACTTGTTTTATTTGAACTGATATAATAAATGATAAATTGTTATGGTATTGATTATAGAACACTTGGTGAGACCCTATTGGGATTTATATCTCACACTCAACATTTTCCTTCAGGTGTTTTTAGATTATCTTTTTATAGGTTTTAACAAAGGGAAAGAACCACTTGGATGTGGTGTATGTTCTTGATCTTTTGGGCATGGAGTCTTGGAGGTGATCAATAGAGATTTCATCCACTTATTTCATGGGATGTTTGGGTTTTTATCTTGTTAGTTATTGAGTACTTTAAGGATATACTACTTTAGGTTTTGTTATACCTAGTTTTTGTCTAGTAATTTCTCCTTTTGGAGTGTTGAGTACACTAAATTTTATTTTATTTTATCTTTTGCTATTATTGTGTAAAATTCATTCCCTATTAATGTTGTATGATTCTAGGTGCTAGTCTCCAAACCGTGGGGATCAATAACGCCCTTCAATCCATGTCAGTGCTGACTTGGGAATCAGGGTACCCAAGTATCCATGATGGTTCATGAAAAAGTTGTATCAAAGGTGCATGTTAATAATCTTTCTTTGATGTTATTATATGGTTTGGGTTGTCTTGATGGTACTTAAGAGGTAGTTGCGAGCGATTTCCTAGATAACTCTCATCGTAACAAGCCTTAAGTCACCTTGGGTGTTTGGGAAGAGTGTATTTGAGGAATGTTTTGATCTAAATCTAGTATTTTACCTTCTTTTGATTTGGGTATGTTGAAATACAAATCTTGAAATATTATTTGATGAGATTTATATTCCCACAACCCTTGTTTGAGTTTTTGATATGAGTAATATTACGATATTTTAGTGTTATTTGATGTTGTTGTGTAGAATCATGACCCAAAGAATACATTTTAATAGGCCCAAGGAGGAATATGATGTTGAACCATAGTGAGAAGATCCTCCCATAGACTAGAATCTTGTTAATATTATTTTGAATGCTATCCAAGCTCTAGGACATGCACCTATACTCGTTCTAGTTTAGTCTCAAGTTGTGTAACCTAAAAGGGATGAATCTCATAATCATGCACAAGTTTTTCTTCAGTAGAATACACATGATCTCCAAGGATCTAATGACCCTCAATAGGATAAGGATTTTTTAAACAAGATCAAGTAACTTTTTTAATTCCTAGAAAGGCCTAAGGAAATTAAGGTAAAATATGCTACCTTTAAGCTGGAAGGGACTAGTAGAAGATAGTGTGATTAAATGGAAATGATGAATAATCATGAGGGTATGGAGTGAAAATACATTAGAGTTATCTTCATTGATCAGTTTTATCGAGAATCTATGGTACTATATAGGTTTATGGATTTTTTCAACCTCTAGTAGGATGGAAGGATCATGACACAATATATAAACCACTTTACTAAGCTTGGGTAATTTTGACACGAGATTGTACTAAATGAGAAGATGAAGGATCAATGGTTTGAGATGGGTCTATAACCTATTTTCTATTCACACATTTTTGTTACTAAATATCACTTCATATACTGACATACCGGATAGGTTGTTTATGGTTGAGTTTGACTTGGATGGTAATTCAAGGTTGACATGAGTTCCTTTAAAGTAAAGTGGAAGTGTGATGATTCTCATGCTTTTTCTCGATAACAGACATCCTCTAGACCCCCTACAGTGGCTAGAAGAGTCCCATTGAATTATTTCTAATGTGTCATGGTTGGTAATTTGAGACTTGTTTGTACTAAAGTACCAAAGATCCACAGTTCTTATGGTTTCTCAGGATTCATACATATATTATTTCATTTATTTTCTACTCCATGTAGTTTCATGGGATCATCATGACCTAAAAGTACTATGGAGAAATTATATGTTTTGAGATCTAAGGTGTTCCAGACACATAAATCTATAACAAATATTGTTCACATAGTGGAAGAGTCTCTAGAGGAAGCTGATACAGGTCCATTGACTGTGAGAGATACCATCACTATAGATTTATCTTTAGTGATTTCTTTATTGAATAATGGTGAATCTCACTCGTATATATTAACTCATATTGTGAACCTTCAAAATATTCCTAAGGAGCGTTTTTATACGATGGATATTATTATGACCCTTAGAATGAAGAGAGATTAGGTTCTCCATTTTTTTTCTTGTGTCTTATCTTTCTCAATGATTAAGATTGCCTATAATTTTTTGGTTCTCAACATGAAAATTCTTGATATCATTTTTAATATGGATTGAAATATTTATATTAAGTACTGAATTGACTGTTATCTTTAGTGGGTCTCTTTTTAGTGTTCCATTTTTTAGGGAGAATGAGACCCGAGGTTATGTAGAGCTGAAACTTTTATCCAGAGTTTGTGAAATTAATAACAGTGTTTGATTTTTATTTAGAGTAGGAATCATTGAGTGATTTTATCTCTCAAGTAGTGGTTGTGTTTCCCAACATGTTTCCTTATGTTTTCTCTAGTTTACCACTAGTAAGAGAGGAAGATTTTTCTATCGATTTAGTGCCTAATACCCAACTAGTGTATATTCCTTCTTATCATATGGCACCAAATGAACTTAAAGAGTTGAATACTTAGTTGGATGATCTATTATAGAAATGATTAATATGACTGAGTGTTTAACCTTTGTAGTTGCCTATTCTCTTTGCTAAGAAGTCTAATGAAACACTTCACCTACGTGTTGGTTACTAGAAACTCAACCAAGTTATAGTGACGAACAAGTATCCATTACCATATATTTATGATCATTTTTACCATTTTAAAGGGAATAAGTTTTTCTCAAAGATTTATATTTGATATTGTTGTCACTGGTTTCAAATTAAAGAATTTAACATTTAGAATTACTACCTTCTAGATAATGTATGTCAATTATGAGTATCCTGTCATTCCATTTGGTCTAACTGATTATCATGAATTATTTATGGATTTCATGAATATAATATTCCACAAGTATATTGATATGTTCATGATGGTCTTTGTGTATGGAATCTTAGTTTTCTATTAGTTTGATGAGGATCATGTACGTTATCTTAGATCATTTCTAGAAATTTTGAGAAAAGAAACACTCTATGCTAAGCTATAGAAATGTGGTTTTTTGGATTCATGAAGGGAATTTATTGGGATATGTGGTCTCTATAAATGGTATTTCAGTTGATATTGAGAAGGTGAAAGTGTTTATTATTGTGAAGAAACCATAGAATATTTTCAAGATTTGGAGATTCCTAGGTTCAGGAGGGTATTATCATCAGTTTGTATTGGATTTCTTGAAGTTGGATTCTCTAATTACCACTCTAACATGGAAGGGTGTGAATTTATCTTTAAGTGATAATTTTTAGATTATTTTTATTGAGATGAAACATCTTTTTAATTCTATTCCAGTGTTCAATCTTCCAAAGGACAGGTAGAGCTATGTGGTCTTTTGTGACTAATCAGGTTCAGGTCTGTACCATGTTTTTTTATAGAGTGATCATGTGGTAGCCTTTAGTTCTTGGAATATTATTCCACATGAGAAGAATTATCCAAGCCATGAAATTGAAATTGCAACCATGATGCATAAACTTAATATTTGGTAGAATTACCTTTTATAATAAAGTTTTACCCTATTTTCTGACCATAATATCTTAAGTTATATCTTCTCTAGAAAATATTTGAAATTAATTAGAGGCATTAGATGAAGAAACTATATTCATTTGATTTCAACATTTCCTACACCCCAAGGAAGGGGAATGTCATTTTTTATGCTTTGAGAAGGAACCTTCCAACCCTGTCTATGAAAGAAATACTAGAAGAGTGAAAATTGATGGACCTTTTTTCAAAGTTTCATTTTGGGGTCCAAGAAGAAGAGTAAGAGGTTGTTTTGGAATGTGTTTAGTTGACTTATACTCTTATCAAGATTATTATTCAGTATCAATGAATTTATGATGAATTATATGTCATTAGGGACTCTATTTATGGTGGGGAGATAGTTTGTGAGTGGTCATCCTCTTCTGATGGAATCCTATGTTTCTATAATTAGTTTGTTGTACCCTTTCTTATGAGAAAATACATGATGGGGGATTTATATAATTCCCAATGGGTTGTGTACTTGGGTAACATGAAGATTTTATATGATATTAAGTGATGATTATAGTGGCCAGGCATGAGATTAGACACTTCTAATTTTGTTTCTCATTGATACACTTTCCAATAGGTCAAGGTTGAGCACCAGAGATCTTTAGGTGTACTTTAGCCACTTCCAATTCTAACTTAGAAGTTGGATGATATCTCTAATGGATTTGTATTTGGGTTGTCACACACCCCTTGAAAAAATAATGTGATATGGGTTGTGATAGATAGGATGAAAAAATTAGATCACTTTATACCCATTTGAGATACAACCAAAGTTGAGAAATTGGGACGTATCTATGTGTATGATATTTTAAGGTTTCATGGAGTTCCATTTTATATAGTCTCTAACACAGATCCCCATTTTACTAATGGACTTTGTAGAGGCATCCATGAGGCATTTATATCTCTGGTACATTTGAGTATGACATACCATCTACAGATGGATGGCTAGATAGAAATAGCTATATAGATTTTTGAGGATATGATTCGTGCCTACGTTATTGATTTTGATGGAGATTGGGATATCCATTTAGGATGGGTCAAGTTTTCTAATAACAATATTTACCATTCTACAATTTGTATGGCTCTTTTTAAGGATTTTTATGGCCATCCTTGTAAATATCTATTGTGTTCGATGAATATCAGTGAAAGTTCTTTTGTTGGAATGATCTTGTTCGATGAAATTATAGAGAATATTTCGTTGTATTTTCATATAATTTTGATAGATTAGATCTAGTATAAATCTTATGCTATCCATCATTATTGACTTTTAGAGTTTTTAGTTGGTGACATAGTGTTCTTGATAGTTTCACCTTGGTTGGGCCACTGACATTTTGGGAGGAAAGGGAATATTTCTCCCTAGTTTGTGGTACCTTTTTAGGTTATTGAGTTGGTGGGTAAAGTGTCTTACCTTTTATCACTTCCACTTTAGTTAATTTTGATACATAACATGTTCCATGTATCACAGCTTAAGAGTTATCTTTGTGACCCATCTCACAGCTTGAGCTGGGGAATCTTGATGTTGAGCCTAATTTATCTGTGACTGAGCATCCAATCAGGATTTTTGATTCTAAGAAAAACATTCTTCATTAGAGGATGATACCTTTGGTCCATGTTCTATGGAAACATGATTCTTATTCTCATGAGGCTTGGGAGCATGAGTAACTGATGATAGAGAAGTGGCCTAATCTCTTTGATATGGAAACTTCATGATAGGATTTCTTGCGATAGAAATTTTTTATGGTGGGGAAGTTATAACACCATATTACCTTATTTTAGGTATTATTTTGCCTTTTTTTATCTATTTTTATTCAGGTATTATATTGGGGTATTTCTGGGTTAATTTGGAAAATTTTGGAGGCTTTTTAGGCTATGCACGGTTGGCGCATGGTGTGACCGAACCATGCACCCCCTGTGCAAACCATGAACCCCTTAGACAATAGGTAATGTATGATTAGTGAATGGTTAATTTAACCATGCATCCAAACCATGAACCCCAAATAAATGATCAGTAAGAGAACATGGTTAGGGCACACAATTTTTCTAACCATGTGGCCCTACCTATCAAACCATGCATGTAGTTTTTAATTCCTCCAAAAATTATTTTAAAAATCCAAAAACTCATAGTTTAAGTGCCTAATCACCCTATTCGACCAAAACATGTTTTTTTATCCTTAGTGGCTCCCAAGAGCCAATTTTGTCCCCTCCAAACACTTTTGTTGGTGGATCAAAGAAGTGTTGACCTCGTTCGATCTTCTTTAGGTAAGTGAATATCCTCTCCTACATTTTTCTCCAATCTCTATTTCTCTCCCACCTAGAGTTTGATATAATTTAATATAATTTATGGATAAAAACTTTTTTTATTGGATATTTATTCTATATTGTGTTCCTATATATTCTATGCCTTAATTCTTCATTGTATAATCCCATTATGAGTGTTTATTTATGGATATTTGATTTAAAGGTAGGTGGTTTCATAATTATTTTCCCTACCATTGAAACCTTGAATTATTTGATTAAATTGAAATGATTTTTTAATTTATTTAAAAACATAAATTTTTGATTATTTGATCGTTGATTTGAAATGGACATGATATTTGATAAAAACCCCAATTTCAATGGAGTTAAAATTATTGGGATAATTTATGAAAGACGATGGATTGTTTTATAAATTATTTTGGTAAAATGATTTGATGTTGACATTAAGAAAATGGATTAAATTGAAAAGTGATTTTAAATGGAATGAAATGATTAAAACCTATGATTTGGTTTTGAAATGAGAAGGCATGTTGAAAACTAAAATTGGGAAATTTTATTTTTAATTTGTTTAAAATTATTGATTACCAATTTGATTGATTTATTGTTTGAAGAACATGTTAGACATAGTAGTTAGTGGTAACTGGGATGATAAAATTAGGAACTTGAATCCCTAACAATATATTGACAATAATAACTCTTACTAAAATAATTGTGACATTAATACCCATGATGCGTTCCCCTTTTGGGGTGTAGAATTCCAATGATGGGTTACCCTATTAGAGTGTATTTGTGTTTGTAAACCTGGCTTGATCTAAGATCATTATTTAGATATGTGAGGATCAAATTACCTAAAAAAATGACTTACCATAGGGGATTTTGTACATGGTTCTTTACTAGGATTTGTAACTTGATTATACATGATGTTAGTTATTAAGCTATTTTATTCATACCAAGTGATTTATTTAAACTATTTTATATAAAATCGGCATTTAAGATATTTTGAAATCATTTTTGATATTCCTTACATCTATTTTAATGAAATTATGTTTTGATTTAAAATATTTAAATGTAATTCCTTACCTTGTTTTAGTTGAAATGATATCATAAATGGTAAATTTTTATGGTATTGATTATGGAACTCTCTATGAAAAAATACCGAGATTTATACCTCACGGCCTACCTTTTCCTTTAGGTGTTTGTAGATTATCTTTTTCTAGGTCCATGAAATGGGAAAGCTCCACTTAGAGGTGGTGGATGTTCTTGATCCTTTCAACCTAGAGTCTAGGATGTGATTGGTGGAGATGTCATCCATTTTTTGCATAGGATTTTTGAGATTTTATCTTGTTAGTTGTTGAGTACTTTAATATTGTAGTGCATTGGGTTGTGTTACACCTGGTTGTTTTTTGGTACTTTCTCCTTTTGGAGTGTTGATCATGCTGACTTGTATCAATTACATTTCATTATAATTATGGAAAATTAATTCCCACTTGATTTATTATGATGAAAAGTTCCAATCACCAACCCATGGGTATTGGGAATGCCCTTTAGGCTATTTTAGCACCGTCTTTGGTATTAGGGTACCAGGGTATTCAGATAGGTTTGTGAAACCATACATGAAAACTTTTAATGGAAGATTCCCCTTGAAATTTCTATTACATCTCACCAAATCCTATGATTTTTCTCAAAATCTATTTAACCATTTTAAATAATCCATCTATGGTTTCATAATCATGAATTTTATGGTCTTCATATGTCAACCTCAAAATCTATAGTTTTTATTGATTCACATTGGTTTTTACTTCAAAGATGTCCTTAAGATTGTCACATATTCCCATTACCATTTTACTACTATGACATTTTGCAATTCATTCTCCAAAAGAGTAGAAAAAATAGAATTCTGAGAACTCCATCATTATCTATATTCTTCTTATCTACTGCTTTCATATAAATGCCTTTATCATAGTGAATAAATATATTATTTTCAACTTCCAAAACATTATAACTAATGGATAAAAGGTATGGAAACACTTTTTCCATCCATATATTATAACCATTCCCATTAAATGTATAAAACCCATTTCCATTCAATGAATTTACAATATCCATTATAAATCAGGGATCATAATTTCTTTTATGTTTATTCTCATACAACCTTCATTTCCCATTAAATACCCACAATCCATTTTTTTGTCTTTTTTAAAAAATCCACTTTAGGGATGAGTGGGAACATTATAGAAACATCCCTTCATCAAGACACATAAACCCCCAAAACAAATTCCATAATTTAAAACAAATTTCAAACAAAAAAACAAATTCAAAATTCAAACGAAACCATCAACTGACTTGGATCGCAAACCGATCATGCACACATGCACACTGATTTTGAATTTCAAACAATCACCTCATCAAGAAATAAAATGATGAAGCACCATACTTTCAACATTTAGAAAGAGGTTACAATCATACCTTAGTCCATGAATCACCTCATGATGCACACTATGAAATATATTGGACCGTTGGTCAACCCCATAATGTTAGCTAGAACCACCACCAGTAACCTTCATAATTTCCAAAATTTCACCATTAAAAACAAAGCTGACGACTGCAACCACCACCATCGATGTTGCTACCCAAGCACTATTGGAGTCAAAACCCAGAACAAAATAAAGGTCTTTCAACCTCACCATCAACAATCCACCACTGTTGGCATCAAGATCACATTCCATCATCCAGAACACAACACCTTTTTAAAGATGAACCAATGAAATGAACTACCAAAATTCAGAACCAAAACATACTGAAGGGATAGAGCCTATGTAAGAAGATATACCATAGAACCCATAAAATGATTTAAGATCACATCCCAAATATTCCTGTTACCACCACACTAGTATGACCAGGAGAGGAGCAGAGGAAGCTTAAGCTAGAGCAAATTTAGGAGTGGCTAGAACCACAATAATGAGCCATGACCTATGTCAATACTTCTAAACATACCACAAGCTTCCCAAAACATTGATCAAGAAATAGAAAATGGGAACCACCACTTCTCAAATTAAACCTGGTGGGGAATATGAGGTTCGTAGTAATGAAAAATGCATAAAATAGATGAAAAAATAGATAACATGCAAGATTTACATGGTTCTAAAGTATACCTACATCCACAGGAGAAGAAGGGGGCCAATTTATTATTTCCTCCTCTGATCAAAGATTCAAAGGATCAAAAAATACACATGTTACAAAATTCCTGATATTAGAACCCATTCTATGGAGGAAGGAAAAATTATTCGTCAATGGTTGTTTAGGCAGATCATCTACCCTTGAACTTTCCTCCTTGTCACTGGCTGCTCATATATTATGTCGGCTACCGACCATGGAAGAAACTACTACCAAAGGAGACTCATTCTAACGGTAGAGGGATTCCTCTGCTTATTACCCTCTTAATTAGGAGTCTCCACCACAAATCTCCCCCTCATGACCAATTTGGGGTAGAAGCTAGACCTGTAGTCTCCTTGTAGGAATCCAGTTTATATTTCAGTAGAACTTTCATCATCATCTCTGCCTTATTATCATTGGTATGAATTTTCTCAACTTTTAAATTTTTTTCTTCCAACACATTTTGGATCCATTGATATCGTATGTTGATGTGTTTGGACCTGGAATTAAATGTCATATTTTTTCTAATGTGAATAGAACTCTTACTATCACAATAGATAATATAATTCTCTTGAATCTGTCCTAGATCCTGTAAAAACTTCTTTATACAATAATCTCATTGTATCCCTTAGTGACTGAGATATACTCTACTTATGTGGTGGATAAGAAAACACACTTTTGAAGTCATTATTTCCATGAGACTTCACACCCTACAAATGATATCAGGTACCCAGATATAGATTTCCCTGTGTGTATATCTCTAGACATATATGCATCAATGTAACCTTCTAAAATGGGTTTATCACCTCCAAAATATAAACAATTACTAGATGTACCTTTGAGATACCTCAATATCCATGTGAACACTGTCTAATGATCCTTTCCTGGATTAGATAAGAATCTACTTATAATTCCAACAATGTGAGAAATATCTTGTCTGGTGCACAGCATGTAATACATAAGATTTCCAACTAATGACCGATAAGGAAATTTTTCTATCTCTTCTTTCTACTTCTCATTTGAAGGACTCTGACATATCATGATACTAAAATGAATCGCAAGTGGAGTACTAACTGGGTTTTCCTTTCACATGTTGAAACTTTCAAGAACCTTATCAATGTACCACTCTTTATATAACCAAATCTTGTGATTCCCCCTATCATGAGTAATCATCATACCAATAATCTGATTAACGTCTCCCAAGTCCTTCATTTAAAAATACATGTTCAACTCCTTCTTCAACCTACCAATCTTGGTGATATCTCTGCCAATAATCAGAATATCATCAACATATAGCAACAAGATAATGAAATAACCATCATCAAACTATTTATTAACAACACAATGATCAACAATCATCCTCCTATACTCATTTTTTCTATGAATGAGTCAAATTTTATTTACCATTGCCTCAGTGCCTATTTCAAACCACATAAAAAAATTTAAGATTTCATACCAGTTTTTCTTTTACTTTCACCCGAAATCCCTTTGGATTCTCCATGTATATCTCATCATCAAGATCACCATGTAGAAATTATGTCTTTACATCTAGTTGTTGAACCTATAGGTTCATACTAGTCGCTAATCCAAGAACAACTTTAATTGAAGAAATTTTAACTATTGAAGAAAAAATTTCATCAAAGTCAATACCTTTTTTTCTGACCAAATCCCTTTACAACCATTCTAGCTCTGTATTTCTGCTGTGATCCTCCATCCTCTCCTTTGATTCTATACACCCACTTCTTATTGAGTGCCTTATTTCTATGTGATAACTCTACCAAATAAAATTTAAGGTTCTTGTACAAAGATCTCATCTCCTCTTGAATGGACTTATTCCATTCCATATTCCATTAGCTTCTATCATAACTATCTAGATATCCACTAGAAGTGATAATCACATACTCACGTGGTGAGTATATACAACTCAGTTGTCATTCTCTGGTGGATCTCCTCAACTATGATTTTGGGGGAAACTGCTATGAAATATAATATGATGGAGACATATCAACATATGGATACATATTACCTAGTAGTGATGCATCATCAGGGTTACATATCTCTCTTTCACTAGCTGGAGCTGATGGTGGTGATACTGGTTCTAGATTGACTATAATTTCCTTAGATTGTGACTTCTCTACATTTTATGGTTTCTAAAAATCTTCAATCATCTTATCCTCAAGAAACACCACATCTCTGATTCTGACAATCCTCCTACTAATAGGATCCTAGAGTCAGTATCCAAACTCCTCATGAGCATATCCCAAAAAGATACACTTCTTTACTTTTCCATCCATCTTAGCCCACTCATCTTTCAGTATGTGAACAAATTCCCTACAACAAAATACTCTCAAGTGTTTGTATGAAACATCATCACCTATCCAAACACTTTCTGGAACATTGTAGTTCAATGTAACTGATGGTGAAAGGTTTATTAGATCAATCAAGATCATCATTTTCTCCCCCCAAAAGGTATTTGGAAGCTTTGTATTTGAGAGAATACATCTTACTCTTTTAAAAATTGTTCTATTCATTCTCTCATCAAGACCTTTATGTTGAGGCATCTTCAGTACTAATTTATCCAGCCTGATTCCGAAACACCTAAAGTAATTTTCAAATGGACCACAGTTCTCTCCTCCATTTTCTTCCCACACACAATTTAATCATCTGCCTATTTCTATTTCCACCTTCACATGCAACTCCTTGAAAAAATCCTACACTTGATATTTATTTTTTAAAACAAAGGCCCAAACTTTTCTAGAATGATCATATATGAAGGTAAATAAATAAATAGCATCTCCCATCGTCAACTTAAGTGTGAATCAAGTCTAAAACATTGGATTTTCTGGATGGTATATAACCATGAAATGATACTCTGTGTTGTTATCCCATGATCTAATAAACACAAGTATCCAGATGTGTACATTTTATTCATGGAAAGAGATCCTTCCTAAAGAGAATTTTGCTTCCTCTATTACTCACGTGACCAAGACGCCCGTGCCAAACTTCTGTAGGAAGATATTTTTTAGATGCATTTATTTCTCCTACACAAGGTCTGGAATCTGTGATATAAAGAGAAGTATCTTTATTTCCTTTAGAAATTACTAGGTTACCTTTGGTAAGATTCAATTTCTCATCATCGAAGGAACTGACATATCCCTCCTCATCAATAATTCCAGTGGATATCAGATTGAGGCAAATATGAGGAATGTACATCACATCCTTCAATAATAAAATTCATCAAACATTAGTTTCCAAGAAAATATTACCAATACCATTAATTTTAAATGAACAATCATTTCCCATCTTCACATTTCTGAAACTCCCTGAACTGTAATATGAGAATAAATATCTTTTGGAAGTGACGTGATATGAGGTGTTAGAATAGATCACCCATGTTGAGTCTTGACTTACAAGACTGTCATGATTGTATTCCTGGATGAAGTGTTCAGGCTTTCCAAAGTGGTGGAACTTTATGTCATATCTCTATCAATATTCCAATCAATTCCTTCTTTTTATATTTTGGTCACGAGGTTCTCTTCCTCTGCTTCTTCCCTGCTATTTCTTCTTCCCTTGTCTTTTAGTGAAAAGAGCCTCCGATTCAGGTGCATTCCCCTCATATTTTCTTCTGGACTCTTCATTGAACATTTTATCTTTTACCATCTCCATGGTGAGACTTCCATCCATATTTTAATTAACAATCAGCACAACTAGTGTGTCCCACATTTTCATTATAGAACACAACATCAACAATGCCTAAAACTCATCACCAATCATCATTTTCTTGGAATTAAACGTATAAAAAGTACCTTGGAACTCACCCATGTTCTCTGATATGTTGGTCTTATCTTTGTAATTCAAGTTGACAAGATGATGTATCATGTTTTCTTTGTTTTTCACAGTTGTCCTCGCAAACATATTTTCTAATTTTCACCAAAGAACAGAGGAATCCTGCTCATTGGAAATGTTCTGGAAAATAATTTTGTCGGTCCACTGTCTGATTTGTGCAACAAACTTTCTATTGAGAACGACCCACTCTACATCAACTAGAGGGGTACTGGCTATCATCTTCTCACCAGATTGACCTCTTGTTGATGTTTCTTCCACTTGCGCTGCAACAAGATTAGTAGTCTCCACTATTGGTTAACAAAAATCTTTAATATATAAAAGATCTTCCATTTTCAGTTTCCAGATGGAATAATTAAACGTGGTAAGTTTAATCATATTATCATTATTTACATCTATTTATGAAGTATGAATTCAGAAAATCTAACCATATATATGTGGTTTATAAATAATCATATAATTTATGGATCTAAACTCTATTTTATTATATCTTCATTCTAGGTTGGGTTTGTAGATCATCTAAACCTTCATTATTAATTTTTGAATCTCATTATAGGTGTTGATTTCTGGATATTTTTTTTAAAGGTAGGTGGTACCATAATTATTTTCGTTATAATTGAGACCTTTAATTTATTAATTAAATTGAAATGAGTTTTTAATTGATTTAAAGACATGGATTTGCGATGATTTGATCATTGATTTGAAATGGGAATTTTATTTGAGAAAAACACCAATTTTAATGGACTTGAAATTGTTGGGTGAATTTATGAAAAATGATGGATTGATTTTGAAATATTTTTGATTAAATGATTTGATATTGATCTTTATAAAACTGATTAAATTAAAAAGTGATTTGAAATAGAATGAAATGATGAGAAACTATGATTTGGTTTTGAAATTAGAAATCATGTTGAAAACTAAAATTGGAAAATTGTATTTAAAAATGTTTTTTAAAATGATTGATTTATAATTTGATTGGTTGATCGATTGTTCAAATCACATGTTAGAATTTGTAGTTAGTGGTAACTGGGAAAATCATTCTAGGACCTTAAATCCCTAGAAATGGATTGATGATGACAACTGTTACTAAAACATCTTCTAGATGACTGCTTATAATGGGTTCCTCAATAGGGATGTAGACTTAGCATTATAGTTTCAACTATTATAGTGTAAATTTTCATGAAAACATGACTATATATGAGATCATTATTCAAATGTGTGAGGATCCTATTAGCTAAAAAACTGACTTAACATAGGGGATTTCATACATGGTATTTTATTATAATTTTGACTTGATTGTACATCACCGTTTATTATTAAACTTTTTTATTCAGGCTAATTGATTTATATAACTATTTTTTTTATAAAATTTTCATTTAACATAGTTTGAAAGTAGTTTTGATATGCCTTTCATCTATTTGAATGAATCGTTTTTTGTTTTAAAATTTGTAAATGTAATTCCTTGCCTTGTTTTATTTTAACTGATAGAATAAATGATAAATTGTTATGGTATTGATTATGGAACACTTGGTGAGACCCTATTGAGATTTTTAGCTCAAACTCAACATTTTCCTTCAGGTGTTTTTAGATTATCTTTTTCTAGGTTTAACAAAGGGAAAGAACCAGTTGCAGGTGGTGTATTTTCTTGATCCTTTGGACCTGGAGTCTTGGAGGTGATCGATATAGATTTCATCCACCTATTTCATGGGATGTTTGATTTTTTATCTTGTTAGTTATTGAGTACTTTGAGGATATAATACTTTGGTTTTTGTTATACCTAGTTTTTTTCTAGTAATTTCTCCTTTTGGAGTGTTGAGTACACTGAATTTTATTTTTTATCTTCAACTATTATTGTGGAAAATTCATTCCCTATTGATGTTGTATGATTCCATGTGTTAGTCTCCAACCCGTGGGGATCGATAATGCCCTTAAAACCATGTCAGTGATGACTTGGGAATCAGGGTACCAGAGTATCCATGATGGTTCATGAAAAAGTGGTATCAAAGGTGCATGTTAAGAATATTTCTTTGATGTTAGTATATGGTTTAGGGTGTCTTGATGGGACTTAGGAGGTAGTTGAGAGCGAGTTCCTAGACAACTCTCATCATAACAAGCCTTAAGTCACCTTGGGTGTTTGGGAAGAGTGTATTTGAGGAATTTTTTGTTCTAAATCTAGTATTTTACCTGCTTTTTATTAGGGTATGTTGAAATACAAATCTTGAAATATTATTTGATGAGATTTATATTCCCACAACTCTTGTTTGAGTTGTTGATATGAGTAATATTATGATATTTCAGTGTTATTTGATGTTGTTGTGCAGAATCATAACCCAAAGAATAAATTTTAATAGGCCCAAGGAGGAATATGATGGTGAACCATAGTGAGAAGATCCTCCCATAGACTAGAATCTTGTTAATATTATTCTGACTACTATCCAAGCTCTAGGACAAGAACCTGTACTCATTCTCGTTCAGTCTCAAGTTGTAGAACCTAAAAGGTATGAATCTTGGAATCATGTACAAGTTTTTCTTCATCAGAACACACATGATATCCAAGGATCTAATGATCCTCAAGAGACTAAGTATTTTTTTAAACAAGATCAAGTAACCTTTTTAATTCCTAGAAAGGACTAAGGAAATTAAGGTAAAATATGATACCTTTAAAACATTACAAAAACAGACACCCAAGGATCTTTTGAATTCTATGCCAGTGTTGAATATTCTAAAGGACAGGTAGTGTAGAGACTCAAAGCTTGACATACATAGATATTACATTACTTTTGCAGAATAATTAATACATTACAAAAATAGACCCCTAAGGACCGTAATAGTTTAGTGACTTTATAAACTCAGAACAAAATATTCTAATCAAGGTGAAAGATCATCAACATCTCCCATAAAGTTCTTCCCCTTTTTTCTTACCTAAAACCTTTCCTTATATCCTGGGGAAAATAAAACATAAAAATAGTGAGCTAAAATTCTCAGTAATGGTAAGCATGGAGAAATTAAAACAAACCATATACATTTGAACTTAAAAACATGAACATAAAGTTTAAACATCAAAATATTTAGTTGTGAAATAAATCTTGGTAGTACATAAAGCATATATCATAAAGGAACATCAATCATGATAAAATAGCATGGGAATAAAACATATAATTGTGGAAAACCATTAATAACATGATATGATTTCCATAGTATACAAGGCATTGCTTCCAAGACCATCATAGTGGACAAATGCCAATATTGAACCGGGTTTACTTGTCGTTTTAGCCCTGTGTTACTGATACATATTTACTTGTCATTCTTTACAAGTCTATCTCACGAGATATAAATCTTTACCCAATTAATTAGATGGAGATATATGTCCCACCATATCATATTTAAATCATTATTACGTGTGCCACAAAACAGTCATAAATCTTTCATCATAACCCAAAGAATAAAAATGGGTTTCATAAACATCATCTCATCATAACATAATCCATATGAAACAAATGGATATCATTTCATCATTAGAAAAATAAAACCATGAAAATAATAGAGAAATTATACTTGAAACATAATAAATAATTTCATCTTAGATGGGAAATAGTTTTGATTAAATACTTGAAATTAATTCTTGAGGAAAATATCCTTTCTTCTTCAAAATCATTTTATTTTCACAAAATATTATGAAATTTTAAGGGAAAATAACTTCATAAAAAATAATCATGAAATATTTTAGAGGAAGATTCATATATATAAGGAATTATGAAACTATAAAAATATATCCATGCTGTATAAGTTAAAAAAACATTCTTCTTGTACTTTTTCCGGAAAAGTCAAAAAGTACCTTGTATTGTAAACAAAAGAAATATTCCTTCCATAATGTGGTAAAATTAAAAAAAGGGTAAATATGACTTTAAAAATACATGGAATATTAGTAAAAATTTTATGAAACCATTTTGAGAAAACATGGACATGGATGATAAACATAACCCCAGTAAATACTTAAGAATAAACAATCTCGGATAAGAACGAGATTGGAATAATTATCCCTTACCTTAAGTCCAATTTCTTTCATACATGTCTGAAACTCTTGTATAGTGGATTTAAACATATTATTAAATTTTAAAAAAACCATAATAATATTTATGATATCATATATGATTCACTTATGACTTTATATTACCCATTCTTTTGTCAATTCCATGTTAAAGTAGCGTTTTGGGTAAAATTATTTCATTTATCGTACGTGTTTGGATTTTTTGTTCTTGATATCATTAATTATATCCTGATTTAATTAATTCCATAATGTAAAAAATTATTTATATATATATATATATTTGTAATATATATATATATATGATAGATCAATAAATGGAATGAAATACACTGTTCATGGAGACGGTAGGCCGTACGTATGCATGAATGCTGTTTTCGTTTCCTTATTGAATTGAATGGAATTAAGTAAATGAAAAATATATGTACATAAATCCAGTATCATTATTATGTCATATATTTAATTATTATTTATTATATATACTTTATAATCATTCTTGAATGGTTAACATGGAGAATAAATCTAATCATGTCGTGGAGACGGTAATCCGTAAGTATGCACGAGCGAAGATATCATTCCCATAATTGTTGAATGGTATTGGAGTAAAATATATAATATCTCAGAATTAGTATCATGTTATAATAACCATATATAGTCATTATTTCCACCATTATACCCATCCATGCAAGGTGGTGGTGGAAAAACATATTACAGCACATCGTGGAGACGGTATTCCGTACGTACACACGTGCAGTGATTTAATTTTTTATAGTATGGATAGAATGTGAAATAGGGTTGTTTCATATTTATAATAACATATCTATATATGATTTATACTGATGTTATTACTTTATTATGAAATAAAAAAAAAGAGGAAGTAGAAGAAGGAATGAATTTGAAAGAATCGGTAAAGGATACTACCTCTTCTTCGACGCGCCTCTTCTAAACCTCCTCTTAGGGAACTAAAGATGGTCTTTGAAGAAAACCAGTACCTATAGTATGTTTCTAGGGAAGTGTAGAAGAAAAATGGATAGGGTTTTTCTGAGATTTAAGGCTCAAAATGTTGTAAATAGAAGAGGGAGGAGGTGCCCTTTTACAGGAGAGGAGAGGGGCACCTTTGGAAACCTCTAAAATATAAAATTATAATAAACTCAAACCCCACCTAAAAACCTAAAAAATGACTCAAATTAGAAGCTGATATGATATAGGGTTGTAATCTCATCATCCAATAAAATTTATACATGTTGGGAATTTATTTTAAACCTTATCAACTTGATTTATCCTTATTTAATCTATTTAATTTTACTTGTGGTAATAATATACTAAATTTTAAATTTTTATAAATAATTACTTATGTGTTTTGAATTGTACATAATTGGATAATTTATTAAATTTTAGACCATATAAATTTCAATTTATAATTTTTAAATAATTTTGTGATTTTTAAACAATTTAATAATATGTTATTTTTATAAAATAACAATAGTGGCAATTTTGTCACTATTCATTTATTTGAATTTAAATAAATTCCACACAGAGGATATATTCGAACCAAAATATTTAATATATTAATAAAATATAATATTTATCTATAAAATTATTGGAGTACATTAAATAGTTCATATAATATTTATTTTAATATTTTTAAAACCATATATTTGATATTTCAATCAATAAAATAATTTATACATCACTATTGTGTCATCATTAATGATAATTATTTAATTCCTAAAAATTCTAAATAAATTAACATGATGTATATAATTTTATTAGATTTCTAGAGTATATTTATGTTCGATGTTTTATGAAGTTTATTACTAAATTAAAATTATTACACTTATAAGATATAAGAGAGTAACATGTTGTCACTTTCTTTGGTTTTAATAATAATTACATCATTTTCATGGTCAAAATTCCATGAAACGGATCTATTCCAACCCTTAGGTGATATGGGTCGACTTTTATTTATCCAATATAATTTTGGCAGGTTTTAGGATAATTTTATAATCTTATTTTTACCCTTAATTACCCGATTTACCATTAACTATAGTAAATAAAATTTACCATAGTTACTATTCATAATGTCTAAAAATAAAAATTAGCCTATTAACATAATTTTAACCTACTAATTCCAAATATATAATCCCTTTTTCCAAATTCAAAACACAAAATTTACATTATTTAATTTAAAATTAATCCCACTATTGAGAAAACGGGTTTTAAAAGTTAAAAACATTGCAAAAGATTGAAATGTTTTTACCTATGAATTCAATGTAAAATTAATGAAAATGAATTACATTATATTAAATGGTAAAAATATATTCTATTTATACTTTAAAACCATTCAATATTATAATTTAACCATATAAATTATCTTGATGAGAAAAGTTGTTTTTAATTAAAATTTAGCGTATTTTTACTATTCATCAAAATATAAAAGTTAACAAAAAAATATTAAAAAATTATCCAAAGTAAATTTTTATATACTTATTAAAATTAATAGCTTTATCTTTTCAAATTAAACTCATAAATTTGTAAAAAACTAGATTTAAAGTGGGTGCGCCATCAAAAGGCGGCAAAACTGCATTTTTTGAAAAATACTTATTTTACCTGAAAAATTTATTTTGTTCTCATACCATGATCTAGATAATGTGTAAGATGAGTGATAATGTTATAAAATTCAAAATTTGGTTAATACTATTCATAATGGCTAGTTCATAGTAATATTATAACAATATATCGTTGTTTAGTGAAACTCGGTATTGCGTATAACACACGCTATTGAGGAAGGTCGCTCTTACGTGCAACACAAGACATCAAAATAATATTTCTCATAAAATCTCGAGGTGTTACATTCTACCCCCCTTAAAATGAATTTCTCCCTTGATATTCGTCGGGTTATAAATGGTTTATTACTTGAAAGTTTTTTTCATAGAAACCCACATTGTAAAAAGGAATACTAAAAATTAATTTTAAAAGCTAAAGTATAAAACTAATGGTTACCCAAATTAACTCATCAATGAGTTTCCACATAAGAGAACATAGTTGGAAATATGTATATGGAATAGAAATCTAACCATCATGTTTTGATGGAGAGTGGTCGAGAACATGGCCTATGAAAAATCCAATAATCACAAATCCATAAATTTGTGATGATCTAAGGTACCATATAATTCATCGGATATGAGGGTACTAGGACAACATTTCTGGTTTTCAAAATCATTTCCCTAAAGTTGATGAATTTTTTAATAAGTATAAATACTTACTTTATTTCAGTGTAATATCATCATTGGTCATTCCATGAACAATTTCCAATCCATCTCATATTTAAAGAAATAAAGTTGAATTTATCCTCCTTGAAATGTTAGCAGATCATGCGATAGAATGATAGGTTATTCCATCTGTCTCAAAAAGTTAGCAAAAGTTATTAAATATACATAATTCCATCTAGGGTGAGATTAACCATATATGATTCCAAAAATGGACTTATACTTCAACTATCATATCACTTAATAAAATAAAACTAATTTTCTACTAACCAGGGACTTCCTGTAGGCCAATGGTAGGTGATAAAGGCCTGTTGCACTTTGGTTGTGGGTTATATTCCTGCGTCCTTGTCTGATGCGATGGGTTGTCGCCCATCCTACGGGTTGTCCTTTTTCCAAAACTATACTATTATAAAATTTCAGAAATAATATCAAAAGTTCTAGCCTTAAAAAATACTATCTGATGTCTAACTTAACCCATTCCAATCTTTAGGCTTATCCAAAATACTTCTGTCAAATCTCATAATATAAAGAAAAAAATTACTAGAGAGGTCATATACAAAGCATGTGATTACCATCATTTATCCCCCATGTATCATAAGATATATCTTGTTGGTTATATTCCAAACATGTGAATACCTTAATCATGTATTCTATTGAAACATAAATTACAATAGAACCTTATTGAAAACATGAATGCTGTCAAAATTTAATTATTTCCACATACCAACATCCTAAAATTTTTATAAACTCAAACCATGATGTCACTTTGTTCTTATATTATTCATGAGCTCATTAATACTATCAAACATATTGTTTTCTCCTTATCGCTTCATTATGCACATATTATCTTCTTTCCAAAAATATTTCAATCACTTTTCATGGTTACCAGTACCATATAATTATTGAAAACAGTAGTAAACCAATACATAGATATTCCAAAATTCTATGATACAATAAATGAGATTCCACAACACTATTTTGGAATCCCGTTACATATCAACTTAATCATTCCACCACTTCATTATCATATTAAAAATCACCAATAGTGATCGAATGTGACTTCCCTTTGTCCTTTTCCTTGGGAGGTTGTTGATATCGATCATCATTAACCCTTGGATTAGATCATTGGTTAGCATAATGCCCCATTTCCTTGCACTTGTAGCATTGAAGTGTTGCAGGTGCGTTCTCTGTAGTCTTTTCTCTGTTCACATCATTAACTACCTTTTTTCCATTACTTAGACACTCAACTAATCAATGACCTTCTTTTCGACACTTAAAACATTTTCTAGTACCTTTAATACAATCTCCACCATGCTTTTTTCCACACTTTGAGCATAACGAAACATTCATCTTCTCTTCACCATTGTTTGGAGATTTTTCCTTGAACTCCATCTTCCGTTTCTTGTCAAAACTATGAGATGGATATGTAACACCATATTCTAGTTCTACCTTGATAGCACAATGCACAATTTCTTCATAGCTAATGAAGTCTCTTATAGCTAATGCCCTTCGAAGACTTGATTTTAAGCCACTAAAGAATCGATCAACTTTACTTTCAGGTTGGATGATAAAGCCATATGCATACCTTGCAAGCCTTATAAAATTTGTCTTGTATATAACAACAGATTCATCATCCTTTTTCTTAAGTTCAAGGAAATCCTTTTCCATCTTTGTTCGAATAATATGAGGGAAGTAATTATTCAAAAAAAAAGTTCTTGAACTCATCCAATTCCATGGATTCAATTTCTTCTTGGGAACTTGTATTCTTAATTAGAGTCCACCACTGGTCTACTTCACCTTCTAAACGGTAAACAGCCAGAATGAATTTTTCATTTTATGAATAGTGAAGTATAGAAAATATCTTTTCAATGGTACTAATACATTTTTCAGCAATAAGTGGATCAGAAGACCCACTAAAAGAAGGTGAACGTTGCCTCATGAAGGACCCAATAGAATATTGTTCCCTTCCCTACTCATTTGGAAGTCCAGAATGATTCATATCTTGTGTAAGTATAAAAATAAGATTTTTCACTCCATTTCACATAACATTTGGTTGTTCAGAAGAACAATCATTGCATTTCTTAGTGCATTGATCATTAATACGATTCCCTCGGGTTCCATCCATTATCCAAAACCCAAAAAGAATAGTATGAGAGGAAAAAATCATACTAGGAAAACAACATAATCAAGGGGAGTAATTTCAATCTATAAAATCTTAGGTTTAATCCTAGGTTATTCATGGTCATTATAATAATTATAGGAATTTACACTATACTTATACTTAACCTTCGAGACATCCCTAGACATACCTTAGAAATATCTCTAGGGATCTCACTAAAGATTTTGCATCCTAATTTCCAAAGGTTAACTAAACCTTTCCTATGATACCAACTGTAGAGACCCAAATATTGAAATACATGGACGTTACATTAATTTTGTAGAATAATTAATACATTACAAAAACATACACCCAAGGACCATTATAGTTTAGGGTCTTTAGAAACTCATAACAAAATATTCTAATCATGGTGAAAGATCTTCAACATCTCCCATAAATTTCTTCCCCTTTTTTTTCTTACCTAAAACTTTTCTTTATATCCTAGGGAAAATAAAACATAAAAATGGTGAGATCAAATGCTCAGTAAGGGTAAGAATGGAGAAAGTAAAACAAACCATATACATTTGAACTTAAAAACATGAACATAAAGTTTAAACATTAAAATCTTGAGTTGTGAAATAAATATTGGCAGTACGTAAGGAATATATTATAAAGGAACATAAATCTTGATAAAATAGCATGGGAATACAACGTTTAATTGTGTAAAACCATTAAGAACATGATATTATTTCCATAGTATCCAAGACATTGCTGTGAAGACCATCATAGTGGAAAAAGTCCATTACTGAACCAGGTTTACGTGTCGTTCCAACCCTGTGTTACTGAACCGGATTTACTTACCATTCCATCCATGTCTATATCATGAGATATAAATATTTACCCAATTCATTTGAGGGAGATATAGGTCACACCCATCTCATATTGAAATCATTCTTACGTGTGCCACAAAACAATCATAAATCATTCATCATAACCTATAGAATAAAAATAGAATTCATAAACATCATCCCATCATAACATAATCCATATAAAACAAATGGATATAATTTCATCATAAGAAAAATCAAACCATTTAAATAATAGAGTCATTATACATGAAACATAATAAATAATATCATCTTATATGGGAAATAGTTTTGATTAAACACTTGAAATGAGTTCTTGAGGAAAATATCCTTTCTTCTTCAAAATCATTTTCTTTTCAAAAAATATCATGCAATTTTAAAATAAAATAATTTTGTTGAATATAATAATTAAATATTGTATAGTAATATTCATATAAATAAGGTGTTATGAAACTATAAAAATTTTCTCATTCCGTATAAGTTAAAAAAACATTCTTCTTGTACTTTTGCAGGAAAAGTCAAAAAGTACCTTGTATGGTAAACAAAATAAAGATTCATTACATAATGTGGTAAAAGTCAAAAAAGGGTGAAAATGACTTTAAACATACATGGAATAATAGTAAACATTTTATGAAAACATTTTAAGAAAACATGGACATGTATGATAAACATAACCTCAGTAAATACTTATGAATATACAATCTCGGATAAAAACGAGATTGGAATAATTATCCCATACCTTCGGTCCAATTTCTTCCATACGTGTTAGAAACTCCTGTATAGTGGGTTTAAATATATTATTAAATTGTAAAAGAACCATAATAATATTTATGATATCATATATGATTCACTTATGACTTTATATTACCCGTTCATTTGTCAATTCCATGTTAAAGCAGCGTTTTGGGTAAAATCGTTTCATTTATCTTATGTGTTTGGACTTGTTGTTCTTGATATTATTACTTATATAATAATTAAATTAATTTCATAATGTAAAACATGATTTATATATATATATATATATATATATATATATATTCATCATATAAATATATATGATAGATCGATAAATGGAATGAAATACACCGTTCATGGAGACGGTAGGTCGTACGTATGCATGGACGTTGTTTTCGTTTCATTATTGAATTGAATGGAATTAAGTAAATGAAAAATATATGTACAGAAATAAAGTATAATTACTATGTCATATATTTCATTATTATTTATTATATATACTTTATAATCATTCTTTAATGGTTAACATGGAGAATGAATCTCATCGTGTCTTGGAGACGGTAATCCGTACGTACGCACGAGCGACGATATCGTTCCCATAATTGTTGAATGGTATTGGATTGGATTATATAATATCTCAGAATTAGTATAATGTTATAATAATCATATATAGTAATTATTTCCACCATTATATCCATCCATGTAAGGTGGTGGTGGAAAAACTGATTACACCACAGCGTGGAGACGGCATTTCGTACGTACGCACACGCGATGATTTCATTTTTCATAGGATGGATAGAAGGTGAAATAGGATTGTTTCATATTTATAATAAAATAGCATTATATTATTGATACTGGTTTTATTACTTTATTATGAAACAAAAAATGAAGAGTAAGTAGAAGAAGAAATGAATTTGAAAGAATCGATAAAAGATATTACCTCTTCTTCGATGCACCTCTTCTAAACCTCCTCTTAGGGCACTAAATATGCTCTTTGAAGAAAACCAAGACCTCTATTATGTATCTATAGAAGTTTAGAAGATAAATTTAAAGGTTTTGGAAGATATTGAAGGCTCAAAATCATGTGAAGAGGAGAGGGAGGAGGTTCCCTTTTATAAGAGAGGAGAGGAACACATTTGGATACCTCTAAAATATTAATTTATAATAAACTCAAACCCCACCTAAAAACCTTCAAAATGAATAAAATATGAATATTATATGATATAGGTTTGTAATCTAATCATAAAATAAAATTTATACATGTTGGGAATTTATTTTAAACCTTATAAACTTGATTTATCCTTATTTAATTTATTTAATTTTATTTGTGATAATAATATTCTAAATATTAAATTGTTATAAAAAATTACTTATGTGTTTTGAATTGTCCATAATTGGATACTTTATGACATTTTATACCATATAAATTTTAATTTATAATTTTTAAATAATTTTGTGATTTTTAAACAATTTAATAATATGTGATTTTTATAAAATAACAATAGTGTCAATTTTTTCACTATTCATTTATTTGAATTTAAATAAAATCAAAACAGAGGATATATTTGAAAAAAAAATATTTAATAGATTCATAAAATGTCATATTTATCTCGAAAATTCTTGGAGAACATTAAATAGTTCATATATTAATTATTTTAATATTTTTAAAACCATTTATTTGATATTTCAATCAATAAAATAATTTATACATCACTATTGTGTCATAATTAATGATAATTATTTAATCCATAAAAATTATAAATAAAGTTACATGATGTAGATAATTTTATTATCTTTTTATAGAATATTTATTTTTGAAGTTTTATGAAGTTTATCACTAAATTAAAATTATTACACTAATAAGATATAAGAGAGTGACATGTTGTCACTTTCTTTGGTTTTAATAATAATTACATCATTTTCATGGTCAAAAGTCCATGAAATGGATCTATTCTGACCCTTAGGTGATATGGGTCTACTTTTATTCATCCAATAGAATTTTGGCAGGTGTTAGGGTAATTTTATAATCTTATTTTTACCCTTAATTACCCGATTTACTATAAACTATATTAAATAAAATTTACCACGGTTACTATTCATAATGTCTAAAAATAAAAAATATCATATTAAAATAATTTGAACCTACTGATTACAAATATGGAATCCAATTTTCCAAATTCAAAACATAGAAGTTGCAATATTTAATTTAAAATTAATCCCATTGTTGAGAAAACGGGTTTTAAAAGTTAAAACATTGCAAAAGATTGAAATGTTTTTACCTATGAATTCAATGTAAAATTAATGATAATGAATTAAATTATATTAAATGGTAAAAATTTATTCTATTTATACTTTAAAACCATTCAATATTATAATTTAACCATATAAATTATATTGATGAAAAAAGTTGTTTTTAATTAAAATTTAGCGTATTTTTACTATTCATCAAAATATGAAAGTTAACAGAAAAATATTAAAAAATTACCCAAAGTAAATTTTTATATACTTATTGAAATAAATAACTTTATTTTGTCAAATTGAACTCATAAACGTGTCAAAACTATATTTAAAGTGGGTGCTCCATCAAAAGGCAACAAAACTGCATTTTTTGAAAAAATAATTATTTTACCTAGAAAATTTGATTTTGTTCTCATACCATGTTCTAGATAATGTGTAAGATAAGTGATAATGTTATAAAATTCAAAATTTTGTTAATAATATTCATAATGTCTAGTTCTTAATAATATTATAACAATATATCGTTGTTTAGTGAAACTCGTTATTGCATACAACACACGCTATTGAGTAAGGTCTCTCTTGCATGAAACACAAGAAAATAACAGTGTTTGCATATAATACAAGCTAATACAGTGTTTTTTATAGCTCAAGCTAATTTTGGGGTAGCGTACAACACAATACATCAAAATAATATTTCTCATAAAATCTCAGAGTGTTACAGGTAGAGCTATGAGGTCTTTTGTGACGAATCAGGTTCAAGTTTGTGCTATATTTTTATATAGGGTGATCATGTGGTAGCCTTTGGTTCTTGACATATTAGGCCACATGAGAAGATTTATCCAACCCATGAAACTAAAATTTAAACCATGATTCATACACTTAATATTTGGTAGAATTAACTTTTATAATAAAGGTTTACCATGTTTTCCGACCATAATATCCCAAGTTATATCTTCTCTAAAAATAATTGAAGCTTCAGTAGAGGAATTGGATGAAGTAACTATAGTCATTTGATTTCAAAATTTCCTACACCCCAAGGAAGGGGAATTTCATTTTTGATGCTTTGAGAAGGAACCTTGCAACCCAGTCCGTGAAAGAAACACTAGAAGAGTGAAAATTGATGTATCTTTTTTCAATGTTTCATTTTGGGGTCCAATAAGAAGAGGAATAGGTTGTTTTTGAATGTTTTTAGTTGAACTATACTCTTATCAAGATGATTATTTAGGATCAATGACTTGATGATGAATTATATGTCATTAGGGACTCTATTTATGGGGGGGAGATAGTTTGTGAGTGGTCATCCTCTTCCGATGGTATCCAATGTTTCTATAATTAGTTTTTTGTGTCCTTGATTATGAGGAAATACATGATGGTGGATTTACATAATTCCAAATGGGTGGTGTACTCAGGTAACATGAATATTTTCTATGATATTCAGTGATGATTCTGGTGTCCAGGCATGAGATGAGACACTTCTAATTTTGTTTCTCATTGTTACACTTTCCAATAGGTCAAGGTTGAGCACCATAGATCTTTATGTGTACTTCAGCCACTTCTAATGCTAAATTGGAAGTTGGATGATATCTCTACAAGATTTTTATTTGGGTTGTCACACACCCCTTGAAAAAATAATGTGACATGGGTTGTGATAGATCGACTGACAAAATTAGATCACTTTATACCCATATGAGATACAACCAAAGTTTAGAACTTGGGAAGTATCTATGTGTATGATATTTTTAGGTCTCATGGAGTTTCATTTTCTATAGTCTCTAATAGAGATCCACATTTTAATAATGGATTTTGGAGAGGCATCCAGGAGGCATTTAGATCTCTGGTACGTTTGAGTGTGACATACCATCTCCAGATGGATGGCTAGATAGAAATAGCTATATAGATTTTTGAGTATACGATTTATGCCTACGTTCTTGATTTTGATGGAGCTTGGGATATCCATTTTGGATGGGTCAAGTTTTTTTATAATAATATTTACCATTATACAATTTGGATGGCTCATTTTAAGGATTTTTATGGCCATCCTTATAAATATCCATTGTGTTGGATGAATATCAGTGAAAGTTCTTTTGTTGGAATGAGCTTGTTCCAAGAAATTATAGAGAATAATTAGTTTTTTTTCATATAATGTTAATAAATTAGAGCTTGTATAAATCTTATGATATCCATCATTATTGAATTTTAGAGTTTTTAGTTGGTGACATAGTGTTCTTGACAGTTTCACCTTGGTTGGATGACCGACATTTTGGGAGGAAAGGGAATATTTCTCCATAGTTTGTGGTACCTTTTCAGGTTATTAAGTCTGTGGAAAATGTTCATTACCTTTTATAACTTCCACTATAGTTAATTTTTATACATCACATGTTCCATGTATCGCAGCTTCAGAGTTTTCTTTATGACCCATCTCACATCTTGAGCCGAGGAATCTTAATGTTGAGCCTAATTTATCTGGGACTGAGCAACCAATCAGGATTGTTTATTATAAGAAAAACATTCTTCATGAGAGGATGATACCTTTGGTCCATGTTCTATGGAAACATGTTTCTGATTTTCATGAGGCCTTGGAGCATGAGAAACTGATGATAGAGAAGTGGCCTCATCTCTTTGATATGGAAACTTCAAGATAGGATTTCTTGGGATAGAAATTTTTTTATGGTGGGGAAGTTATAACACCATATTACCTTATTTTAGGTATTATTTTACCTTTTTTATGTCTTTTGAGTCAGGTGTTATATTGGGGTATTTATGGGAGAATTTAGAAAATTTTGGATGCTTTTTGGGCTATGCACGGTTGGCGCATGGTGTGACCGAACCGTTCACCCCCTATGCAAACCATGCATCCCTTGTAAAATAGGGAATGCATGATTGGTGAATGGTTAATTTAACCATGCATCCAAACCATGCACCACAAATTTATGATCAGTAAGGGCACATGGTTAGGGCACACAATTTTTCTAACCATGTGTCCCTACCAAGAAAACTATGAACGTAGGTTTTAATTCCTCCAAAAATTATTTTAAAAATCCAAAAACCCATAGATTAAGTGCCTAATCACCCTATTCGACCAAAACATGTTTTTTTTTCACCCTTGGTGGCTCCCAAGAGCCAATTTTGGACCCTCCAAACACTTTTCTTAGTGGATCAAAGTAGTGTTGATCTCATTCAATCTTCTTCGGGTAAGTAGATATCCTCTCATGCGGTTTCCTCCAATCTCTCTTTCTATCCTACCTAGAGTTTGATAGACTGTCATATAATTTATGGATAAAAACTTTTTTTATTGGATCTTAATTCTATATTGTGTTCCTAGATCTTCTATGCCTTCATTATTCATTGTATAATCCCATTACGAGTGTTGATTTATTGATATTTGATTTAAAGGTAGGTGGTTCCATAATTATTTTCCCTACTGTTGAAACCTTGAATTATTTGATTAAATTGAAATGATTTTTTAATTGATTTAAAAACATATATTTTTGATTATTTGATCATTGATTTTAAATGGACATGAGATTTGAGAAAAACCCCAATTTCAATGGAATTGAAATTATTGGGAGAATTTGTGAAAGAAGATGGATTGTTTTAGAAATTATTTTAGTAAAATGATTTTTTGTTGACATTAAGAAAATGGATTAAATTGTAAAGTGATTTTAAATGAAATTAATTGATGAAAACCTATGATTTGGTTTTGAAATGAGATGTCATGTTGAAAATTAAAATTGGGATTTTTTTTATAATTATTGATTACCAATTTGACTGACTGATTGATTGTTTGAAGAACATGTTAGACTGAGTAGTTAGTGGTAACTGGGATTATAAAATTAGGAACTTGAATCCCTAACAATAGATTGACAATAATAACTGTCACTAAAACAATTGTGACATGACTACCCATGTTGTGTTCTTCTATTGGGTGTAGACTTCCCATGATGGGTTCCCCTATTAGAGTGTATTTGTGTTTGTAAACCTGGCTAGATCTAAGATCATTATTGAGATATGTGAGGATCAAATTACCTAAAAAACTGACTTACCATAGGGGATTTCATACATGGTTATTTACTATGATTTGTAACATTATTATACATGATGTTTATTGTTAAGCTATTTTATTCATACCAAGTGATTTATTTAAACTATTTTATAGAAAATGTTCATTTAAGACCGTTAGAAATTAATTTTGATATTCCTTACATCTATTTTAATGAAATTATGTTTTTATTTAAAATATTTAAAAGAAATTCCATGATTTGTTTTATTTGAAATGATAGCATAAATGGTAAATTTTATGGTATTGATTATGTAACTCTCTATGAAAAAATACCAAGCATTATACCTCACACCCTACCTTTTCCCTTTTGGTGTTTGTAGATTATCTTTTTCTAGGTCTAGGAAATGGGAAAGATCCACTTAGAGGAGGTGGATGTTCTTGATCCTTTTGACCTAGAGTCTTGGATGTGACTGATGGAGATGTCATCCACTTTTTGTATAGTATTTTTTAGATTTTATCTTGTTAGTTGTTGGGTACTTTAATATTGTACTTCTTTGGGTTTTGTTACACCTTTTTATTTTTGGTACTTTCTCCTTTTGGAGTGTTGATTATGATGACTTGTATCAATTATATTTCATTATTATTATGTAAAATTAATTCCCACTTGATGTCTTGTGATTAAAAGTTCCAATCACCAACCCATGGGAATTGGGAACGCCCTTTAGGACATTTTAGTGTTCTCTTTGGTATTAGGGTACCTAGGTATTCAGATAGGTTTGTGACACGATACTTGAATTTTTTTTGTGGAAGCATCCCCTTGAAATTTCTATTTCATGTTTTAAAATTTATAGAAATAATAGACATTATTTTATCAAAATTGAAAACCATATCTGAATCTAAATTTTAATTACCAGTTTTAAATTCAATAACATTATTATTATACTTTTATTTCTTTAGGTGTTTAAAAGATATTTTCTTTCCATCTTGAACCTTATTCTTGATAGAATTATATTTTCTCATCTCATTGGAAATTAGAATGATTCATAATTCATCAAGAGGGAGTTTTTTATTGATCTTTATATTCTAAAGTTGAAACGTTTTCATTGAACTTATATGGTATGATGCACAAGATCATTTACACCATAATAAAATCTTCTAACTTCTCATTGAATCCTATGATTTTTCTCAAAATCTATTTAACCCTTTTAAATAATACATCCATGGTTTCATCATCATGAATTATATGTATTCATATTTCAACATCCAAATCTACAGTTTTTATTGATTCACATTGGTTTTTACTTCATAGATGTCCTTAAGATTGTCCCATATTCCCTTTACCATTTTATTACTCTAACATTTAGTAATTAATTATCTAAAAGAGTAGAAAAAATAGAATTATGAGAACTCCATCATTTTCTATATTCTTCTTATCTACTACTTTCATATAAATTCCATTATCACAATGAATAAATACATTATTTTCAGCTTCCAAAACTTAATAACTAATGGATAAAAGGTATGGAAAAACCATTTCCTTCTATATATGATAACCATTCCCATTAAATGTATAAAACCCAGTTCCATTAAATGAATTTACGTTATCCATTATAAATCCGGGATCATAATTTTTTTATGTTTCTTCTCAAACAACCTTCATTTCCCATTAAAGACCCACAATCCATTTTTTGTCTTTTTTTTAAAAAAAATCCACTTTAGGGATAAGTGGAAACATTATAGAAATATACCTTAATCAAGACACATAAACCCCCAGAACAAATTCCATAATTTAAAACAAATTTCAAACAAAAAAATCAAAATTCAAATGAAACCATCAACTGACTTGGATCACAAACCGATCATGCACACACGCGCACAGATTTTGAATTTCAAAAAATCACCTCATTGAGCAATAAAATGATGAATCACCCTAATTTCAACATTTATAAAGAGGTGATAATCACACCTCATGCCACATACCACCTCATGATTCAAACCCTAAAATAGAATAGACCCTTGGTCAACCCCATCACTCTATCTAGAACCACCACCAGAAACCTTTATAATTTACAAAATTTCACCATTGACAACAGAGCTGACAACTACAACCACCACCATCGATGTCACCACCTGATCACCATTGGAGTCAAAAACTAGAACAAAAGAAAGATATTTCAACCTCACAGTCATCAATCCACCACTGTTGGCATCAATATCCCACTCCATCATCCAGAACAAAACACTTTTGTAAAGATGAACCAATGAAATGAAGAACCAAAATCCAGAACCAAACATACTGAAGGGACATATCCTATATAAGTTAATCCACCATAGACCCTATCAAATTATCGAATATCACATCCCAAAGATTCCTATTACCACCACACCAGTCCAACTAGGAGAGGAGTATAGGGAGATAAAGCTAGAGCAGATTTGGGAGTGTCTGGAACCACAATAATGAGCCGTGACCTACGTCTGGACTTCTAAACATACCACGAGCCTCCTAGAACATTGAATGAGAAATAGAAAATGGTAACCACCACTTCTCAGAGTGAACCTGTTGGGGAATCAGAGGTTCATGGAAATGAAAAATTTATAAAATAAAAGGAAAAATAGATAACAAGAAAGATTTACATTGTTCAAAAGTATACCTACATCCACAGAAGAATAAGGGGGCCAATTTATTTTCCCATCTCTGGATCAAAGCTTCAAAGGATCAAAAAATACACATGTTACAAAATTAATGATATTATAACCCATTCTATGGAGGAAGGAATAATGATTTGTCAATGGTTGTTTAGGTAGATCATCTACACTTGAACTTTCCTCCTTGTCACTGGATGCTTGCCTATTATGTCGACTGCCAACTATAGAAGAAGATGCTAGAAAAGGATACTCATTCTACCGATAGAGGGATTCCTCCTCTTATTCATCTCTTAATTAGGAGTCACCACCACAAATCTCCCCCTCACGACCAATTTTGGGTAGAAACTAGACATGTAGTCTTTTTACAGGAATCCAACTTATATTTAGGTAGAACTTTAATTATCTTCTTTTCCCCATTATCATTCGTATGGATTTTATCAACTTTAAAAAAATTTCTTCCAACACATTTCGGATCCAGTGATATCGTACGTCTATGTGTTTGGACCTGGAATTAAATTTCGGGTTCTTTCTAATAAGAATAGCACTCTGACTATCACAATAGAGAATATAATTCTCTTGACTCTGTCCTAGATCTTGTAAAAAATTATTCATACAAGAATCTCCTTGCAGCCCTCAGTGACTGTGATATACTATACTTCTGTGGTGGATAATACAACACACTTCTGAAGTCATTATTTTCATGAGACTGCACCCCCTGAAAATGATATTAGGTACCCAGATATAGATTTCCTCGTGTGTACATCTCTATCCATATATGCATCAATGTATCCTTCTAAAATGGGTTTATCACTTCCAAAATATAAATAATTACTAGATGTGCCTTGGAGATTCCTTAATATCCATGTGACCACTACCTAATGATCCTTTCCTGGATCAGATAATAATTTTCTTATAATGCCAACAATGTGAGAAATATCTGGTCTGGTGCACAACATGGAATACATAAGAATGCCAACTAATGACTGATAAGGAAATTTTTCTATCTATGCTTTCTACTTCTCAGTTGAAGGACTCTAACATATCATGATCCTAAAATGAATCGCAAGTGGAGTACTAACTACGTTTTCTTTTCTCTTGTTGAAACTTTCAAGAACCTTCTCAATGTACCACTCTTGATATATTCAAATCTTGTGATTCCCCCTATCACGAGTAATCGTCATACCAATAATCTGATTAACGTCTCCCAAGTCCTTCATTTCAAAATACATGTTCAACTCCATCTTCAACCTACCAATCTTGGTGATATCTCTGCCAATAATCATAATATCATCAACATATAGAAACAAGATAATGAAATAACCATCAAAAAACTATCTGATAAAAACACAATGATCAACAGTCATCCTCCGGTACTCATTTTTTTCTATGAATGAGTCGAATTTTATTTACCACTGCCTCAGTGCCTATTTCAAACCACATAAAGTTTTTTTAAGATTTCATACCAGGTTTTCTTTTACTTTCACCTGAGATCCATTTGAATTCTCCATTTATATCTCATCATCAAGATCACCGTGTAGAAATTATGTCTTTACATCCAGTTGTTGAAACTACAAGTTCATACAATCTACCAATCCCAGAACAACTCTAATTGAAGAAATGTTAACCATAGAAGAAAAAATTTCATCAATGTCAATACCTTTTTTCTGACCAAATCCCTTCACAACCATTCTACCTCTATAGTGAGGTTGTGATCCTCTATCTTCTCCTTTGATTCTATACACACACTTCTTCTTGAGTGACTTATTTCTATGTGATAACTCTACCAAAGAAAATGTAAGGTTCTTGTGTAAAGATCTCATCTCCTCTTGCATGGACTTATTCCATTCCATCATTTGTTGGATTTTAAATGCATCATCATAACTATCTGGATATCCCCCATCAATGAGCATCACATACTCATGTGGTGAGTATTTATGACTTGGTTTTTGTTCTTTGGTAGATCTCCTCAACTGTGATTTGGGGGGAAACTGCTCTGAAATATCATATGATGGAGACATATCAACAGATGGAGACATATTACCTGGTACTGATGAATCATCAGGGTTACATATCTCTCTTTTACTAGGTGGGGCTGATGGTAGTGAGATTGGTTCTAGATTGACTGTAATTTCTTTAGATTGTGACTTCTCTACATTTTATAGATTCTAAAAATCTTTAATCATCTGATTCTCAAGAAACACCACATCTCTGATACAAATGATCCTCATGCTAATAGGATCCTAGAGCCAGTTTCCAAACTCCTCATGAGCATATCCCAAAAAGATTCACTTCTTTTCTTTTCCATCCAGCTTAGCCCACTCATCTTTCAGGATTTGAACAAATTCCCTGCAACAAAATACTCTCAAGTGTTTGTATAAAACATCTTTACCTATCCAAACACTTTCTCGAACATTGTAGTTCAATGTAACTGATGGAGAAAGGTTGATTAGATCCATTACGGTCATCATTTCCTCAACCTAAAAGGTATTTGGCATATTTGTATTTGATAGAATAAATCATACTCTCTTGCAAATTGTTCTATTCATTCTCTCAACAAGACTGTTATGCCAAGGCGTCTTCAGTACTAATTTTTCCAGCCTGATTCCAAAACTCCTAAAGTACTCCTCAAATAGACCATGATACTCTCCTCTATTGTCTTACCGCACACAATTTAATCATCTTCCTATTTCTCTTTCCACATTCACATGCAACTTCTTGAAAAAATCCTACACCTGATCTTTAGTTTTTAAAACAATAGTCCAAACTTTTCTAGAATGATCATCTTTAAAGGCAAAAAAATAAATATCACCTCCCATCATCGACATCAGTGTGAATCAATTCTAAAAAATTTGATTTTATGGATGGTATATAACCACGAAATGATACTCAGTTTTGTTATCCCATGATCTAATAAACACAAGTATCCCGATGTGGACTGATAGGGAGATTAACTAAGGGCGCACCTCTTGGAACATCATTGACCAAATGAACCGAACATCCTAATGCCTCCAAGAAACCACTGTAGTAGACTAATATGGAGATTAACTAAGGAACAAGAAGCCAATATAGAAATTTAAATAGACTAGGTCCTTAATAGAGAGATATCACTGAGAAAGGGTGAGAACAAATGAAAGTCACACTCTTGGGAAATCAGCTCAACTCAACCCACACATCCCAAAACCCCCCGTAAAATCCAACACACAAGACTAGAATAGAGTCAAAAATGAAACCACTAGAAGGGAAGATCAGAGGTAGAGCTGATGATGGCTTCAATAGGAATCAAAGGAAGTAAAACAAAAGCAAATGAGTATGGGAAAAACAAGAGCAAGAAGAGGAATGGGGGAAAAGGGAGGGGAAGAGGAAAGGAGGGAAGAATGGGGGAGAAAAATATGGAGAGATGCAATGACCACCCCTCCAAAGCACCATGGGGAAACCCTATTTGGGAGTGTTTGGAGAGAGAATCCACTGAGAGAACCCTTCAATGCCTATTAAGATTACTAATATTCACTGAACATACACATACAACACACACCAATATAAGGATCATAATGATTTATAAGGTTCACCTATTAAAATATAATTCTAATACATATTGTGATTTATAATTGAATAATATCACACAAACCACTATAATTGACTTATAAGTATAGGTGAACATAGTTTATCCATGAACTCATATTACTTATCTTTTAAAAATACTTCACTAAATCATATACATAAGTGAATCCCACACAATATAATGATAGTAATTATTGATAATAACTAAGGATTCTTCCAATAAATATACTAATGTAAAGTTATTTGTGTTTTGTGTTCATCTTCTTATTCTCTTGCACGATAGGGAGTCACCAATTAACTTTTTATGCACAACACATTTACAAAAATTCCTATTTTCTCTTTATCTTCCCTTTATAACCTTTAGATTAATTTCTTAGTATATTCTATTCAATGCATATCCATAAATATATTTTCTTCTTCCATATGATGTAAATATGTACCTAGCACAACAATAAAAAATCCAACAGGTTCAAATTCAAATTTAAAATTAAAATTGTAATCTTAAACTTCCTTCAACCAACCTCTAACTACTCTAGATTCAAATAGATCCATTAGATAACCTTGAGTCTTCTAGACACAGTTGATGAAGTTAGGTAATATCAAGTATAATAGGCTTATGAAGCATTAATAGATCCAAATTATCAAATCCATTCATAAGAGGAACTTTTTTCTAACTACAGTTGACACCATAACATACTGGACCTCATTTTGGTCCAACTACAATTAAATGATCATAAAAACACTTCAAAACACTAATCACCATAGTGTGATCTCTCTATCCATTTCACATATAATTTTTTTAGAGACAATAATATATAATATGGCATGTTTCTCCCTATGTAGATCATCTATTTTCTAATGCACTAAATCCTAAAAATGATCACTAAGAAAGACCATGACATAGTCACACTATCCATTTCAGACATGGATTTCTTTTTCAAACCATAGGATTCACTATATACTATAGTTCCCCATTTTAGATTTCATAATTATTTCCTTATTCAATTGACCTGTAGGCGCCAAAATATGTGCAAAGGAAAAGGGTGAAAAGAGGAAGCCCTTTTCAAAAGGGCTACCTTGAAAAGACCATCTGTGAAGCCCCTCAGCAATGTGGCCGGCACAAAGCTGAAGCCCCCTCTGCGGTCGCTATAGAGTAAAAGAGACAAGAGGCTTCGTGATTACGATGAAATTGACCAGAATATTTGTACCGTGGAGGGAAAAAATCGACCTCTGTAATCCCTTATAAATTTATGGAATCCTCCATGAGAACCACAAAGGGAACCAAGGATAGATCTATGCTGAAGTGGGGATGATGGTTGACTCCACTGTTATGAAAAATTTTATGCAATCCACAGCCGACTGCAGAGCGCCACGTGGCTTCGCATAGAGCTGTCCCTGCTTTGCACCACCCCTCACATATAAATACCGAACTCCCCTCGATCCCGAAGAATGGATACCTCGACCTTTAACCTTCTCATATCTCAAATCACAAATAACTTTCAACTTTGTGAAACCTCGAGAAAATGATCTCTTCAAGATACTGGAGCATTACGAAGTACTTCTCCCTTAGCTCAAATACAACCCCTCTTCCAGCAGGGATGCCCTTCATGGAGTCCATGGACTATCATGAAGAAGGGAGGTCCCTAAGGGGACTCGGGTCTTCATAAATCACTCATTTTTCATGAAGTACCATCCATACACATGTGAACCACATGCTAAGGAAATATCATTGTGTTTTGTGAAGCACATTGCTTCGCAATGCTATGATTTGCAAGGTACCCTCACTCCGTGAAGTATTACTCTGAAAAATCCTTTATACTTTATGAACCACCCTTCATATGCATGTGTACCCTATTCCTAGGATAGTCCACCCCACTTCGTGAAGCATACCCCTTCATTAAGTCCCTCCACCACATGGACCACCAGAGCTTCACAAGGTCCTTTCATGTGAACCCATTTGCTTCACAAACCCTTATCCTGTATAACCCTCTAGGTTTGTATGAAGTTACTTCAAGGTATGTTGGGTGGTGCTTCACATTTCATTTCTTATCCTTATGCTTCTTAGCATAGGCACGCTAAAACCTATTGCTTCTTCGCATAGCCAGACTAACATGAGACCTTTAATGGATCACTTCACAACACTCCCTCACTAAGGCATTATTGATGCCTTCCCTACCCCAAGGGTGGGTGGGTATCCGTTATGTAAGTCTTATGGGTGCGGTTTAACACCCCAAGCTTCCACAGTATGCTTCTCTTTGAATAATACAATAGTGTGTGTTGTACGCAACTTCGAGTTCTAACACACCGTGACCAATCAAACTAGTCGTTATGAATAGTAATACCCACTTTTTGGAATTTTATAAAATTTATCTTTAAAAATGGAATTCACTTTTGGATTAGAAATATCTAAATTAGATTAGGGTGAAATTTTATTTATTTTCTGAAAACTTTCAATTTTTGATGAATAGTGAAAATACTAAATTTTAATTAAAAAAACTTTTTTAATCGAAATAATTTATATTGTTAAATTATAAACATGAAGGGTTTTGAAGTAGTATCATTATATTATATTTTTATCATTTAATATAATTTAATTCATTGGATGTAATCTCACAATTAAACTAGAGATAAACAAGTTTCAATCTTTTGATAGTTATTATTTCATAAAAACACGCTTTTTGTTTTGACAACAGGAATTAATTTTAAATTAATTTCTGCCACTTATATGTTTTGAATTTAGAAAAATTGATTCCATATTTGTAATTAGTAGGTTAAAATTGTGTAAATAGTTAACTTTTATTTTTAGATATTAGGAATATTTACTTCAGTAAATATTTTATTTACCGTGATTAAAGGGGTAAATCCAGTAAATAAGGTTAAAAAATAATATTATAATAATATTAAATTACCCTAACACGTGTCCTAACCCTATTGTATGATACATTTCTGACCATAGACAACCTTGTGTTGATTTCAGGACCCCATGGAGCCACTTGGGAGTGACATTGACATTTTATATTAAATAATTTAAAGTAAAGACAAAAATAACAAAAGAAAATATCTTTTAATAAAACAATATTTATATGAGGTTATAAAATTGATCTATTCGAATATAAATAGTCATTAGAAATATAAAAATATTTACTACCTCAAGATATTTTATTTATAATTTTTATACATAAAATCAATATATTTATATACGACGCGATAATGATACAATATTTTCCTTATCAACGAAACAATCAAATAAATGATATTAAAAATACTAAAATAAATATAATTTTAACGTTTTGATTCCATAAAAAAATTTATAGGTGACTATGGAATTTTATGTTTGATTAAATTTATTTATTTAGAATTAATAAAGTTGTTAGGACTTTAACCAAAATAGATTATTAAATAATGTCAAAATTGACATAAATGAGTTTTTAAAACAAATACAATATTATTGGTTGATATAATAATCATAAAAATCTAAGGTTCAGCAAAAAGACTTATATAATGATATGTGTATCATTAATGAACCACTTGGGGTTCTCTTGGAAGTTTATAGTAAATTTATTAACCATATAATATAAAAATTCAAAGAGGCATGGAAAATGTCAAACTATTTTACTAAGAGTTAAATCTAAAAGATATGGTTAATATAGTGACCAAAAACTATCAAAAACATATTGTTAGAGTGAAATTAAACCCATACCCACCTTATACTTTAAATAATTTATTTTGGATCCTTTATAAATGTAAAATTATTTTATTATAAAATAATATTTCAATCTTTTCCTAAGGTTCCCCTCACCCCTCTTATAAAAGGGAACTTCCCCTTCTCTCAAATTCACACCTTCAAAGCCATTTGGATCGGCCCAAACCTACCCAAATATCCTATAAACTTTCCTCCCTTAATCATAGATGCATTAATTTAGTCAGAAATCCAACCTAAGTATCCCTTTTGATCAAATCAAAATGAAGAACCTAAAGAAGAAGTAAATATATCATCACCTCTTTCATGTTTTTTTCTTCTTCCACTTCTTCTTTCCTTATTGTTTCCAATATAAGATAATAAATCCAGTATCTTCTATATACTGTGATGTTATTATAAATATGGTTCAACCATATTAATTATTCTATTCATCCTTTGAATGACATGTCACCATATGTGCGTATGTACGACTTACCGTCTCCACGTCTGGTGTAGTTGTTATTCAATACATTATTATTTGGATGGGTATAATAATGATGTATAAATGATGTAAATAATAAATATAACATGACAATTATTATGTATATATGATATACCATCCAATTATATATGATTTTAATATCAAAATAATGATATTGTCACTCGTGCGTACATACGGATTATCGTCTCCATGAACGTGATGAGATTTGTTCCCCATCGTATCCATTCAAGAATAATTTCCATTAGATGATTAAAAATAATTTTTAAAGACTTAATATCATTCTTAATATGAATAATATATATACTATTCGTATCAAACATTACTTACATAACAAATCATATAAAGGAAAATTAATAAGTTAGCACCCGAAACGACGATAATACTAAAATATTATTAACAAAGCAATTTTAAAAGATCATATATGATATCATATTAATGTATACATTCTTGTATAATTTAATAACAATTATTTAACCATTATACAAGATTTTAACCTATCCTCGACCAAGGAAAAGTACAAGGTAATGGTTAATTTTACCATCTCTTTATTATCCGAGGTTGTTTATACATAATTATCTACTGGGACCTCTTTATCATCCACATCCGTGTTTTCCTAAAAAGGTATTCCAAAACATTTTTACTATTTACTAGACTATGGTTTAAATTCATTTATACCATTATTTGACTGTTTATAAAACGGTTTTAAAGGAATCTTTCTGTCATTTTCCCAAAAAGTTACTTTATGACCTTTTAGACAAAATTAAGGTAAGAATATTTTTTAACTTATACGGCAGGTGCGGCTATATTCTACTAGTATAACATCGTCGAAGCTTCCCTTACAAGATTATTATAATATTTTAAAAGTAAATTTTTTCTTTTATAATTATGTAACTTTAAATGATTTCAAAAAAATAATGAGATATTTCTCTCAAACAGTTTTGATTTTATCTATGTCAACATCCGTTAATGGATTTTAATCTTGTTTGAAGTTGATTCATTATGATACAAATCTTCCATTTTTTTTAAGGTTATGTGATATTTTTGACTATGTATGTGTTATTTTTATATCATTCATGGTTTATAGATAAAGTATTGACATTTAGTATGCTAGTTTTAATACTAATGTTTATGTTATGTTTAAAACTTTTCATATGAGGAATGCATTGGACTTAGTAAGTGATGGGTGGAGCCCACTATAGCTTCGCAATGCATCGGTAGGTCTCATGAGACAAAATAGTGTCTTGGCACAAGGCCTTGACAAAATCTTATTTGTTGTATTGGCACAAGGCCTTGACTATGGGGTTATGAAGTCTGACATTATTCTTTGCATAATTATGAAAGTGGCTATTGATATTGAATCTGATTATTCAACTAGTATAATATCCATGTGAGTAAGTAAATGGAATTATTTTGATTTATATTTTCCATATTATGATGAATTTAATGTTGAAAATAATTTTTTTTAGTTTTATACATTACCTTAAATGTTTATGTTTATTTATGAAAGTTTCCACTATATTGTTATCCTTAATGAGCATCTGAGCTCACCCCTTTCTATGTTTTATTTTTCCCAGGATGTGAATAAGTATATTATGACTGACCTGCAGTGATAGTCTATGGGATATCAATATTTTCTATGGAAAAAATGTTGTTCTAGTTTTCCATTTTATGATGTAATGTAAACCTTATGAATGTATCTAGTACTTCCAAAGATACTAAACTAATCAGTATATAGAGACTTGATCTTTTGGTATCATGCCAATAATATGTAATAATGCACCGAATCTAGGCTTCTGGGGTTGGGGCGTTACAGTTGGTATCAGAGGAAGTTTAGTACAAACCTTGGAAGCAAGATTTAGAAAAACCCTGATTAGAGAACATTACCCTAAGATATACTTTGAGGATTAGTATAGAAGAACTTCCTAGAATTTTGGTATTGTATAGATTTTGTGAGTTCTCCAAGAAATAAATCCTTGTCTCGATACGAGCAGGAAGAGGTGGCTCTAGCATAGATGTACCTAGGGGTAAAACCTGAAAACACCACTTTGATCTAGACTCGAATGGGAACTGGTGCACGAAAACGGTCCTTGTTGCACTCTTGGTTATGACAATATTGGGGGATATGCTTAGGATAATCCACATTTTCTTTACAAACCATTATGAAGAATTTATGAGTATATACTTTCTCAAAGAAAACATTTTTTATGATTATAGATTATATCCATGAACTGTTTAATTTATGTTAAGTATGTAATAAGTTTGGAATAATGTATTGCGATTCATAAACTAATCTAGTGTATTCCATTGTTTAGAAATGGCGCCTAGTGAAACGAATGGAAACCATATCAATTCATGAACTCCATGTATGTATTTCCCTCCTTCTCAAGATAATTATAGTGGAGTTGGTGATACAACTGGTGCTGATCAGCTTATCACTATACTAGGATAACTCACTCAGGTTATGAATAATAACCTTACCCGTATGGATCACCCTGATCCCCAGCATGGAGGATCAATTTTAGATTGCTTCATGAGGAAACAACCACCAAAATTCAATGGGGTTACAAATCCATTAGTATATGAGCAAAGGATAAATTCCTTAGAGAAAATATTCCACGCCTTGGGGAGTAGAAAAAGGGAAAAAGTTGTCATGGCAGTTTACCTCCTCACTGGAGATGCTGATCAATGGTGTTCATTTATTCAAAACACAAAGGAAGATGATGAAGTATCAAATATGTAATTAATGGATTTTAAATAAATTTTCTTAGAAAAATAATTTCCTCATGACCATCGAGCGGATATGGAAAAACAATTTCTGAGTTTGAGGAAAAAGGAGGATGATAATGTCACAAAGTATGAAGCTAACTTTACAAGGTTAGTGAGGCATGATACATATTATATACATAACCCAAGAAGTAAGATTGATCATTTCTTTTATGGGCTAAAACCATTTTTCTGTTGAGAATTAGTCTCACAATCCTTCTCATCATACAAAGATATTGTCTCATGTTATATCAAGACAGAAAAACAATTCTCTAAGTCTTATGACTTTAAAGAAAATCAAGAGAAGAAGAGATCTGTTGAACACTTTGAAAATGGAAATAAGGGGAAGAAGGGAAATGTTTAATATCCATCCTGCAGTAAATGTGAGAAGAAACACCCAGGTACTTGTCTGAAGGGAATGGAAGTTTGTTACAAGTGTGGTGAAAAAGGCCACCAAGCTCGTGATTGTAAGGGGAAGAAAGTGGTTGTTAATGTTGAATTCTACAATTATAGAGAAATGGGACATTATGAAAATTAATGTCCTAAGAGTCAGGGGAAATTACCTCATAAAAGGCCGAGGGATAAAAGTCAAGATTATGTTATCTCTACTGCTGAGGTTGAAGCTCTGAAAGACACAGTGGCAGGTAATTTAATGGTTATTCAAATTTTTCCAATGCATTATCTGATTCTGGATCATCGCATTGTTTCATTTCTTCCCAGTTTTCTAAGAAAATTAGATATTTTCAATTTGATTTAATAGGGGAGTTGTCATTCAAAACTCATAAGAGAAGTATCATTACAACAAAGTTTTATGAATTAGTCCTCATTAAGGAATATAAACGTTATTTATCTACTGATCTCATCATCATACCCATGATTGAATTTGATATAATCCTCAATATGGATTATATTTTAGACCATGGTGCGAAGATTTATTATAAGAAGAAGGAGGTTACAATTTTTGATGATGATGATAAAGAACACCTTATCTTTAGAGAAAAAATGTCACCACATAATTCTTATTTAGATCCACCCCCAATAGCTCAACTAAATTCAATTATTGGGGAGGAAGATAATGAAATAACTATGGGTGAGGAAAATAATGTTCAAATAGAGGATGTACCTATTGTGAAGGAATATGTTGATGTGTTTCTGGAAGATTTACCTGGAAATCCTCCAGAATGAGAAATTGAGTTTTTTATTGACTTAATTTCTGGTTTAAGGCGCATATCGAAGACCCATTATAGAATGGACACTGTGGAATTAGTGGAACTAAAGAAATAACTAGATGAATTGATTAGTAAGTGATTTATTCACTCTAGTGTTTCTCCATGGGGAGCCCATGTTCTTTTTGTTAAGAAGAAAGATACATCTATGAGGTTGTGTATTGACTACAGGGAGATCAATGATATAACAATAAAGAAAAAGTATCCCCTAGCTCTCATTGATGATTTATTTGACCAACTTCATGGATTTCAATACTTTTAAAATATTGACCTTCGATCTGGATATCATCAGTTTTGTGTGAAGAAGTAAGACATTTCGAAAACAGCATTTCGAACTAGGTACTGGCATTACGAGTTTACAGTAATGCCTTTTGGATTGAATAATGTACCCTCTGTCTTCATGGATCTAATGAATAGAGATTTCAAGGAATATATTGATGAATTTTTAGTGGTATTTATTGATGATATCTTGGTATACTCCAAAATCTATGAAGATCATGAAAATAACTTGTGCATTATTCTAAAGACTCTCAGAAGACATGAATTATATGGGAAGTTTAGAAAGTGTGAATTCTGGCTTCAGGAGATTTCTTTTCTTGTCCATATTGTCTCTAAGGATGGAATCTCTGTTGACCCTTCAAATACCAAGGCAATCCAAGAATGCCCAGCACCAACGAGTATAACCGAGATACGCAGTTTAATTGGTTTAGCAGGTTATTATCGGCATTTTGTCTAGAATTTTGCCCGATTGGCTAACCCATTAATGAAGTTCACATGTAAAGGGGTTAAATTTGTTTGGATAAAATAGTGTGAATAATGTTTTTAAGAACTAAATAGAATATTATTCAATGATCCTATCTTGACTCTACCATCGGGGAATGATGGATTTGTTATTTATAGTGATGCTTCAAAGAAAGGACTTGGTTGTGTCCTTATGCAGAATGATAGAGTTATTCGTTATGCATCATGACAGCTGAAAATTCATGAGAAAAATTGTCCTACTCATGATCTTGAGTTAGAATCTATAATCTTTTCTTTGAATATATGGATAAATTATCCCTATGGTGAAAAATTTTAGATATATACTGATCACAAGAGTTTGAAGTATATTTTCGCACAAAAAGAACTCAACATGAGGCAAAGGCGATGGGTTGAACTACTCAAGGATTTTGATTGCACAATACACTACCACCCAGGGAAGGGAATAAGGTGGAAGATGCTTTGAGCAGAAAGGATCATGGAGTTTTGAAAAATATGAAAGTTTAAAGGGATCCTATTTTCATGGATCTAGTAAATATGGATATGGGAATCACCATGGAAGGTTAAACATCAATTATTTTTAAAATGGTTGCCAAACCATATTTACTAGAAAGGATAAAAAGTTCTCAGGCTGATGATGAGGAATTTCAAAATAAGATTAAATCTGTGAATGATTGGAGATTGATCGACTTCCTATGTGAAGATGGGATTTTGAAATTTGGGAAGAGACTTTGTGTTCCTGATATACTTGATATAAAAAGGGAATTGTTAGATGATTCTCATAGCTCCAATTTCTCTATATACCATGGTAGAACTAAGATGTATAAATATTTGAAGAAACATTTTTGGTGGGACAACATGAAGAGGGAGATTTATGATTTTGTGTCAAGATGTATGGTTTTTCAAAAAGTGAAAGCTGGAAGGAAACATCTTGTAGGATTCATGAAACCTCTTCTCATACCTGAGTGGAAATGGGATAATATTACGATGGAATTTTTCATGGGACTACCAAAGACTCCTAGAAGGAATGATGCAATATGGGTCATTGTTGATCGTATTACCAAGTAAGCACATTTTCTTGCTATAAGAGAAGATTTACCACTTGAACGTCTTGAAACACTATATATTAATGAATTTATGATACTTTAGGAAGTAGCCCTATCGATTGTTTCTGATCATGATCCACATTTTAAATCAAGATTCTGGAAAATTCTTTAGAAATACCTGGATACTAAAATTCGTTTGAGCACTACCTACCACCCCCAAACTGATGGGAAATCAGAAGGGACTATTCAAGCCTTTGAATACATGTTGAGATCATACTCACTTGACTTTCAAGGTATGTGGGATCATTATTTACCTCTCGTAGAATTTTCCTATAACAATAGCTTCCATTCCAGTATTCAGATGGCACCATATGAAGCGTTATATAGAAAGAGATGTCACAAACCAACCTGTTGGGATGAAGTTGGTGAAATAAAACTCATAGGGCCAAAACTTGTGGAGGAAATGATGGAAAAGGTGAAGGTAATCCAAACCCACATCAAAGCAGCTCAAAGTAGGCAGAAGATGTATGGGGATAATCAAAGGAAGGATTTGAAATTTTATGTAGAAGATCGTGTTTTCTTGAAGGTATCTCCATGGAAGGGTGTTATACATTTCGGTAAGAAGGAAAAATTAAGTCCCAGGTATATCGGACCTTTCTAAATTCTAGAACAAATTGGGGTTTTAGCTTACCGTTTGGAAATGCCGCCAATTCTCTCCAAAGTTCACAATGTGTTCCATGTATCACTTTTGAGAAAATACATGCCTGACCCAACGCATGTACTCACCTATGAGGAATTTTAAATATAACCCGATCTGTTATATTTTGAAGAGCCTGTCAAGGTTCTTGATACAAGGGAACAAGTTCTGAGAAACCGGACGACTTTTCTGGTAAAATTTATATAGAGAAACCATAATATGGAAGAGGCAGCGTGGGAACCTGAGGAACTTATGATGAAGAACCACCCGAGTATTTTTATGCAGTAATATTCTAGAAATTTCTAGGATGAAATTTATTTGAAGGAGGGGAGAATTTAACACCCCAAGCTTCCATGATACACTTCTCTTTGAATAATACAATAGCGTGTGTTGTACGCAAATTCGAGTTCTAAGACACCGTGACCAATTAAAGTAGTCGTTATGAATATTAATACCCACTTTTTGGAATTTTATAAATTTTACCTTTCAAAATGGACTTCATTTTTGGATTTATAATATCAAAATTAGATTAGGGTGAATTTTTGGTATTTTTCTGAAAATTTTCAATTTTTGATAAATAGTGAAAATACTAAATTTTAATTAAAAACAACTTTTGTAATCAAAATAATTTATAGTGCTAAATTATAAATTTGAATGGTTTTTAAGTATAATTAGATTATATTTTTATCATTTAATATAATTTAAGTCATTTGATGTAATCTCATGATTAAACTGGACCTAAAAAAGTGTCAATCTTTTGATATTTATTATTTCATAAAAACACATTTTTTGTTTTGACAACAAGAATTAATTTAAAATTAATTTATTCCACTTATGTGTTTTGAATTTATAAATATGGATTAAATATTTGGAATCATGAGCTCTAAATTTTTTAAATATTTAACTTTTATTTTTAGACATTAGGAATATTTACTTTAGTAAATATTTTATTTACCGTGGTTAAAGGGGTAAATCCAATAAATAAGGTTAAAAAATTATATTATAATAATATTAAATTATCCTAACACATGTTATAACCCTATTTTCTATTACATTTCTGACCATGATCATCTTTAGGTTAATTTTGGGACCCTATGGAGTCACTTGGGAGTGATAATGACATTTTATATTAAATAATCTAAAGTAAAGACAAAAATAACAAAAGCAAATATATTTTAATAAAACAATTTTTATATGAGGGTATATAATTGATCTATTAGAATATAAATATTAATTATATATATAAAAATATTTCCTACCTCGTTATATTTTATTTATAATTTTTAGACATAAAATAAATATATTTATATATGACACAATAATGATGCAGAATTTTCCTTATTAATGAAACAATCAAATAAATGATATTATAAATACAAAAATAAATATAATATGAAAGTTTTAATGCCATAAACAAATTTTTTAGGTGACTTTGACATGTTAGGGTTTATTAAATGTATTTATTTCTAAGTAATAAAGTTGTTAGGACTTTAACAAAAATTAATTATTAAATAATATCAAAATTGACATTAAATGAGTTTTTAAAACAAATACAATATTATCGGTTGATATAATAATCCAAAAGGTATAAGGTTCAGCCAAAAGACTTATATAATTATAGGTGTATAATTAATAAACCACTTGGGGTTATCTTTCAAGTTTATAGTAAGTTTATTAACCATATAATATAAAAATACAAAGAGGCATGGTAAATGTAAAACTTTTAAACTAAGAGTTAAATCTAAAAGATAAGGTTAATATAGTGACACAAACCTGTATAAAACCTAATTGTTGAGTGTTTTTAGACCAATAACCACATTATCCTTTAAATAATTTATTTTTTAGCCTTTAGAAACCGAAAATTATTTTATTATAAAATAATATTTTACTCTTTTTCTAAGGTGCCCCTCACCCCTCTTATAAAAGGGCACTCCCCCTTATCTCAAATTAACACCTTAAAATCCATTAGGATCAGCCAACACCTGCCCAAATATCTTCTAAAATGTCCTCCCATCATTAAATATTCCTCACTTTAGTCATAAATCTAACCTAAGGAGCCCTTTAGATCAAATCAAAAGGAATAACCCAAAGAGGAGGTAAATATCTCACCACCTCTTTCATGTTTTTTCCTTCTTCCAATTCTTCTTTCCTTTTTGTTTCCATTATAAAATAATAACTCCAATATATTATATATAATGTGATTTTATTATAAATATGGTACAACCATATTCATTATTCTATCCATCCTTTGAATGACATGTCACCATACATGCGTACGTACGACTTACCATCTCCACGTCGTGGTGTAGTTGTTATTCAATACATTATTATTTAGATGGGTATAATAATGATGTATAAATTATGTAAATAATAAATATAACATGATAATTATTCTGTATATATGATATAACATCCAATTATATACGATTTTAATATCAAAAGAATGATATTATCGCTCGTGCGTACGTACAGATTACCGTCTCCACGAACACGATGAGATTCATTCCCCATCGTATCCATTCAAGACTAATTTACATTAGATGATTAAAAATAATGTTTAAAGAATTAATATAATTCTTAATATGAATAATATACATACTATCCACAACAAACATTACTTACGTAACAAAGAATATAAAAGAAAATGAATCAGTTAACACCCGAAATGACGATAATACTAAAATATTATTAACAAATAAATTTTAAAAGATAATATATGATATCATATTAATTTATATTATTCCTATATAATTTAATAACAATTATTTAACCATTATACAAGAGTTTAACCTACCCTTGACCAAGGAAAAGTACAAGGTAAGGTTTAATTCTACAATCTCTTTATTATCTGAGATTGTTTATACGTAATTATCTACTGGGACCTCTTTATCATCCACATCTGTGTTTTCCTGAAAATGTATTCCAATTTTTTTTACTATTTACTAGGCTATGGGTTAAATTAATTTATACCCTTGTTTTAATTTTTATAAAATAGTTCGAAAGGAATCTTTTTGTTGTTTTCCAAACAAGTTACTTTATGACCTTTTTGAAAAAATTAAGGTAAGAATATTTTTTTAAATTATACAGTGGGTGCGACTATATTACACCGTTATAACATTGTCTAAGCTTACCTTACAAGCTTATAAGAATATTTTCAAAATAAATTTTTTCTTTTATAAATATGTAACTTTAAATGATTTAAAAAAATAACGAGCTATTTCTCTCAAATTGTTTTTATTTCATCTATGTCAACATCCTTTAATGGATTTTAATATTGTTTGAAGTTGATTTATTATGATACAAATATTCCATTTTGTTTTTGTGCTTTTGTGATATGTTTGACCATGGATGTGTTATTTTTTTTACCATTCATGGTTTATGGATAAATTATTGACATTTTGTATGCTAGTTTTTATAAAAATTCTTATGTTACGTTTAAAACTTCTCATATGAGGAATGTATTGGACTTAGTAAGTGATGGGTGGAGTCCGCTATAGCTCCTCGATGCATCGGTAGGTCTCATGAGACAAACTAGTGTCATGGCACAAGGCCTTGAAAAAATATTATTTGTAGTCTTGGCATAAGGCCTTGAATATATGGTTATGAAGTCTGGTATTATGCATTCCATCATTATGAAAGTCGCTATTGATATTGTATGTGATTATTCAACTAGTAGAATATCCATGTGAGTAAGTAAATGGAATTATTTTGATTTATATTGACTATATTATGATGAAGTTTATGTTGAAATGGCGTTTTTTATTTTTATACATTGCCTTAAATGTTTATTCTTATTTATGAAAGTTTTCTCTATATTGTTATCCTTATTGAGCATCTGAGCTCACCCCTTTCTATGTTTTATTTTTTCGAGGATATGAAGAAGTATATTATAAATGACCTGCAAGGATAATATATGGAATCTCAGTGTTGACTATGGACACAATGTTGTTGTAGTTTTCCATTTTGTGATGTAATGTAAACCTTATGAATGTATCTAGTACTTCCAAGGCTAATAAACTAATCGGTCTTCGAGACTTGATCTTTTGTGATCATTCCAATGATACATAATAATGCACCGACTCTGGGCTTATGGGGTCAGGGCGTTACACCCAGAGTGAACCTACCTCATCTGAGATGTAGGACGTTAAACTGCCAATAACCATCGTCCTCAACAAATGACATTAAACTGTGGCCTCTCCCCGCACAATATACATGGGGTGCCCCACCTCAAACATTCTCTACACCCACTCATCTCTACGGGAGTGAGATCTTCCTCAAATGGAATGAGATACTATTTTTTGGAGTGACGTCTGTATGTGTGGAAGGGAAACCATCTTGGTGTAATCCCCTAAACTTTATTGTAGGAGGTATAATCTCTTCTCCTCCTCTATTATTCCATTCCAAATACTAGAGGGGAGATGGGCACCAGGACCTTCATTACTCCGTCCCTCTCCCTCTGGTATTTTTTCAATCGGGCCTCCATCTTGTACTAAGTAACAATCTCCATCTCCTTGGGCTATTAACCACGTATAAGCCCCTATTTCCTCTTTGGGACGCTAACCACGTGTAAGCACCACTACACTTCCCATATACGCACCATTCGCAACATGACTGTCAGTTCTTTGCTGCCTCTTATCTCTCACACCGAGCATGACTCACATGGGATTAGAGTAAGAATTAACCATGGCATCCTTCATGGGCCTCCTAGCGTGTAATCCCCAAACCCTCATACCAAACTATGTGGACTTTGATCCATGTCTCCTTGTCAAGGTATTTAGGAAGCCTTCCTGAGGTTCAAGCCCAAGACCTACCTGTCAAGACCCCTTCACGTATGTTCACCTTCATCCCGTATAAAGTTAAATTGTATCCCTCATACCAAACTATGGGGAATTTGATCCTTGTCTCCTAGGAAAGGTACGTAGGAAGCCTCCCTGAGGTTCAAGCCCAACACCTACTTGTCCCAACCCCTTCACATCGGTTCACCTTCATCCTGAATGATGTTAAACTATATCCCTCAGACCAAACTACATGGGCTTTGATCTTTTTCCCCTAGGAATGGAATGTAGGAAGACTCCCTGAGGTTTAATCTCAACACTCATCAGTTCTGAACACTCCAGGTCGGTCCACCCTCATCCTGCATGAAGTTAAACTATACTCCCCATTTCGTCCCATATAACGTTAATCTTTATGCTACTGAACTATGTGGGCTCTGATCCTTGTATCCTGGACAAGGTATGTAGGAAGCCTCCTTGAGGTCCAACCCCAAACAGTGGTAAGCCGTTGTAAACCACAACCAGTGGTAAGCCGTTGTAGTCCTAAATCGACGGTAATTCATTGTAGTCCCCTTTGTTGGGACCCACATCTCTAGTCATCCCCTGTGGCGTAAGACCAACTTGGGATGCCAACCACATGTAATCCCCAGTATATTGTTAGGTCCTTTTCCTATGTGTACACCTCGATTCTATACCCCCATCATAAACTACATGTACTTTGATTCCTTTCCACGGGGATACGTAAGAAGCCTCTCTGAGGTTCAATCCCATCACTCATGTCCCATAGTGGTCTCTCCCTTGATATTATATGTTTCGGGAAGTTGATGTCCCACCCTGAAGATTCTACTTCCTATGGATCCTATCAATGTGTCCATTCCCACAGGCCTCCTGCTCAGGTGTCCCTTCACCCCACAGAACTACGCAGACTTTGATTCCCTACCATAAGGATACGTAGGAAGCCTCTCTAGGGTTCAAGCCCAACACTACCATCACCTTCACGATGGGTCCATATAATCCCCCTCCACTTCATTCAACTCTCCATCATCCATTCTGATTCTTACTCGGGCTACCACATCCCGATGGGATCACATCATTCCCCCAGGAAGCTAACCACGAATAAGACCTAAAAAATACATAATCATTCAACCAATAGTGTCCATCTTGTGATGGGACGCTATCTACGCATAAGTCCTAGCATGTATTTGGGTTTTTATCCTTTGTGTACACCTCAATTCATCACCCCTTCGAACTATGTGGGTTTTGATCCCTATCGTCTACACAGGGTATATAAGAAACCTCCATGAGGTTCAACCCCAGCCAATGGTAAATCCTAGTGTCTTCTTTATAGGTACCCAAGCACCCCCAGATCTATCTTCATCAGACGTTGTGATCCGCCTATCTAATGGTACTCTCAAATGCTCCCTCTAGGGGCTGAACTCATCTGATCCACTCTTATCAGTGTTCCAATCAGTCTGATCCATCTCCACTAGATGTTAAACTTAGGGAATACCGTATATAAAACATGGAAAGCTATGGAAAGACTCAGAGACATTCCTATGGAATATAATTCCTTGCACTCGACATGGGATGCCTCGAGCTTCCATGCCCTCGAGAAGCCCTATCATAAGTAGAAGAAACCCAGACACAATAATGTTCCATCGTCCAGACATTCCAACGATGTCGAACATGACTATTCCCATGACCAAAGATTTCTTACCTGACTTGACCCCTTGGAATGTCTAGACAGAAGAAGCGTAATTAACCAGTGTCCATAAAGACATGGCAGTGGGAAGAGTTTCACAAACAATGTCTTAATCTTTAAGGGAGACCCGAACCAGGTGATGAGTTCTGAGGAGGAATCAACAGAAGGAGGAACCGACATGCATTCATCCCATTTCAATCAAGGGTCAAACATATCTAAATAAGAAACGGATGCTTCCCACCTTTGGAAAGTGGGAATTCGGGGCAACAAAGAGCACGTTCCTCCACATAGAGATGCAAACCCCGAAGAAAGTGTTGGAAACCGAAATGGTGAACCCGACATGAAGTTGTTCTCCTAAAAGTGGATATTAGTAGAATTTGAGACATCTGTGGATTAGCGTGTCATTGGATCTAGTTATCCAGTGCCAGGTCCCCCCAAAAGAATAGTGGGCCCAGTGTGAAACTCACCAGAAATTGGGGCAGTTGAACGTTGGACATCTCAGTCTGTGAAGTTGTCAGCGTGGATCCTTCTTACCAACTTTGGAAGTTGGAATTGAACTAGGGAACTGGACATTTCTTTCCTTCCTTTTAGCACTAATGGTTGAACCTCCCTGCTTTTCAGGACCCAAGCTGCTACGATAGGAAATCGATCACTGCACAACCATCAACGTAGGGGCCGACGTAATGTTAACGCGGCAATCCCACACAAGTTAATCTCTTCTGCGGTGAACTCTACATCAATGGACATTGGGAACCCATGCCCCATATACCCATCTGAAATCATTAGGAGAAGGGTGATTAACGACCTCATTTGATGATAAAATGAATAAGGTATTATCCCAACCCAGGATATGGCGCTACATGACTTAGAGGCTTTCGTTACTCACTGTCACTGCCTCCGCTAAGGGCCGCGTAGGGAGCCATTGCTCCCGACTCTGACCTAAAATCGTTTTGGGAGCCTCTCCTCGGAATGACTTGATGACTTCCCCCCTACGCCAAAAAGGTGAGAAATTTCCAGGACAACTCAGATGTAGTCCTGTCCCAAGGACCACCATGGAGGGATCCCACTAGGCCATGTCAGCACTGACACCCATCCATACAGGCCAAGGATTAGGTGAGTTATGCACCTGCCCCATCAGCCCCAGTCTGGTTTACTTGATGCCAGTGTCGGGCGCAAGCTGAAGAAGACCCCCTCCACGGGGCGTCATAATCAATGGATCCTGTGGCCCGTGCCACCAATGACACATACCTTCAATATCCCATTCATACCGAGTAGGGGAATCTATATTATTCACCTGGATCAAGGCCCCAAATGCCTCACCGGCAGGTTGGGATGACTCTTCTGGTCACCGATACAGGTGGCGTCCATTGTGGGCTAACCCATGATGTTGAAATCTAGTACGGAGGTCCTCCCTGTGCCCCAACCAATGAGAGTAAAGGTATTTACCACTCCCATGATTGAAATGGAGGTCCTACCCATCCCACCATCAATCTGAGAGAAGGTCCTCCCTGCCGTATTGATACCTAGTATAGAAACCTTTTCTCCACCCATGACCTCAAGTATGGAGTCGTTCCTCATATCACAGGTCACCAATGTGAAGACATTACCTCTCCAATCAACTGTCAGCAAGGGGGTCTTCCCCATGTCCTTACAGCAACTGACGAATTTCCTCCTAATACTATAAATTAGGGAAGAAGAGGTTTGACTCGCTTCATTTTCACCCAATACAGAGGTCCCACCCGTTTTCAGCTCGATATGTACGAGGACCTTCCTCATACCATCGCTGACAAAGGAAAAAAACATGGAGGGCCTTTCCATGCCCCCACCAGCTCGAGTAGAGGTCCTACTTGTGTTCCCTTTAACATTTTTCTAGGTGCTCCTCGCACCCCAGCTCACCCATGCCGAAGTACTCTTTGGACCAATATCAATTTATCTAAAGGTCCACCTTGATCCAAAAACCCACCCAGTCTCGAAGATCCACCTCGGGGTAGGATGGAGGGTCGCCGACACTATAAAAATAATAATGAGATGTTTCAAACTACGATTAATCTTGTCTTCTTCTCATATTCTGAGGCGGAATGCGATTCGGTGATAGAATCCTCACCTTGATCCTCTATGTCAAGGACTGGGCAGGAATGGGGTGTATCATCCTCATCCTTCTAAAATGTGAGGTCCACTGGGTTCCTTACTCCCACCACAGATACATCTAAGAGGAGGAAGATTTAGCCTATTTCTAGGGCCTGGCTGTGCAATCCTCCCTTCCATCACCAGGATCATTCTCTACCTCAACCAGAGATCATGGAGAGTTATTCTAGGGACCAATGTAGGATGACCAGTAGCATAGCCCACAATTAGTAACCGTAGCTATGGTCTCCAGTCCATATTACTGGGATATGGTGGCCCAGTCATTGTATTCATCATAGGACAACCCAAGATGCGGTGGATTGTGAGCTCATTCGTTGTATTCTCCACCGGCCAGTTTACCGTCTCAGCAGTCTGCTTCAGTGCTGTTACCAATCCCACAACCTACCCCAGTTGATGAGTTGGGAAACCAAGGGATGGATCCTGATTCTAATCCATGTAGATTTTGGGATATCCTTGTAGTGGATCATTTCCCAAATATGTTCTAGCCAATCGCAACCACGAACTTCAGTGCACCAAAATCTCTTACCCAAGAGGAAGTCATGTGTTTTTTCTAACCCCTCTAGGAAACTCTCTTCTATCTGCATTATCAGCGAGTGGCTTACCCCAAGATTCAGTCACACTCTGAAGATATTGAACAATAATTCCGTATGGTTGACTTAGTTGCACTCCTTGTGGACCAAATCCCTGAGTCACCCAATCTCCATTAGACCCTCCATAAATGATGCGTTCAGAGATTTAAAGTGATTTTAAGAATTATCAAGGATGCTTCCCCCCACATTCATGTCCATGGTTGGGGTTAGTATGCTTCCCTTAATTTTAGTTCTATCCATTTCCATCCTGACTTTCCTGGTGATATTGAGGATATACCTCTAGGTAGAGTCACGGTTAACATGGACAATATATCAGAGGAAGAGACCGAGATAGAACTCCTTGGAGAGAACATACCCCCTCAGAGGATTTCCACACCTATTGGATCCACTAGGAAGGGTTACTCTCTAGAAAAGAAATATGATGGGTCTTCCTATGCCCATCAAGTCATTAGTCCTCATCCAGAATTTCAATAAGGGAAAAGGGCATCTTGGGGTCGTCAAACCCTCTGACCCGTTTGGCTCGGTGAAGAAGATGGAAGATGATCTAGAAAAGGCCGCACTACATCAACAACTCACAGAGCATAAGAAGATGATCGATGACCTCCTTTCTTAGTGTACTACGGAGTTTCAACCAGACTATGGTGACCCTCGACCAAGGCAGCAGGGGCAGGTAAAAGTCCCCCCCAGCAAGTTGCCTCTGGGTGACCCTAACCATCCTGCCCACATAGACAGGGTAGAATCCGGAACTTATGATAAGAGGGTGTGGTATGTATCACCAAATCCACCTGATTGGTGTGATAATCTATAGGATCCAAATTAGGTTCCCCCAGCCACTGCACAAGTCATCCCACTAGCCGCTCCATGATCCACTGAGCTTGCTTATCATGTTGAAGAACCTGAAAACGCACTGGTGGTCAGGGATCCTTGTCAAGATAGGAACCCCCACCTAGATGATTCAATGAAGACACTCACTGCTAGCCTCGAGGTGTTGGAAACTCGACAGGTGGAAATCCTTCCTGATGGTAATCCATATCCAGCATGGGTGGATGATATACTAGCACCCCCAGGTTTTGGAAACCCTACCTTTTCCCCCTTTAGTGGGATTGATGATCCATTATAGAATTTGGCCCATTTAATCTCAAGGTGTGGACCCATGCTGGGAACTCCAGCACAGAAATAGGCCGCCAAACTCCAGTGTTTCGTACAGACATTGGAAGGGCCTATGTTAGTCTGGTATAGTCAGCTACCCATTGGGTCGGTCACTAGATAATAAGATCTCTATAGATATTTTCTTTACCATGTTAGCTCTGCCACCTAGAATATGAGTATTTTAGACCTATTCAATTGCAAGAAGAGTCCTGATGAGTGCATCACACACTTTGTCACTCAGTGGAAAGGCCTCACCTACTCCTTAGATATGCCGCTGACTCAGGAACAACTTCTGATAATGTGTGTGGGGAATGTCAAAATTGAACTGGTCCCCTCTCCCATTACTCAGAATTACCCTGGTGGATTCTGAGATTTCTCAGATAAGGCCCAATTCCTAGAGAAATCATTGCAACATTCCAAGCATGTGCATTTTTTGCCTCCTACAATTCCCGTGAGAAGGTTCGCTAAGGTTGAGCCCGCTGCAGTGGACCAAATAGAGGTCCCCAAGCAACTAGAGTTATTATTAGTGTATCCACCTCCACATCCTCACAGAGGCCCACCACCTTAGGTGCAGCCTCTGACCCAACAGTTCCCACCTCAGAATCGGTAGGTGCCCCCGCGTAATGCACCACCACCACCTAGGTGAGATAAATTGTGTCCACCTCCTTGACGGGCTCTTCCATCCCCTTGTCAAGGCCAGACTCCTAGATCCCCCTTCCCAAATATGAGAAACAGGACCTAATCATTCAATGAGGTCAGTTCCCTTATTATTTACGAAGTGCCTTGGAATAGGAAATTCTACGGTTGCCCAAATATAGGAGGCCCGAAGAGGCAAATCTCACGAATCTCCCCAATTACTGCCCCTATCACTAGATCCTAAGGAACACCCTCAAATAGTGCTATGTGTTTAAATACTGGATTCATGAAAAGGTTGATAAAAACATATTCAGGTAAGGCCTAGCTCTGGAATAGGTGTCATATGTATTCTTGAAGCCATATAATGACAATGACAGTGAGGGTGAGTGGCATCAGGTTCCTAGCCGAGAATCTTAAAAATATGATGATTGGACGAATCATAAGGCAGTAACCCATGCTCATGGTATTATCCATGCATGTTTAAATTGACTCGAGCCTTCAAAAGTTCCTACATTATCTTAAGCTACTACTTCTACATCAACATCTCATCCTCCCTCTTCCCAAAAGAGAAATCATTGACAATGCAAGGGAAAACAAAGTCCCCCACTGATGCTATCATTATCCCATACTCTCAGTGACTTCATACCATCGGAGAAGGTGATTACCCCCAGAATCCATTCGGTGGTGGAGTATTCTTCAAGTGATGATCAAGGGTATGCTTCAGTTAACACAGTGGAATTGGTAAACCCCTACATGATTCTTGACAATGAGGAGAGCCATATGGATCCTCCCAATATCCCCATCCATCGTCAGCATTGATGGAACCATGGCTATATGGGTCGTGGGAATGCCTCTGTCAATGATTCCATCCAAAATGTGTTTTCCACCAAAACTAGACAATTGGCCCAGCACAGAGATCAACACGCGTAACCTCCTCATCTAGTATCATCAGGTCTACCTTCACTGCCATTTTTATTACTTGATCAGGTAAAGGTGCCATGACCGTGCTATGACCAGCCACATTGAATTGTGGATCAGACTCAGTCATCTATTCCTCATCCGATGGTTGCTCCATAATCTTTGAATAGCAAGAAATGGAACATTCCCAGCACCAATCAGCTGCCAGTTCAGCCAGAAGGGCCTGTCATACCCCCATCCATAGAACGGACTTCTGTAAGCAGAAGATCACGCTTGGAATGAAAGTATGATATACTTAAGAATATCTCCATCATTTTAGCGAGTCTCTCTATCCTTGAGGCTCTTCACCTATTGGTGGATATTCATGAAGCCCTCGCCGAGGCTTTAAGAATCCCCCTCCAGTTTGAGATGGAGGTAGCAGTTGAAGAAGCCTTCCATACTGAGGTGTCCAAGAACAAAGAATGTCAAACCATTATTTCATTCTCTGGAGAAGATGAAGGCTCTCCTATATAGGGGAACATCCTACCATTGTACATCACTGACCACTTTAATGGCATGGAGGTTTGTACTTTCTTGTCGACATAGGGTCAGAGATCAACATAATCCCGACTTAGACACTCTGAAAAATGGGGCTATCTAAGGATGATTTGAGCCCCTATAACCTAAAAATTCAAGGTTATGACAGAACATAACAAACACCGGTTGCAAAGATCCGTCTGAAGACCCAGTTCGGTGGCCCGGTGGCCAGCACTGAGTTCATGGTTGTCTCACATGACACGGCCTACAATGCATTAATGGGTAGTCCATGGCTTCACCTATATACAGAAGTCCCTTCATCATATCACCAATTCCTTAAGTAATCCCTTAATGGTCGAGTGGGTGTAATCCAAGGTGATGCATCTCCCTTTGACTCTTGTGAAACCCGCTACCTGGATTTCGAATATTACAAGAGAAAAGAAAAATAGATTCAGGCTAATGAGGTTGAACACGCTTCAGCTGCGACCGATCCGTGGAGAAACCTGGATGATGCCTGCATTTTTCCGATCCACCGATTGAAGATTATGACCCTAGATTTGGGGAAATTATTTTTTGTTTTTGGAATGAGGGGGAAGCACTTTCCCAAGTATAGGGGATACTAGAAGATAACCTTGTATTCCTACACAAATCATTCTTGGGTAATCCCAGATCCCCCTACTCCTATAAGGTATAGATATGTCTGCCCCATGGAAGTAGCAATATGTCATACTTGCTTGTTTTCCTAGGCTAGGATAAACCAGATTAGGCTAAAGTGCCACTATTTCTTTTATATCATCAATAATTGACCCTTGGGCTGAAGAACATATGGGATCAGATCAAAAACCTTCATCGTTATGGTTTCGATAGCACAGGATCCCCCTAATGCAGTGTCCACCACCGCTCAGGATAACACTAGCTTCCCATTGGGATCTGTTGATTCAGAGGAATCTCCCCCATTGAGGATCCATACTCCATAATTAATAAGGGGATTTGGAGGAATCTAATCCCACTTTCAAAGAGGGTGTCTCCACCACGGTTGATGAATTGGTACAGGTGAACCTTGGTAATGAGACGGATCTTAAACCCACATTGATCAGTGCCACTATGTCCATTAAAGAGAAATAACAGTATGTGGAATTCCTTAAGCTGTATTGTGTTGTGTTTTCTTGGAGTTATAATGAGATACTAGGACTATATCCTTAGGTCATCGTCCACCACCTCAACCTTCCAGAAAATAATCATGGATTCAAACCGCCTCCCAGAAAGATCCATCCTTATCATGGTGCCATGGGCGAGGCTGAGGTTGATAAGCTCATCAAATCCAATTTTTTCTTAGAGTTCCAGTACCCCATATGGTTATCCAACATTATGTCCATTAGAAAAAAGAATGGATAGATTAGATTCTACATCAACTTTCGAGAACTCAACTGTCACTATCTGAAGGATGATTTTCCCCTTCCTGTGATAGAACTTTTGATTGATACCACCAATGGGTTTTAGGCTCTCTTCTTCACGTATGAGTATTCTGGGTATCACCAAATTCGAATGGCCTCAAGGATGAATATTCTATAGCCTTTAGATCACCACAAGGTACTTTCTACTACCAGGTAATTCCTTTCAATCTAAAGAATGCAGGGTCAACCTATCAACGTGCCATGAATCACACATTTAATCCAATCCTTGGGACATTCGTGGAATGCTACGTGGATGATTTGGTGGTCAAATCTCTCCAGTGTTAGGACCATATTAAAGACTTTGATAAATAGTTCATCTTCTTCTATTATTTCCATATGAATGTGAACCCATTAAATTTTTCCTTTATGGTCACCTCTAGAATGTTTCTAAGCTTAATTTTCAGATATTTAGGCATCAAGATTGATCTGGAGAAGATTAAGGCCATCATTCAGATGTCTCGTCTGAGAAACATTCGGGATCTTTGAGGCTTTCAAGGCCACTTGGCCTACATATGCTGATTCATCGTGAATTTTTCTGGAAAGTGTAAGCCCTTTTCTTAGCTCATGAAGAAAGGAACTTTCTATTAGTGGGATGAGGAATGTTAGACTGCTTTCGAGGAAATCAAGAAATACATATTACAGCCTCTGGTCCTGATGCCACCTATTTCTAGAATGTCACTGGTCTTTTATGTGACTTCCCTGGAATGATATCTTGGCACCCTTCTCACCTAGAAGAACAACGAGTGAATGGAGAACAGTCTCTATTATCTCACCTATATGCTCCTCGATACAAATACCATGTACTCCTCTATCGAGAAAAGCTACCTTCCGCTGGTATTCGTAGTGTAGAAATTGTGCCATTACTTGCAGCACCAAGAGATATAGCTAGTACCCCGAGTGGATTTTCTGAAGTACATCCTGAACCTACCCATATTGACAGGCCATCTAGCTCAGTGGGTAGTAATCCTGTAGCAGTTAGACATCATGTTCATCCCCCATAAGGCTATTAAGGGGAAATGATTGGTAGACTTCTTTTCCACCCATCTAGCTCCTACGGACTAGCACCTGAACCTTGATTTTACTGATGAAGCAATCCTCTCATAAGACCAATCCATTCTGTATTAGAAAATGAACTTTGATTGTGCTTCCCGAAGCCCTACCAGTAGAAGACTCAATGAACCAAGACTCAACAGAGTGGTCCTGAGTATCATCTTCATCATGCCATCACTAGCCATTCTTCCATATTCATTTCTATTGTCAGAAGGCTCTACCAACAATGAGATAAAGTATCAGGCTCTCGTTACTGGCCTCGAGATGGCCCTCATGATTGATGTTCCCCACTTGCATGTGAAAGGGGACTCTAAACTAGTCATCAATCAGATCAATGGTGTCTATGTTGTTAAGAATCCAGAGCTCGTACCACTATTGGAACATACCCCCTATTGATGGCCCATTTCCCATCTCAGCCAAAAGTTACCCATGTCCCTTGATCGAAAAATGGTCAAGCCGATGCCTTGGACAACCTAGCTTCATCTCTTGTAGAGCCTGATTAGAATGATTTGATTATCCACATGGTACACTGAAGAGTCATCACCCCCGTGACTCAGAATGACGAGGATAGCCCATAGGTAAGCCACCTTACTACTATTTCCTCCTCATCAGGGTCCCCAGGTCCCCCTGATGTAGTGTTGGAAGTGACTCCCGACTAGAGGACCCCTTTATCGAGTACCTTTAACACGACAATCTCTTGGATGATCGAGATGAGTGCGAGAAAATTCAACACCACACATTGTATTTTACCATCCAGAATGACCCCAGTCTTGAGCAGATCCTCTAAAAATGAAGGTTTGATGGGGTTCTCCTCCATTGCATTTGAGAAGGTGAGATTTCTCAGGTCATGTAAGAGGTTCATGCCAGTTCCTAGGGGGCTCATCAGACCGAGCCAAAACTATCTCAAAAGAACCAAATATTGGGGTATTTTTGGCCCTCCATGATCCGTGATTTTATCGAGTTTTCCAAGAGTTCCCATGCTTTCTAAATCCATGATAATTTTGCACATAGACCACCAGATCTTCTCCACACTACCAAGTACTATTGGCCCTTTGCGGTCTGGGGACTCGATGTTGTGGGACCATATCCACCGACAATAGACTACCAATGAAGGTTTATCCTGACTACTATAGATTTATTTTTTAAGTGGGTAGAGGCAGTTCCGTTAAAGGAGTTCAAGGCCCTTTCTATCGTTGAATTTGTGAGCTCCAATATCATCTACTAATTCAAAGTCCCTCATTCCGTCCTCACCAATAATGACACCAACTTTCGTTCAACCAAACTAAATAAGTTTTATGCCAAGTAAAACATCCATTCTAACCAAACCGCTATATTTTGTACAGGAAAATGGGAAGATCAAGGTGTTCAATAAAACCCTCTCTAACATCCTGTAGAAAATGGTTGGTCAGAATAAGAGAAGTTGGCCATAAAAACTCCCCAATACCCTCTAGGATTATCGAAAAACGACTTTTAATTCCACCCAGGTGACCCTATAATCCCTGGTGTATGGAACAGAGGGTGTCCTACCCATCGAGATTCAGTTTTCTTCATTACATACAGCTATCTATGATCATCAAGCACTAGACAAGGAAACTAAAGTTCTTCTGGCTGAACTGGAATCACTCGAAGAGAACAAGATTTGTGCCCTACAAAATCTAGAAAGGAATTAGTATAAGATAGCTAGATGTTTTAACAAGAAATTTCACATTTTCTTCTTCTTTCAAGGTGACATGGTGTTGGATCTGAGAATGTCGATGATACCTGGTAGGAAACCACCCAAACTAGAGCTCAAGTTGGAAGAACCTTACATCATTCGCAAGGTTTACCCTAATGGCATGTACTCCCTGGTTACCATGTATGGAGAGCGTATAACTCCTCCCACTAATTCAAAACTCATCAAGTAGTAATTTTCTTGAGTAAACAGTCCTACATGTCCATAAACTGTGACATCCCTACCTCACAATGTTAAACTACATGGACCTTTCATAACTATGTATGGCTTGATTCATGTCCTCATGGGATACATAGGAATTCCTAGACATTTATTCTATAGGCCAAGCACCAAACTTTAAAATCTCCCCTTGTGTTGAAACACATGTTGTTGTGTAGGATTTATCCTTCATTCACGTCGAGTTCATCATGACCGAACCATGTATCCCCCTCCTTGGAGATCTCCACCTCTTTCTTTATCCCGCCTGAAGTTAAACTATATGGGCATATTCATGCTTCATGCATCTCCATTATTTGGGTCTTCATCATATTTCACTTAAAAAAGGAACCCCGAATGACATGGATGGTAGACCCTAGAGATATCTTACCATTTCGGGCCAACATCCTTGAGGATCTTGAACGTCACTTCAAAACAAGTCCCACGTTTTGACTATGTTCTGTGGTCAAAACTCATTTTTTGTTCTCATTTCAAGTCACATGATGTAGATGTTTCATTTTGGACGTGGTCAACAACCATCCCCCATCATTAGAACCACCCTCGTATGCCCCATATATTGGGTGCAGTAGTTCATTTTGTCATGCTATCCCTTCAAACATCCATCTACCTCAGGAAGGAGTGTTGAACTGGTTGGTATCAACCCTACTTGATATTTTTCCCTCATTATCGTACCCTTATATGTTGGGGAGATCTTGATCCCATTCCTTGTTTCCCACACTGAGTATTGATCACATGGGCTTAGGATATTTGTTAAGGAAATACCTACATAAAGGTTTATGTATCTATGGTCCAAGCCCTATGACCATAAATTAGGATCATTCACCATCCTCACCACAAGACATTAAACTGAAAACTGGCTAGGACTTCCCGCCTCAGGTCCCTCAACCTTTTTGGCCTCCTGGCCTAAGTTCCCATTTTGGATTGTGTGGTGTGGTATGGAATCCATGTTCTCATTCACATCAGGATATTTTTCCATGCCACACATATCCCCTTGAGACATCCCTCCTTCATCCCGTATCCTTTACACATGACGTAAAACTACACAAAACTTCCAGAACTACATTTGGATTGATTCCCATCCTCATGGAATGCATAAGACCGCCCGAACATTTGGTCTTCAGGTCCAGACCTATTTCTTAGAAACCTCCTTATCTTCCTAGCCCCTGGCCTAAGTTACTCAGGAGGAGCTATATGGTGTGGTATGGACTCCATGTCCTCATTCACTTTGGGTTTATAATAGCCACACCACATACCTATCCCTCATGATAACTCTTCCTTCCCCAGTTCTACAATCATCTTTTCAAGTCATCTAATCTTTAATTTCCCCTGACTCTCTTTGAAAATTCACCAATGTTCCTAGGAGAACTCTAGTTTAGGACCTATAGTGTTGGATTATATATAGACATGTTATCACCCATGTTCAAGCTTCATGTTCCCCTTTATTTGGGATTTCATCATCTTTCACATCCAAAAGGACCCCCAAACGGCATAGATGCTAGGACCTAGGGCTCTCCTACCATTTTGGGACAATGTCCTTGAGGATCTCGAATGAAAAATTGATACAAGTCCCACGTTATGAATATGGTCAGTAGTCGACAATCATTTGTTTCTCCCATTTCATGTTACATGATTTGGATGTTTTGTTTCGAACATATAGTTAGCAGCCATCCTCCATTGTCACGCCAACCCTCATCAAGCCATAAATATTAGTTTCATGATTCACATACTTTTCCACTCCATCATGTCCAAGTGGAATTTAGAAAATATTGGTTCTATCCCTCAGTGCACGTTTGCGTGTTAGGAAGACAAAGCCACGGTGAGGCATCATTTAGGGCTCTATACCATTTCCCCCTTTTTGTTGTATTCCATGTGTTGCAAAGACCTTCTTTGCCCTTGTTTCCCACATCAAGCGTAGCGCATGTGGTTATAGGGATTTGGTCGAGGTTTTCACCCATTTGGAAGATTCTTGCTTCTCTATGGTATGAGATCTAATACCTTAATCTAAGATCCCTCTACGTCCTTTCTGCAAGGTGTAAAAACTGCATCTCCTAGGACTACATTCATCTTGATTCCCATCCTCATGGGATACATAGGGAGGCCCATGCATCTCGTCTTCGGTTCCAGCTCAAGTTCCACTAATTATATCTTCATTATGATTATTTGGGACCCGACTCTCATAGGATTTCATGGTGTGGCATGTGTGGGCTTATGTCCTCATTCATGTCGGGTTTGAAATAGCTGCACCACGTACTCCCCTTCTAGGATCTAGTCTCACCTTCCTATTGTCTTGAAGATGTTAAACTGCACTCTCAGAACTACGTATGACTTGATTCCCATCCTCATGGGATATGTAGGAACACCTAGATGTTTCATCCATGGGCCCAACCCTATATTATCTGACCTTTTCTGGCCCCTCATCCCGAGGTTTCTTCCTCGAAATTGCATGTGGTGTGGTGTGGACCACATCCTCATTCACGTCAGCTATGATTTATCACTCCATGCACATTTACCTCTAAAACCTCATCTATTATGTATTCTTCCAAGACATGTGACCTTAAACTATACTTCCTGGTCCCATAGGACTTTAAACTGTTTCATCTTTACCGCATGAAGTTAAAATGCAGGGTTCGTTCCTATCATACGACCCTAAACTAGGACAATATTGTCCTGGACACATGATTAAAAATGACACCACATTGTGAGGTCCTCACTCGAGTGGACATCATGTTTGGTATTGGTCATCAACCATACTATTTTTCAAGGCCTACATATGGATTGATTCCTGTAGTGATTCTTGGATTCTCTATCCTAGGTTTGTCGCTTCACAAAAAAACAACAACAACACACATCTATCCAAAATAAAAAAAACAAGATCTATCAAATGTCGTTTCTTTTGGTGTGTGGGCTAGATCCGCACAAAAGTATTGTCCCTGGAATTGGAACCCCACCATGCCACTTATATAACTATGCACAGATTTATCCCCATAATCATTGGGTGTGTAGGAATGCCCACACACATTTCCTGGGGCCCACCCCAACTTTCATTTTTGGTCCCTCGACCTAAAACCTCCCCAGGGAGCACATGGTGTGATATGGGATCATGTCCTCATTCATGCTGGGTTTGTAACTACCACACCATGTGTCTCCCTCCCTCATTTCTATCGATGGTCTAAGCTCTAAGACCTTAAAATTAAGATCCAACTGTCCTTGTCCCAGGACCATAAACTGCACAACATTTTCTATAACTACGTGTGGATTGATTCCCTTCCTCATGGGATATATAGAAACATATAAACATTCTGTCTGTGGGTCTAACCCTAGGAATCTTAAAATCTTACCCTATTTTCGGCCCCTTGGACCAAACTCTTTTGGGAACATGTGGGGTGGCAAGTACCTCTTGGTTCATCATTCACATCGGGCTTTGAAACAACCACACCATGTGCCTCCCTTGTCTTTTCCCAACCAAGTCCAAATTCCACTACCCTAAACTAAGATCTCTCTATGGGAGCTATGCATTGGGCATGGATACTTTTCCACCCTACACACATTCCATTAAACCAGGTCTCCTCTTAATGGTCTACTCTACAACCTTAATTTAGGATCATGCGACCCCAAGACCGTTGTCCTTGGAAAAGGATTCATCCTTCTCTATCTGAAACATCTTATTGGTGTACTCAAATTTATTGTGGAAAAAGAACCAAATTTGTGGAGTTTTCAAATGAAAATTCCCTCTTTTCATGTCTATACTTCATGATTCCTTTATTTGGATCATCACCCTCTTCCACGTCTGAAGGGACCCCTTATACGGTTTGGTCTCATAACTCATTGGATTACCTACCATCTTGGGCCAACACCCCGAAAGACCCCATAAAACATTTTGCGACAGCTCCCATGTTTCGAACATGGTCAGTGGTTGACCCTCATTTGTTTGTCCCCATGCCAGGCTAATGAATAACTGATTCTCTATTTCAAACATGGTCAACAATTATCCTTTATCAGCACGCCACCATCATTACAATATAGATCTTGGGTGCTATAATTCACATCTTTCCTCTCCCTTATGTTCAAGTTAAATTATAACACACTTAGTTTTAAACCTCTGATAATCTATTCCCATTGAGTAGGAATGTCGGTAATATTGGGACGTCATTAACATATAATTAAATTTCCCCTAATGCATGCCTTCATGTACTAGGAAAATCCCATCACTAATCCTTATTTCCCACACCGAGCACGACTCACATGGTCTTAGTGGTTTTGGTCGGATGTGTACTAGTGCAACCAAACTATACATGCTTTTCACCCCACATGACATTAAACTGTGCTTTCAAAACTATGTATGGCTTGATTCCCATCCTAATGGGGTATGTAGGAATGCCCAAACAATTTGTCTCAGGCCTAGCCCAAATTTCATCATCTTTGGCCTCTCAACCTAATATTTCCCCAGGGATTACGTGGCATGGTATGGACTACTTTCGTTCTCATTCACGTTGGGTATATAACATCCATACCATGTACTCCCCCTTTGGGATTCCCTTTTTACTCTCCATCCTACTCTATGATGTTAAATTACACAGGTCTTCTAGATCTACATATAGCTTTATTCCCATCCTCATGGGATACATAAAAACACCCAAGCACTTTCCCTTGGGTCCAGTCCCAAGATTAGGCCACCTCTACTCTATAGTCTATGGTTTAAAGAAACCCACTAGGAGCACGTGGTATGTTTTGGTATCTTACTATCCTTATTCATGTCAAGATATGTACCACACCATGCATTTCCTTTATGGGTAACCAAATCCATAACACAATACTTTAAACTGTGAACCTACCCTGAAAAAGTTCAGGATGCCCCATGAAAATTATAGGATGCGTCAGCTTCCTCACTAGAAAGGATTTCCCCACCAATATTAGTCTCTAACGACACTATGCTCGAGAAATGTGTATGGATTGATTCTCAGATTTATGAGATACGTAGCGACACCCAAACATTTCACCTTGGGCCTATCCCCAATAAAATTAACTTTTTTGGTTCTTTTCCCCTAATCATGATCCAAACTCTATGACCTTAAACGAAGAGCCTTTAGTCTATGCAAAATGAATTTAAACTATTAGCCTCAGTCTATGTAGTAAGACCTTAAAACTACATGAAAAGTCCTAGTCATATGACGTTAAACTATTCCATGCATCGTCCTTACCGTACGATGTTAAACTATGTGTCTATCATCCTCATTGGCATGATATAAAAATTTGGGGCACTCTAGGTTCTCACCAGAGAGATCTATTTAGAAAATGGGTATGATCCCAGATCAGACCGATGCACTCACCCAATCTATTTTCATCATGGTGGAAAAATTTCAAGGGCATTGGACTCCATTTGAACAACCCATCACTCCACCCTTTATGCTTCATGTGCCCTTTATTTAGACCCTTTTCTTCTTTCATGCTTGAAGGAACCCCCTAATAGTACGGATGCTCAGCCTATGGCTCGTCTACTATTATGGGCTTACATTCCAGGGGAATAAAGGATGAAATTTTGAGTTAGGCCCCGTGTTTTGAACATGGTCAGCAGTTAGCCCTCATTTTTCATCCCCATATCAGGCCAACACGATAGGGATATTGTGTTTCGAACATGGTCAACGGTTATCCTTCATCATCATGCCACAACTATAGTGTTCCGAATTTTGGGTATCAGGATTCAAGATTTCCACTCCATTATTTTTTTATTGATTCTAACGACCCTGGCATTACCCCACTCATGCACTAGAGCATGTTGGGAAAACAGAAATTCAACTATTCTGAGAGCTTAATTCACAAGTCAGGCCTCCCCCTTTTTTCTTGGAAGTATGGATCGGCTGTTCAAACCCTGGAGGATGGAATATTGGTTGGAACATTAATATTTGGATGGAATAATGATGTGGTCATCCCTTGTTTCTCACATTGGGCCCGACCCATGTGAGCTTAGGGATTGATCACTGGATATTTCACGAATGTGAGAGACATGTAGTAAACCAAAACAAATAATGGACTCGTGCATGCAACCCACATAAACAAGCATGAAAGTATGTTTGTGAGCTACACACATTATAGTACCCAAGGATTGGCCCCTCCCATGGATGGATTGACCTCTTCAACAGAAAATTCCAACTCCTCCACCATATGTATTGTGGAATACAAGATCTGTTGTTTCATGTTTATCTCTCGATGATCCTCAGCGGTGATGGGGTGTAGTTCATCAGCCGCAATCCGAGCCCACTCCTCATCGGTTCAGATGGTACCCATATCCTTAGAGGATCGCTTCATCCTTTATTTTTCCTCTTCTAGATGGGCCTTCAGGCATGATGCGAGCCTCAATTCTGCGTTGAGGAAAGTAGAGTACTCGTTCACCCGACCCTGTAACCACTGAATCCCATATTCGTCCTCTTGAAGCCTCTTGATGCTCACTGATTTCCTCTGTTGCTAGACCACACCAAGGCCACAATCATGCTCTCAAATATTCTCTTCCATGATGTCTCAGATGAGCATATGAGGACGTTGGGCATCCAATCTTCCAGTACATAATTCACGTAGCCAAGAAAGAAGCCTCCCCATATGGTTTATCCATTGCACTTGAGGGGTCTCCCCAATGAAGTGCTTGATCAGCTTCCATGACCCGTGATAGACTATTTGTCTATCCTCTTCATCATAAGTTGTCTCGTTCCGGTCCGCGGGGTCGGCATGTTCATATGCAGGGAACGCCTATAAGAACTCATCAGCATGATCTTCATCCAGTGTCTGGTCAGGTAGGTCCGGACCCATGTCATCGGATTGATAATCTTCATCAAATTCCACCTCAATGGTTTCAGGATCGGTCTTGATGACGGTCCCACCTGTGATCGGGAGCGTTGTAGTTTGGCCAGCTCGGGCATCCGCTTCCATGACCACTAGGCATTACCATGGGAAAGGAATCTCCAAGAGCTCTAACCAGCCTTGCCAAGGCAGCCCAGCCCATTTGAAGAATTTTTCATACAAAAATAAGTGCATGAACATCAGTCAACCTAATCAATGATAGACAATTACAAATTCTGTGAAGAATACTTATAGAGATTAAAACGTTGATCTCTCCACTGATATTTTTCCATTGGGACCCCAAGGTGTGGCCCCCCATATATGTTCTGGAAGTCCAAAGTCTTCGGGAGGACCACCCTAGTTGTCGCGACCCTCCTGGGCACGATAATAGCTATATCCGCGAGTGCAGATCCTGAAGTTCCCGCTGCTGCATCTACTATTTAGTGGGAGAGGGTTTTGCGTATGAGGCCCTCATGAACATGTCATATGTTAGATGAGAAGTCCTAAATGTCCTGGATGAATACTATATGGAAGTGGTTTAGGATCATACCTCAAGGGACTTTGTAAACTCTTCCGGATCAAGGTCTGAATTGATGACCTCACCCTCCTCCAGAGGGCTCCCTCCACCAGCCTCCTCCCCCAGGAGGAATCATCTGATTCTTCCAATATAGAGAAAAACTCTCTCAATTCAATGACTAACAATGGTGGAGGGGCCATTCGATTGAGAATCACCTTCAATCGATCCTTCATTGGATGTAGAGCACCCTGAGAGTGCAAAAAGTCCTCCATCTCAACAATTTACGACTCCCCCTCTACTTGGGATACTGCAAAGCCAACCCTGACAGGACTGATCCCCGAAAAATCCATCCTGAGATGGTTCAGATGACGCGACATCTGATAAGGGTAGAGGAATTGTCTGTTGACATTCCATATATCCCAAGCCTCTGGGAATACAACGTTCTCAGACATGTATATATGGCACAATCGCTTCCCCGGGGCTTGGGTGGGTATCCTACGAAACCCTAGGGGTGGCCTCCCCTCTAGATAAATTTTCTCCTCTGGGACTGCTAGGTCTGCCACTACCGCCTACCACTCGATTGGTGCAGGTATCACCACCACTACAGCCCCACCACCGTAGGATGTCCTCACCACCTTCTAGCCCTGACCTCAAGGTTGAGGAGGCACCTCGTTACAAGTATGAATAGTCTACTGCTTTAGAAGAATGATGTTGGCATGGACATGGCCACTTAAGCTGCTATAGTGGTATTGACTCATAGGTGTCCTAGGAAGTAACCGAATAACCTTCTTGGGATCACTATCTATACAGTGAGATCGAAATGGATCACTATTGAAGATGTAGGGTTTTTTAGCAAGGTACGTTTTTCATTTTTCCATCAACCCCACCTTGGGATTTTTTTAGTTGGGGTGGTTTGGGGAGGGCTATTTGAAAAAATTATCCCCTATTATCCCTCAATCGATTCCCCTTTATTCAAGGTGAATTTGATGACAATTATATAGTGATTTCAAGGTATGAACACAAAATCTTCTTCCTTTCTTCCAACTTTATATTAGCCACTAGTTTTTCTTCTAATTTGGCTAGGTATTCAATGATAATTTCACAAGGACATGGTAAACTTATCTAGAAATGATGGGGTTCTATTTTGGATGGGCTAGAGGGTGTCTTGGGAGGATGTAATTAAGCCGTCAAATGTTGTTTTGACCAAGGTATGTTTTACTAGGATTCTAATTAAGGATTTTGATGAATTTTATGAAATTAACCACCTATTGGTCATCTAATTTTAGACATTTCAACCTAAGAGTGTCGATGGGGACCTGATATATTATCTTTATTCTCTCTAATGATGTTTCGATAGAGGTATGCCACTGCCCTAATTTCAATTTAGGGTTTATGATTTAATTAGATTAAAATAATTTCTTAGTGTCGAATGATAGGGTTATTTCCTAAAAATACATCAGGGATGCATTGTAGACTTATCGTTGGTGGTTGGAAAAGGTTTCAGTGCGATGAGGTCAATCGATGAGTAATTAAGCATTAAGTCTTAATTTAATCAATGGATTAACTATTAAAATTTGTTTAATTAATTATAATTTAATTATAATTAAATATATTTTTTATTATTGTGTGATAGACCCTCAGGTGATTGGATGATAACTGGGAAGATTTAGATGAGTCTTGAAGAGAGTTGTCGAGCTACATTTTTAAGGAAAATGACATGAGATTGAGGTAGGTTGTCCCTAATAATTTCCCTATAGTGTATGTGTTTTTACTAGGAGTTTATATTTTATTTGTTTTATTATTTTATAAAATTAAAATATCATATTTTAAAATATTTATTGAAAATAATTTATTATTATTATTATTTTATTTTAATATTTTTTCTTGTATTAATATTTTGAAATATTTTAAAAATAATTTCTTATAATTTATGTTTTCTAATTTAGGTAATAAAAGTGTAGTTTTAATATTTCATCTCTTATATATTATTATCTTCTTTAATATTTTTTTACTTCATATGTTTTTCTATTTAGTTTAATTAATATTATAATTTAAAAATATATATTATATATTTTTTAAATGTTATACTTTTAAAATGCATTTGTTTATATATAATTTTTTTAAAATGTTTAATTTTTTAAATTCATTTTTCATATTATATTTATTTTATTTATGAATATATATCAATTAAAAATATATATATATAAATTCATAAATATATATACGTTAGGGCGGAATATACAAAGTAACACACAAGAGGGGGGTGAACTGTGTCTTTTCAAAAACATTCATAATTCTAGATTTAGACACCCTTTGTAATTTAAGTGGATATGAAGTGTTTTTATCATATATAAAACTATGTAGAGGATAAATAGAAAGAAATAACACAACTTTACACAATTTTTTGGAGCACAAATATCCCCTAGTCCACTCCACCAAATACTCTCTCTACGGACTTAGTGAATTTCACTAGTAAGGTCCTCTTATCACAAGATCGAAATTCCACAAATGAGTGAAGGTAGTTGACACCTTAACAAAAAATAACAATAAAAAATTATTTTTATTCTATAATAGATAACTGATTATCTATAGCTTAGACCAAGAAGTTGATACTCCAACACAACTGAGAATGTCCAGTTGAAATTCCAATACATCAAAAGATATTGATTTGTTGAAAACAAGTTGATCTTAAAAATTACAACAGATTCAATTGAAAGTAGATGGATCTTATTCTTTAGAAATAATAGTCTTCAAGAAATAATGAGTATGAATTAATCCATGTTTAATAAATATCTTCAATTTAAAAGCAGCAACAAAATAGACCAGTCGTAAACTTACAGTAGAACAAGATAGAACATGTATGTCACCAAAGTGTAGTCTCTTCTAAGATGTTCTATTTCTATAAAACTATAAAAATATTTTATCCATAGTATGATTGTATATGAAAAATATAGGTACCTTTCAAGGATCCTGTATATATCAAAAATGATACACATATTGAATATATAAATAGAATATCCTACTCCAGAATTCTAGATCTACAAAAGACACATGATAAACCATAGATATTCAAATTCAAAATAGACTAGGAGAGTCGTAACTTCCCTTAATAATAGTAGTAAATTTATCTATTTAATATTCTTCTTTGAATTAAATAAAATGAGCTTTAAACCGGTCTAAAATAAGTTTTGAAGCAACCTATTACTCTATCAAGACCATTGTATAAATCACGAAAAATATCACAGATTTAAATTTCTGACATTGAAAAGTAAAACGTAGGGTTCTTTCATAAAACAAAAAAATTCCAAATGTAGGGTTCAACTACATAGAAATCATCTTCCAAAAATAAGGTTGAAAATTTAAGCTTTATCAAAAAAGTAAGGTTTATGATCCATACGTTTTTCTCTAAAATGTAAGGTTCGTTACTTATATATGGTTCTTTAACCATACTTTACTCTATTGAAAAAATGTAAGGTTTTTTTAGAACATATGGTTATTCAACCATAATTTTCTTAAAATATAAGGTTGATTAATCATACATACTAATATGAATGTAGGGTTGAGATACCATTATTTATTCTTTTAGTGTAAGGTTGAATACAAATGCAGGGTTCATGATCCATATGTGCTATACAAAGTGTAGGGTTTATTTCTTACATTATGATACTCCATGTGGGGTATTAACAGTGTTTCTAGAATACTTGAAAATATATCTGGAACACTTTAATAAATATTCCTTTCAAATTAAAATCTTGAAAATAATTTCAAAATAAATATAAAGAAATATTAATTCTCTAAAATACACTTAAAGTAAAATCATTAGTAAAAAAACAAGGGTATTTGTGAGCATAAAAATCATAAAAAATTATAGAGTATTGTTGATACAATACATTCCCAAACTATCTCCCCCTTTTTTATGATCACAAAACCAATAAAAATTATTAACACAATATACAATTTTTCAAAAAATTTATGGAAAATATTTGTAATTTCAATTTTATAGATTTTTTTGATAAAATATTGTGTTCATCCAATTTTTATCCCCATTTTTGTGATATCAAAAAAAAGTATAAAGAAAAAAAATTAAAACATGTTTTAATTTTTCAAAAAATAGTAAATGAATGTTAGAATGTACTGTTTGGATAAATAAAATTTGGATTCTAGAAATTGAGATAAATAGAAAAGAATTAAAAAAAGAACAAAAAAATTATTAATAAAAACTGTACATATAAAGTAGATAGATTGGCTAGGGGAAAATGTTAGTCAATTGATCTGGTAGAAGGTAAAAGGTTCTGGTCAGGGTCTATTTCTGGTACTGGTTATGAAGGGGCCTAAGCAGCTTGAAACACTTATTACAATTCTGTTATCTACACCTGTAACCTTTCCATAAGATTATCTCTCTATATCCTTATCAAAATTCTAGAATCTTGACTAACATGAAAAATTTCAACTAAAATTTCATTCAAAAAGTGATGAAAACTCTCTTACTATTGCATAAACTTATCCAAATTATCACTTAACTTATTAAGTATAAACTGATACCTAGTTCACTTGTAGTCAATTTCCCAATAAGATATCTCTGATTGTCCAACAAGACTGACAAAGGGGAAATATTTCATTGAAGGTTCTGCAATCTATCATTCATATCAGCCATAATAGTTGTGATTGCTTGAAATATTCTAATTAGATCTGGTGAGGTTGAAGGGGTAGAAGTAAAAGTACTGACTTGACTAACACTTCCTATGATAGAATCAAATTGGCTTCCCAAATACCACTTTAGATTTGAAAAATCTATTTTAGAAAGAGGCTTAGATTTGATCTTTCTAATCTGATCTAGCATGTCCCTTTTAAAATCATCAAAATCCTTTTTGGACACACAATTTTCTTTAATTTCTTGAAGTTGAGTCCGAAGAGACTCAAACTCCAACCTTGGGGATGATGAATTCTACAAATCATCAAACAATTTCCTCACTACTTCCATCTCCTATTTAAGAATAAAATTTTCCTCCTAAAAATTATTGAACATAATCAAAATATCTTCAATTTGGTTAGTTAGGGAATTATATGTCCCTTCATCCAAATTCATTGACTGATCAATTACCACAATGTCTAAAGGATTTGAAGCAAACTTCTCAATTGAGTTTTCAAATGAATTTTCACTAGAACAGGAAAATAATCAAGTACCTCTATCTTTTCTATGGATTTAAATCTTGGTCTCTCTAATGACTGGTCAATAGATGATATAGCCTAATGTTAAACATCTGTAGCCTTAGTTTCTGATCTACGCACTTGTTGTTCTTCTTGGGAATTATCTTCCTGAACATCTCTTCCTGAATGACTACTTTTTTAATAGATTATTCTACCTGGTCAAATGGTATAAGAACATCCTAAAGTTCTTGAACCTTGATTTAATCACATTAATCCTCTTCATGAACTGGTTATTCCAAATGAACCGAATGAGTAGCTTCTCTTAAACCTAACAGTGGTTATTCAACTGGTGGTTCTTCTCTATTCCTTGGTTTCATAACCAGATCCTTTATAAATTATTATTATTATTATTATTATTATTATTATTATTGTAAAGACCCGGAATTTCCATGTAATTTTATTTATTTAAATGGGAATTTTACAGGTCTGTGAAATCTTTCGGCGTGCGATTCTGAAGCCCGGAGTTCCCGGAATGATCTGTCGAAGTTTTTGTTAAGCTTAAGTTAATGCGCGTAAGCAGGTTTCCTGAAAAAGTGGAATAAATCTTAAATGGTAACTTAGATCAGAAATCTGATGGCACCATTTCGGTTAGGATGGCGAGTTTACCCTTGGGACAATGTAAGATTAGTTGGCGTGGGCCTCCTTTGAGGAGACCCAAAAATGGAATAATTGTAAATAAAATAATTAAATAAATTATTTCATTTTTCAAATGCTTATAACTCACAAATGGTAACTCAGATTAAAAATCTAATACCACCGATGAACTCATGAGGGTAGGCTTTCATTAAGAAGATACCAACTTGGGCCGGTGAGGGCCACCAGAGAAATTTAGTTTTTGGCCGCAAAACAAAATAATTAAGTGGCAATTATTTTATTGTAAAATTCATAACTTTTAAATGGTAACTCAGATTTGAAATATGAGGGTACCATTGGGTTATTTGGGGTGTGATTCACCTAGACAGAGTGTAACCTCGGCCGGCATGAGTCAAGGGTGAATGATAATACTTTTATGAACTTGTTTTCGGGTACGTTCAGTAAACGTGCGAGTGGTGTTTTATAACTTTTTAACTGGTGCTCGGAATTGAAATCTGAGGGCACCGTTGAGCTTGCAGCGTTGGTGATTGCTTAGTGAGACCTTCACCGTAGTTGCATTCTAACATGAATGGAATTAGTTTTTGGGGTTTTTAAATAAAATTAAATAAAAATAAGGTGTTCTTATTTTTATTTGTTGGTGGTTAAAACCTCCAAGTGGAGGTTAGAGGTGGGACCCACCTGCACATAACCTCCCTTGGGAGGATATTATTTGGTGGGGCCCACCCTATATTTAACACCTCTTGTAATCAAATAGGTGGGGCCCACACAATATTTAACCCCTTGAACTCCCTATAAATGGGGGAACTCTTGAACTTCCCCATAGTGGTGCCAATTCACCCAAAAATTAATTAATGGATTCAATTAATTAATTTTTGAAATCTTTTGAAATCTTTCCAACCATTAAAATAATAGCGAGTCTATTATTTTTTGTGTTGGCATAATCTTTTGTTGGAGCTTGAGAGAGGGCTTGGAGAAACCTTGGAGAACTTCATCCTTCCAACAAAGAACCACCGAAGAATGACGAACTACTCCTTTGATCTTCAACCGAGTCAAAAGAGAAGGAGCCGAACGCAAAGAACACCGACGACGATTCTTCCTCGGTCTCCTACCCCCAGACGCTTCACAACGTCAATGGAATGACATCCGCCTTATCACGACTCCATCAACGATCACCAAACTCGAGGTAGGGGTTTGAGTTGAAATTATTTCCATTCTTCATCATTCAAATTATGGTATGAGAATCGTGGATTGTTATGACCATAATGAGGAGGGATCAGACCGCACAAACAAGGACCGACCCTCCCCCTTTGTTTGATCATGTTTTTTGGTGATGGCGGTGGTGAAACGGCACCTCCGGAAGGAAGAACCGCGACGGAGAAACACGACCGACAACGAGCCGGCCGCGAAAGATGCTAGCGGCGCAAGGGCTGTCGGGCCGCCGGAGAAGCGCAGCGCTGTCACGCCGTGTAGGAAACCAAGCTGCGGCAGTGCCAGAGGGGCGCGGTGCTATCGCACCATGCCGGAGAGGAACCGTGGCTAGAAGGGTCGTGACAGATGGAATAGGCGCGGCGCCGTCGCGTCGTGCGGAGGAGCTGAAGGCCATGGCCAGGTCGGGCCACAGCGGTGGTGGTGCAGCGCCATCGTGATTTGCGGAGGGTAGCAGGACCGTGGCTCGCGCCATGGTGGAGGTGCAGTGGTGGTCGGCCGGGCCAGCCACTGTGGAGTTTGAGTGGCTGGCCGCTCGGCCATCCAGGAGGAGCGGGACCCCATCGGGTCCTGCATGTGCTAGACCGGCGCCACCTGGCACCAGTTGGAGCACCACCCGAACGAACGAGCCATTCGAGAGTCAGGGGTGCGCGCTACCCCCTGGCCTCAGATTAGGAGGACCCCCATGGCGTGGCCGGCCTGGCCACGTGGGCCAGCCAGTCGTCCACGTGGGCCAGCCGGCCGGGCGGCTGGGCCGGGTCGCCCTCAGGCCGGGCCGCCCCTCCGAGCCGAGCTGCCCTCAAGTCGGGCCCCCTCAGGCTGGGCCGTCCCCTCGAGCCAATCTGCTTCCACAGACCAGGTTGGACCCGCGGACCGGTTCAGACCACTGTACGGACTGGGTTGGCCCGTGTCGGTCCGGCTGGGTCAGACCGGACCTAGACCTGTTTGACTAGTTGACACCTTTTCGCCCCTATCTTGGGCTACGGGTGTACGATTGACGAACTGCCTACGGAAATGGAAGGCTTGGAGTGAGACGGTTCTTTTGGAATACCCCACTTGAGGTTTGGACATAGTTGGAGTATGGTCGGGTTGGTTTGAACCTAAAAACCAACTGGGCCCCTGGAACGAAAATGCTAATAACTCACTGATCGGGCATCCGATTGACGCAACGTCTGTTGTGTTGGAACCCTTAAAACATGGTGGTCCTTTGAGTTACTCTTTTGTGAAATTTTTTGGTTGTAGAGGTATGACCGATATCTTGAGAGAAGATTCTATGGAACTCGAGCCCACCGGGTGTGAGGAATCCAGTGGCTGTTAGTGAGGCAGAGGTTCGAGAAAGATCATACGGAGGTCAGCGCTCAGTGATCCTGTGTGGGTCAGTACATACAGATCATGTGTGGGTCAGATCCTGTGTGGGTCGGTGCTCAGTGATCGGGTGTGGGTTAGTGCATACCGATCATGTGTGGGTCAGATACTGTGTGGGGCAGCGCTCAGCGATCCTGTGTTAGTCAGCGCATACCGATCCTGTGTGGGTCAGATCATGTGTGGGTCATTGCAGGGGTTAGTTCCTATCGATCCTATATGGGTCAAACTCCGTATGGTCAGAAGTAATTACTCTTTTCAGAATAAGATGATCTAGCTTCGCGTCTAATCATCTGCACTTCTAAGCTACACTAAAAATCCTGGTTTGAGCTGAGTCAATGACCTTTGTGTTTTCCTCATGATTGAGATGTGTTACTAGATAACATAGGTATATGTATGGGCATATAACTAAGTAATGGTTTTCCATTGATTAGTACTTCGTGGTTTAACCTTGTTGGATTTTGTGAGACCTTAAGGTTCTTGGGGTCCCTACTAAGTATCTTTATACTCACCCCTGCACGGGATTTTCCCGTACCTCATTGTGTTGGATGCAGATGATGGACAGCGCTGACCGAGGTGGAGTTTACGAGGAATGGACAGTACCCGGAGGTGAACCTCATGACGAGTTGGTACTCAGAGGAGACGGATGTACATGGAGCGCTTAGGAGGCTATATGTACCTATCCTTCAGGTAGGATCCGTGGTGGATGATCCAGAAGCTTCTAGACACCTTCCAGCTATTTGCCTTTTTAGTTACACCTGTTTTGTCCTTTCCTTGTACTTTACTGTTGGGCTTGTATTTCCAGCCCCTTTTTCTTTCTAGCACATCTTTTGTATACAGTTTTACTTAGAGTTTTACTTCCATTTGCGTACTCTGTTGTGTTTGTTTAATGTTATAAAGGCAATTCCTTCCCAGTTTAAGGATTTTCACGTTTGGTGATAGTCGCCAGCCCCTGGCCTTTGGAAGGAGGGTTTGGGGTTGTTATGATACGAGCCTTGGGGGATGGGTCGTGACAAATTGGTATAAGAGGATGTTAGTTCTACCACAGAACTTAGTACTCTGATCTTTCTTTTCTATGAATCAATAGTGTTAAGTGTATCGAGTGTGGTTTTCAGTTCAGGGATTCCAGTGTTGGTGTAGCGGCCGACGTATCCATACACCAGGACCCAGACTTCTGATTTATGACTCAATACACAAAAACACTGATTGAGTGTGTGTTTTGAAAAGTTTTCTTTAAGTCATCTTAACCAGGTCAGCTCACTAGGTATAGTCTTTTGAACATGTCGTGTATGTTCAGGATGCCTCCACGTAGACTGCCAGTTAGAGTTTCGAGAGAGTACTCGATGATGGCCCACCGAGCGACGTAGCTATGGTGCAGGGCCCTCTTAATTTGTTGGCACCTTCGGGTGGTGCACCAGCAGCACCACCACCCATTGGGTAGAAGATGCCACCAGCCGCATTGGCGGACGATGCGCCGACCGAACGCATTGCACGAGTTCCAGCGGTAGAGGCCACCGAGGTTACGAGGTGAGACAGATTCCCAGGCAGTAGAGGACTGGCTGGAGGTGATTTCTAGAGTTCTCTGCCAATTTGAGACACCCGTAGAGAAGATAATGATCTTAGATGCTAGTTTTTTCCAGTGAGTGACCATGAAGTTGGTCCATATAGTGATGAGGCATCGGTACGTGGACTGTTACCTGAGATTGTACCTTCAGGTAGTGTGTCATCTATATCACTGCCTGTTGGTCACCAGTTACAAATGGCGGTATGGGTAGATGATACATGTAGGCTTAGTGTCTTAAACTTGTTTCAGCATCAGATATCCCTCAGTTTCAGAGGTGATCCTGACTCATAGGCGGTTGAGGAATAGCCTGAGGAGGTGGCTGAGAGTTCTCTAGAGCTTGTACAGCTTCTTCAGGATGACATGTCAGTAACTGAGTAATCATCGAGGTGTACCGATCATTCTCGGTACTCGATGAATACGATACGATAAGTGATTTAGATCTCAGACTACCGAGTGAGGTGTGTTTTAGGACATCCGAGCCAGCACCTTTTCTCTATATTCTTGATAAAACCTTTGCATTTGAATGTTCTTTGGCTGAGAGGATATAACTAGTGAATGTTAGTAGTGGGAAAGAAAGAAACTAGAACCAGTCTCAGAGACTTGAGTGTGTAAAATGTTTCGATAAGAGGAAGTGTTAAGGACAAATGAATCTGCAGGGTAGCAGGCATGGAATCAGAGTTAGGAGAGAAGCATGAGGTGGTGTAAATTTCGATATGTTACAACCACCCACCTTTTTAGTCCTCACCAGGCTCACAAAGCTGGAGGGCAGGGGAAGATAGTAGCTGCATGAGGTCAAGGAGTATGACCCAAGGGCTCTAGGAATGATTCCAGGTATGGTTTGCATCTACTACTAGCTTCCATATCAATAAACATAGGTACCAATCATTCCTTCATTCCATGAATCTTGTCCCAGACCTAGAGTTTTCGGTTAAACCATTTACTTGACCCTCACATTTGGAGATACCTTTGGGAGGAGACTCGATAATCAAACATATGCCAACGGTGTGATCTGATCCTTGAGGTGAGAGTTTTGGTTAGAACCTCTTGGTGGTAGTATCGAGGTCTTACGACGTTAGTTTGGGTATGGGCTAGGGAACCACATTTCATACATAGATTGACTGTATTAGGCAAAAAGGTTCTGGTTTATCTACAATGTTGGGATGAGGTTTTCCTTAGTTGGAAAAAAAGGAAACCCATGTAGCACAGGTAACTCATGTATAAGAGGGTGCAGCCGATCAACCTTGAGTCGGCCAGCCTTACCCTCATGGAAACATGATTTTTCAGTTTTCAGTTCCAAACAAAAGTGAAAAAACATGGGGAAATCTTTTCAAAATATTTTTCCAATATTACTCCCCCCAAAGAGGGTGGGACATTTGCTTTTGAGGGATACTATCTGAGGTTTGTACCAGACTTATCCAAAGTTGCAACACCACTATCAGCCTTGGAGAAGAATGGGAAACCCTTCGTGTGGTCATAGAGATTCCAACAGAGCTTTCAGGAGCTGAGGAAGAGGATAACTAGTGCCCCCATCTTGAGACTTCCAGAGGAAAGCGTAGGGTACCTAGTTTACTGTGATACATCAGGGACCAAACTCAGGTGTTTCCTGATGCAGGAGTGAGCAGTGATCACGTATGGTTCTCGGTAGATGAGATAGCACAAGCAGAACTACGCTACCCATGACCTAGAGTTAGCAGCAGTGGTCTTCACCTTGAAGATGTGGCGACACTATCTGATGGGAGAATGTTTTACCGTGTACTCTGATCACAAGAGTATTAGGTATATCTTCTCCCAGAAGGACCTGAACCTGAGACAACGGTATTGTCTTGAGTTACTCGTGGATTATGACTTTGAGATAGTCTATAATCCTAGGAAGGGGAACATTGTAGTAGATGCTCTTAGCAGGAGATCAGGAATTCAGCTCTTAGGAGAGGCAATAGAGCAGCTGGCTGCTTTACAGATATCCTTTGTGGATAAGGATGGAGCAGCCTATCTACAGTCTCTTACAGTCACTCCCCCACTTCTTCAGTAAGTCAGGGAGGTGCATTTTGGGGACACTGAGTGTGAGACACGACGTGCTTAGATATCCACAGGAAAGACACCTGATAGATTTTCTGAAGGTGAGGAGAACGTCATCCTCTTTAGAGGACATATTATGGTGCCAGTGTCACTTTATGAGGAAGTGTTGATGGAGTTTCACACATCCCCACTAGAGGTACATTCAGGAGTGGAGAAGATATATCAATACCTTCGATGAAAACACTGGTGTCCGGGTATGAAGAAGGCAGTAGCTGAGTTTTTCTCACGTTGCCTCACTTTTCAACAAGTGAAGGTGGAGCACCAGGTACCAGCAGACTTGGTACAACCTTTAGAGGTCCCAGAGTGGAAGTGGGATGGAATATTCATGGACTTTGTGACGGGTCTACCACGTACATCCAGGGGTCACAACTCAATTTGGGTGATCGTCGACTGACTCACCAAGTCGTCCCACTTCCTATTGACCAGAGATGGTACGAGCTACCATGGAGATGGTGTAGGTCATCCAGGAGCAGATGAAGACTGTTCAAAGTAGACAGATGCCGTATGCTGACAGGGGACAGAGACCTCTAGAGTTTTAGGATGACAACCACATCATTCTACGGGTCTCACCTTGACGAGGTATACAGAGATTTGGCCGAGGAGAAAAGTTATTTCTGAGGTTAATCAGACCCTTCCAGGTCCTCAGCAGAGTAAGCAAGGTAGATTACCGCTTAGATCTTCCACCTCAGTTTCATCGGGTGCACAACGTCTTTCATGTATCTCAGTTGAGGAGATACGTTCACGACCTTGCACACATCATCGACCATGGGGAGCAGGACATCGACGATGGGGTGACATTCATGCAGGTTCCAGTAGAGATTGAGGATCGACAGGAGCAGGTCCTATGTGGTCGGTTAATACCTCTGGTGCGTGTTCGCTAGTAGCACGGGAACCTTCAGAAGAGCACATTGGAGCGGGAGGCTCAGATGTGTGCTCAGTACCCCCATTTGTTCCCTTAGTTTGAGTTGTATCTTATGGGGACATAAATATCTGAGGTGGGAAGAATGTAAAGACTTGTAATTTCCATGTAATTTTTTTATTTAAATGAGAATTTTATAGGTCTGAGAAATCTGACAGCGCGCGATTCCAAGGCCCGGAGTGCCCGGAATGATCTGTCGAAGTTTTTGTTAAGCTTAAGTTAACGCGCATAAGCAGTTTTTCTGAAAAAGTGGAATAACTCTTAAACAGTAACTTAGATCAGAAACTTGAGGGCATCGTTTCGCTTAGGATGGCAGGTTTACCCTTGGCGCTATGTAAGATTAGTCGGCGCGGGCCTCCTGTGAGGAAACCCAAAAATGGCATAATAGTAAATAAAATAATAAAATAAATTATTTTATTTTTCAAATTCTTATAACTCACAAATGGTAACTCAGATTAAAAATCCGAGACCCCCGCTGAACTCATGAGGGTAGGATTTCTTTAAGCATATACTAACTTGGGTCGGCAAGGGCCATCAGAGAAAGTTAATTTTTGGCCGCAAATAAAATAATCAAGTGACAATTATTTTATTGTAAAATTCATAACTTTTAAACGGTAACTTGGATTTAAAATAAGAGGGTATAGTTGGGTTCTTTGGGGCGTGATTCACCTAGGTAGAGAATAACCTTGACAGGCATGGGTCAAGGGTGACTGATAATAATTTTCCGAACTTTTTTTTGGGTACATTCAGTAAACGTGCAAGTGGTGTTTTATAAATTTTGAACTGGTGATCGGAATTGAAATCTGAGGGAACCATTGAGCTCGCAACTTCGGGGATTACTTAGTGATACCTTCATCATAGTTGCATTCTAACATGAATAGAAGTTAGTTTTGGGGTTTTAAAATAAAATTAAATAAAAATAAGGTGTGCTTATTTTTATTTGTTGGCGGTTAAAACCTCCAAGTGGAGGTTAGAGGTGGGAACCACCCACACATAACCTCTATTGGGAGGATATTATTTGGTGGGGCCCACCTGATTTTTAAAACCTCTTGTAATCAAATAGGTGGGGCCCACACGAGCTTTAACCCCTTAAACTCCCCATAAATGGGGGAACTCTTGAACTTCCCCATAATGGTGGCAATTCACCCAAAAATTAATTAATGGCTTCAATTAATTAAATTTTGAATTCTTTGGAATTCTTTCCGAACATTAAAATAATAGTGAGTCTATTATTTTTGGTGTTGGCATAATCTTTTGGTGGAGTTTGAGAGAGGGCTTGGAGAAACCTTGGAGAACTTCAACCTTCCAACGAAGAACCACCGAAGAACAACAGACTTATCCTTTGATCTTCAACTGAGTCAAAAGAGAAGGAGTCGACCGTGAAGAACGCCAACGACACTTCTTCCTCAGTATCCTACCCCAGATGCTTCTTGATGTCAATGGAACGATGTCCTCCTTACCGCGACTCCATCAACTATCACAAAAATCGAGATAGGGGTTTGAGTTGAAATTATTTCCATTCTTCGTCGTTCAAATTAGGGTATGATAATCAACAATTGTTATTACCATAACGAGGAGGGATTGGACAGAAAAAACAAGGCCCGACCCACCCCCTTTGTTTGATCACGTTTGTTGGCGATGGTAATGGCGAAACAGAACCGCATAAAGGAAGAACTGCGACAGAGCAACACGACCGGCAACGAGCCGGCTGCGGGAGAAGCCAGCGGCACAAGGGCCACTGGGCCACTAGAGAGGCGCGGTGCCATTGTGCCGCGCTGGAAACCAAGCCACGGCCAGGTGGGTCGTGGCGGTGCCTGAGGGGCGCGGTGCAGTCGCACCGTGCCAGAGAGGAACCACGGCTAGGAGGGCTATGATGGATGAAATAGGAGTGGCACTGTTGCGCCGTGCGGAGGAGCTGAAGGCCGCAGCTAGGTCGGGTCGTGGTGGTGGTGGCGCAGCACCATCGAGCCGCACAGAGGGTAGAAGGACCACGGTGCAGTCGTTCCGTGGTAGAGGTGCAGTGGGTGCTGGTCGGGCCAGCCGCCATAGAGCCAAATCAGCTTTCCGCTCAGCCAGCTGGGAGGAGCGGGACCCTGTCAGGTCCCGCGTGTATTGGACCGGCGCCACCTGGCGTTGGTTGGAGAACCACCCGAATAGTAGAGCCATTCGGGAGCCAGGGGACTCGGGCTAACCCCCTGGTCGTGGCTTAGGCGGACCCCCATGCTGTGGCCAGCCTGGCCACGTGGGCCACCCAGCCGACTACGCGGGCCAGCCCGCTGGGCTGCCGGGCCGGGCCGCCCTCAGGTTGGGTTGCCCATCCGAGTCGGGCTGCCGGGCCGAGCCGCCATCAGGTCAGGCCCACCTCGGGCCCAGCCGCCCTTTTGGGCCGGGCTGCCCCCTCGGGCCAGGCCACTTCCTTGGACCGGGTAGGACCCCGGTACGGACCGGTTTGGGCCAGGTCGGTTCAACTGGGTCGGACCGGACCCGGACCCGTTTGTCCAGTTTACACCTTTTCATCCCTATCTTGGGCTACGAGTGTCCTATTGACGAACCGCCTACGAAGATGGAAGTCTTGGAGCGATACAATTATTTTTGAATAGCCCACTTGAGGTTTGGGCACAGTTGGAGTATGGTCGGGTTGGTTTGAACCTAAAAACCAACCGGGCCCCAAGAACGGAAATGCCAATAACTCACAGACCGGGCGTCTAATTGACGCACTATCTGTTGCATTAGAACCCTTAAGATATGGAGGTCCTTTGGGTTACTCCTTTTTGGATTTTTGTGGTGGTCAAGGTATGACCGATATCTCGAGAGTAGATTCTATGAAACTCGAGCGCACCTGGTGTGAGGAATCTAGTGGCTGTTAGTGAGGCGGAGGTTCGAGACAGATCATACGGAGCTCAGCGCTCAGCGATCCTGTGTGGGTCAGTGAATACCAATCATGTGTGGGTCAGATCTTGTGTGGGTCAGCGCTTAGTGATCCTGTGTGGGTCAGTGCATACCAATCCTGTGTGGGTCAGATACTGTGTGGGTCAGCGCTCAACGATCCTGTGTGGGTCAGTGCATACCGATCCTGTGTGCAACAGATCCTGTGTGGGTCATTGCGGGGGTTAGTTCCTATCAATCTTGTGTGGGTCAAACTCGGTATGGTCATAAGAAGTGCCTCTTGTCATAATAAGATGATCTATCTTCGCATCTAATCATTTGAACTTCTAAGCTACAATAAAAATCCAGGTTTGAGCTGAGTCAATTGCCTTTGTGTTTTCCTCATGATTGAGATGGGTTACTATATAACATAGGTATATTTATGGGCATATACCTAAGTAATGGTTGTCTATTGATTCGTACTTTGTGGTTTAACCTTGTTGGATTTTTTGAGACCTTGAGGGTCTCGGGGTCTCTACTGAGTATTTTTATACTCACCCTTGCACGGCCTTTGCCCGCACCTCATTGTGTTGGATGCAGACGAAGGACTGCGCTGACCAAGGTAGAGTTTACGAGGACTGGACAGTACCTGGAGGTGGACCTCACGACAAGTCGGTACCCAGAGGAGACGGACAGACGTGGAGTGCTTAGAAGGCTATATGTACCTACCCTTTAGGTAGGATCTATAGTGGTTGATCCAGGAGCTGCTAGAAACCTTCCAGCTGTTTGTCTTTTTAGTTTAACATGTTTTGTTCTTTCCTTGTAATTTACTGTTGGGCTTGTATTTCCGACCCCTTTTTCTTTCCAGAACATCTTTTTTATATAGTTTTACTTTGTGGTTTACTTCTAGTTGCATACTCTGTTGTGTTTTTTTACAGTTATAAAGGCAATTCCTTCCATGTTTCGGGATTTTCGCCTTTGGTGCTAGTCGCCAGCCCCTGTCCTATGGAAGGTGGGCTTGGGGTTGTCACGATATGGGCCTCAGGGGACGGGTCGTGAAAATTATTATTATTATTATTCATCATCTCCTGAACCATTAAACCTAAATTTTCTCTTATCAGACTTAGAAACACCTTCAGTCCTATATTCTTTAATTCCTTCATTTCTTGTAGCAATGTCCTCCCCCTGAGAAAATGATCCAGACTAATGTTGGTCATTTTCACCAACTGGCACGAGCTTTACTTTCACTATAATCTAGTAAAAACCAAAATTTCTTAGATTAACAACATTTAGAATATTACTATGATGATATTTCACTCTATAATTCAAAAAAAAAACATATTATTTATGAAAATAATCAAATAAAGTATCCATCTATTGGGATAAAAATACATCCGGGTTTATGCTTGACAACAATAATTCAAATATCTCATCATGTATATTGAAAAATATAACTTTATTTCACTGATGAATAAAAACATAATATACATGTATGGGTACAATATTTTATCCATTTCATCTACTCTTGGGTAAATTATAGTTTGAATGAAATTAACCAAAACTTTATGTTCCGCCTGAATATCCTTAACAAACATATTCCTTATGATTGTTGATCCAAACGGAAATGAAATAATATCAAGAGACTTATGATTTTGATTACCAATAGATCAAAGATAAAAATGAAATACAACTTCATGAGTACATTTAAAAATTTAATTAAATTGATAATTCATTGTCTCCTATTCTTGAAAAACTGTATCTTTAGATTCTCAAAAACTAAACTGAACACTATTGAAGAAATGATTCAGTTTAATATCATAAAAAAATCCGTATTCACCTCATTGAATAATAATTCAAAAACATAAAATTCTACTGCTTTCTTAAGAAATATATTAGTGTCATATAGCCACTCGAAATCTAAAACCTTCCCTTGAAGAATCTTCCTTGATGGAACTCACTGATGCTTCGGGTCACTGGGTTCTCCCTCATCAGTTCACTGGGTCTTCTCTATTTCTGAGAATCAAAAGTTCTTAGGTTTTCATATTCTAGGGTTTCAAAGGTAGATGAAGGTTTGGGTAGATGAAATGGTTTTAGAAACAAAGGGGTAAGGTAAGTTGAAAGGTTTCTAATAGATAATGACATAACCTTGTTTCCTAGACCAATTATAAAGGGTAATTATTACAATTTTTAAAAATACAGAAGTTAAAAACTAAAAACTAATATATTTAAACAAATAAACAATGAGATTAAAATAAACAGTAAACAAATTTTAACATAAATAAATATTCATTAAAAATGAAATAAATTAACAAGTATTTATTTAATATTAAATAAACCTAACCCCTTAATAAAATAAAAACTAGCAGTGGGAAGTTGTTTAATGACAATATTAGGTAATTTATATTCGGTATTAACAAATTATAAATTTATATAATTTTTAGGGTCATGATCTCTTAGAAAATGATGTCATATATCAATATTATCAGTCCTAGAATGACTTATAGGACTTTTTTTGAAATATTTACAGCACTAGTATTATCACATAAAATATGTATAATATTAAAATTTACTCCAAAGTCTAGTATAGTGTTTTTCATCCACAATACTTGTGCACAAAAGCTGCTAGCAGATACATATTCTACCTCACCTGTTGATAGGGCAACTGAGTGTTGTTTCTTACTGGACCAAGATACTAAAGATTTTCCTAAAAAAGGACAGGTTCCTAAGATACTTTTTCTATCTAATCTACAACCACCAAAATCAACATTTTAATATGAAATTAAATTAAAATCAAAAGTTTTGGGGTAAACAATAGATTAAAAAATTGTTACTTTTAAATATCTAAAAGTTATTTTAATAGTAGTAAGATGTGACTCTTTTTTATTTGATTTAAATCTTGCACAAAGAAATATAGAAAACATAATGTATGTTATGCTAGCAATAAGATATAACAAATTACCAATCAAACCTCTATCTAATTTGTTTCCAACTGGTTTTCCAGCTTCATCCAAATAAAGTTGTATATTGGTACATATAGGAGTTGTATATGTCTTGTTGTTTTCAAGTCCAAAATTTTTTAATAAATTAATAATATAACTACTTTTATTTAAAACATTTCTAAAATCTTTTTGATAAATTTTAAATCCAAAAAATAAATTCATCTCTCCCATCATACTCATTTTAAAATATTTTTGCATTAATTTTGAAAAATCATTAAAAATATTTTTATTTGAAGAACAAAAAATAACACTGTTAAAATAAATTTGAACTAATAAAATATTAGAACAAAATATTAGAACAAACCATTTTCTTAAAAAAATTTGGGTCTACTAAACCAATAGTCAATCCATTTTTCAAATGAAAAGAAATCAATCTTTTATACCAAGATCTAGGTGATTGCTTAAGGCCATAGCGAGCTTTAGTAAGTTTAGAAATAGAGTTCAGTTTTGAGGATTTTAAAAAACTAGTGGTTGTTCAATATAAACTTACTCCATTAAATAACCATTTAAAAAAATATTTAATATCTATCTAATATAATTTAAAATTTACATGAGATGCATTGGCTAAAAGGGTTCTAATGGATTCTAGTCTAGCTACTAGGAAAAAGGTCTCATCATAATCTATTTATTCTTCTTTATTATAACCCTTGGCTACTAATCTTGGTTTATTTCTAGTAATGATCCCTTGATCATCCTATTTTTTTCTAAAAACTTACTTGTTTCTTATTACAGGATATTTGGTTGGTCTCTATACTAGCTCCCAAACTTTATTCCTTTTGAACTAATTTAACTCGTCTTTCATTTCTAACATTCAACTCTCATTATATAAGGCCTCTTCTATAGACTTAGGTTCTAAATGATATATAAAAGCAGATAATTTGTCTAGATTTTCTAAATTTCTTATGGTTTTTATTCCTATATTGAGATCTCCTATAACAGTTTCTAAAGGATGGTTCTTTAGGGTTCTAGACTATCAAATAAAAACAGTTTCAGGTTCTTCAGTATCATGTTCTTATGAAATGGACTTAATTTTATCATTTTCAAAACCATTTTTAAGGGTTTCAAGTCTTATGTTTTCAAATGAATTCATAACTTCATCAGTTTTATCTTTTCCTTTAATAAAAGGGCCAGTTTCATCATACTTTACATGAACTAATTCTTCAACAATCCATACTTTTTATTAGACACTCTATAATCTTTATAGGTAGAAGAATATCCTATAAATATTACTTCATCATATTTTGGATCAAACATTCCAAAATTATCCTTGGTGTTTAAGATACACACCTTGCATCCAAAAAATTTAAAGTACTTTACTTTAAGATTTCTATTATTCCAAATTTCATAAGGTGGATTTTTAAAAATAGGTCGAATCAAAACTCTATTCATGATATATTAGGCTATTCTTACATCTTATGCCCAAAAATAGGTAGGAAGACTATATTCATTTAGCATAGTCCTTTCCATTTCATGAATAGTTCTATTTCTTCTTTCAACAATTACATTTTGTTGAGGTATTATTGGTGTAGAGAAGGTGTGTTTAATACCAAGATTTGAGCAAAAATAATTTAATTCTTGGTTCTCAAATTCTCCACCATGATCACTTCTCAATGAAATTATTTTAAAACTTTTTTAATTTTGACCAATTTTACAAAAACTTTCAAAGATAATGAAAACTTAACTTTTGAGTTTTAGAAAATAAACCCATGTAAATATAGAATAATCATCAACTAAAACATAAATATACAATTTTTTAGCCAAACCTACTACTCTGGATGGTCAAAACAGATCCACATGGATAAGTTCTAATGGATTTTATGTATTGATTTTATGAATCAATTTGAAAGAAGATTTATGTTTCTTGCCAATTTATCATGAATCAAAGAATATTTCATCATCAAATTTAAGACTGGGAAAATCAGAAACTAACTATTTCTAGGATAATTTATGTAAATCATAAATATTACAATGACCAAGTATCCTATGCTAGATCCATGACTCATTTTTCTTTGCAGTTAAATAATTCAATTTTTTTTTACACAAGGAATTTAAGTGCAGAGTATAAATACTATCAGTTCTAGGTGCTCTAAATTTAATCAATTCATCTTAAAAAAATGAGAAATAATTTTTCAAAAAATAAACATAAAAACTATAATAAAAAAGCTGAGAAATAATTATCATATTGTGCTTCAACACTTGTACATAAAGTACTTTGTTGATTGATATTCTCTTAGTATCTACATGAGTTACAACTCCAACTATTTTTTACTTTGGTATTGTCACCAAAAGTGACATGAACTCTATCCATTTGAGTCAACGTATGAAAGTTTTATGGATATACACTCATATGCCTCGAACATCCTTTGTACATATACATATAGTATTTATGTTCTTGTGGCCAATTACCCATAAAATCATTTAAAAAAATGTTTGTTTTGGTACCCACACTATCTCAGATCCAATAGTGTTAGTTAGAAGAGATCTAGGAATCCAAATTTTCTTTGTTTTTCCAAAATTTATATCATTAGAAGCAGATAAATTTTTTGAAACAAAATCTATTTTAATGATACTGATTTGAGGATTTATTAAATAAAAGTGATTAGTTATATTCCCTTTTATTCCACAAAAATGACAGGATGTATTTTTTTAGTTGGGGACAAAATAATTCTTATATAGTTTAGATTTTTCACCCTTACTTACTATTCTATATATTTCATTTCTAATGAAATTCTTTCCAAGAATTTCATTCATAATATTTTATCCTTTTGTAAAGAAAATAAAATAATTTTATAAGTTTCTACTTCATCTTGTAATGATTTGATCCTTTTTTCATGATAAACATAGTTTATTTTGGATGAATTGAATTTTTCAACAAACTCTTTATACTGTTTAAGAAAGGAATCTCATTCAACTAAAACAATATTATGAATAATTTTTAAATACTTGTGCTTATTTATCAAAAAATTATATTTTTCTTCTTACATATAATAGTAGGTAGCTAATTTATTGTTTGAGAAACTGGAAGAATCAGAATCAGAATTAGATGAGTAATAGGTTTTCACCTTCTCATCGTTATCCATGAAGCACATATTCGATTTAAAATTTAATTGTCCTATTTTTCAATCATATTTTGATGATCTTATAGAGTCTTCAAAAACAATACATGTAGATTTCATTACTATTTTACCTTTATGTTCATAATCAACATCTTTTTTATATATATTTTCTAAATTTTTCTTTTCATATTTTAGCTGAGGATAATGAGGTCTTACATGACCCAATTTATTGCATTCATAACATCTGATTTCTCTTGAGTCTTTCTCATCCTTTTTGAAGGAATTTATAAATCCTATTTTCTTATTATAAAACTTGTTTAACTTTTTGGATAACTGAGCTAATTTTATTTCAGAATCCAAGGAGTTTGAATTCCTTTCTATTTTGGCTTCTTTTTTTATTTTTCTACTTGTCTTCTAAGATGTTACCTATAGAGCAGTATTTCTATTTTCACTATAATTCTATGATCTTAAAATTCAGATTGCATCTCAGCTTCATACATCATCAACATCCCAATTGGTTCTTTCATGGTCCGGTCTTTGATAGTTGATGATTGTCTAATATCTGCTGATATTATATTCCATTTAGAAAGAAGTACTATTAGTACTTTCAAAGCTTGTTCATATTTCTTGATGGGTTCTCCTAAGGATATAATATTTTTGACAATTTCTATAATTCTTCCATTCATCCGAGTAATGATTTCTCCATAGAACATTATAAAGGTGTAAAAATTCTAAAGGTATCAAACTTTAACTTTGTTGTTTCATACCTCATCTGTATTATATTATTTGTTCCTTCAAAATAAACTATAATAGTTTTCCACATTTCATATGCAATAGAACATTGAAAAACATGATTGAAATCATCTGGTATAAGACCACAAATAATAGCATTCATAGATTTTAAATTCATGTCATATTCATATTCTATTGCAGCATACCATGTTTCTTATTTATTAGTAATCTTATAAGGAGTAAGGATTTTTTAAGTAAACTCTGAATCCAGGATTCTTCAGATGGATAATCATACTTCATTTACAACACCCATAATTTTCACCATTGAAGTATGAAGCACGAACCATAGAAATCCCTTCTCTAGGATCAACCATTTCCATCTTTGTATAGACTTTTAAACTTATATCTTGCTATATATTTTTCCAAAAGATCTCATCTGATACCAATTTTTAAGTCAGAATATACAAAGTAACACATAAGAGTGGGGGGTGAATTGTGTCTTTTCAAAAACATCCTCTAATTATGGATTTCGACACCCTTTGTAATTTAAGATGTTATGAAATGTTTTTATTCTATATGAAACTACGAAACATATAAATATAAATAATGAACACAAATTTTTATAGTGGTTTTGGGATCACATATCTCCTAGTCCACTCCATAAAATACTCTCTCTATAAGCTTGGTGAATTTCACTAGTAAGGTCCTCTGATCATAAGACTGAAATTCTACAACTGAGTGTCAGCAGTTAAAACATTTACAAACAAGACTGATAAAAATTTCTTCTAGTTCTATAATAGAGAACTTTTTATCCATAGATTATATAGATAAGTTGATACTCCACCATAAATGAGAAAGATCAATTGAAACTCCAACAAATAAAAAGAGATTTATCTGTTGAAAACATTTTAATCTTCATAATTGAAGGAGAAAAAATTGACAATATATGAATCTCCTTCTTAAAAAATAATATTCTTAAAGAAATAACGAGTATGAAGTGATCCAGGTTGAAAAAATATCTTCAATTTAAAAGCAACAACAAAATAGATCATTCAAAAACTTATATTAGAAAAAGATAAAACATTTACATCAAAAAAGTGTAGTCTCTTTTGAGATGTTTGATTGTTGTAGTACTATAAAAATATTTTCACCAGAGTATGATTGTATATGAAAAATATGGGTACCTTGCAAAGATCCCATATATATCAAAAATTATAAACCAATAGAATATATAAAGAGAGTATCCTGCTACAGAATTCTATATCCACAAAAGACGCCTGATAAACCATAGATATTTGAATTAAAAAATAGATCAGGAGAGTCATAACTTCCCTTAAGGATAAGAGTGATTTTTTTGTTGAATACTATTCTTTGAATAAAAAAATTATCTTTAAACCAGTTGAAAATAAGCTTTGAAATAGTCTATAACTCTATCAAGACCATTGTAGAAATTGTGTAAAATATCATGGATTTAAATTTCTGATGTTGAAAAGTCAAAAGTAGGATTCCTCCAAGAAATGAAAAAATACCAAACATAGGGTTCAACAATGTATCATTCATCTTCCGAACATAAGGTTGAAAGTGTAAGTTTGGTGATAAAATTAAGTTTGATGATCCATACATTTTTCTCTAAAATGTATTGTTCATTACTTATGTATAGTTCTTTAACCATACTTTCCTCTCTTGACAAATGTAAGGTTATTTTTGAACATATGGTTATTTAACCATAATTTTCTGATAACATAAGTTTTATTAATCATATGTACTGATCTTAATATAGGGTTAAGATACCATACTTTCTTCTTCTAGCATAAGTTTTAATAGAAACATAGGGTTCATGATCCATACGTGCTGTAAAAAGCATAGGGTTTGTTACTTACATTACCCAAATCCATGTAGGGTATGTAATGTGTTTCCAAAATGCTTGAAAATGCATCCCGAACACTTTAATAAATATTTATTTTAAATTAAAATCTTGAAAATAATTTCATAATAAATATAAATAAATATTAATTCCCTAAAATACACTTAAATTAAAATCATTAGTAAAAACAAACAAGGGTATTTGTGAGCATCAAACTCATCATAAATTATAGAATATTATTGAGACAATACATTCCAAAAATATATATATATACCTATACCACTCATCATATTCTCTCGCACATATAACATAAACACCTCTATGTGACCACCACAATGAGCACCCCATTCACTAGTAACAGGTAACATCGGTGAGCTCCTTTATCCAAGTGTAATAGTCCCACTCTTTGTTTCAACCTCTCGTGTAGCAGTGCACCTCCATGATTGTGTATATCACCCAAAACCACATTTCATGCACACGAAAACCCCAAATTTTTCCATTGAAAACAACTCCCTAAATATGCATCATGCCCACTTGTAACATGACACCGATTTAATGAAACAAGTCCTTGACCCAACATAACATCTCAATTGACTACATGATAGAGTCTACACAACACTAAATTTTCTCTTCACCTGGTTTGTATTCACTCCAATATCTGGTTCCACGATGACACACATTCCATGGAAACAACGTGACACTAACCTCTATTTATAGAATTGGAAAACCCTATGCTTAGGTTATTAGTTACCACAAGTTGAATTTCCAACTTACCATGAAGTGATATGAAAAATTACCGTGAACCCATTTATACCTAATGTGAAGCAACTTTGAAGTTACTGTGTGGATTCTACCAACCTGTCATGGATATCATTTTGGAGTTACTGCAAGTTAATAGAGTACCTACCATAAATCTTATTTCTAACCTTTGTGAAAGATATCAAACCTACCATGAACCTATTTTTGAAGTTACTATGAGGTTATTTGCAAGATATTTCATGATTATATACCTATCATGAAGAGGATTCTCCAACCTATCGTGAGGTCAACTTGAAGTTACCTTAAAGGTAAATGAAGTTGTTGTGAAGGTAATTTTTGTACCTATTGTGAAGTGGTATTTTAAGTTACTGCATATTTTTTTAAGTGATCATATGGCCAAAAAACTTTTACGGTCAGTTTACCAACCATATGAAAAATTAATCACATGGTTAGTATACATTCGGTATGAATAATATCTCATGGTTAGTACTTTCCTTTGTTTTTTTCCAAAATTTTTTCACTTTTCAGAATACTCTGTTTTAGAATTGTTTTTATATATAATTTAATTCAAATTATATTAAAAATATTTTAACCATTCTATTACTTTATAAAAATTATATATATAATAATGACTTTGTTAAAATTATATTATAGAGAAAATATTTCTAAAATTATTATCAAATTAATAGTTTTCATAATAATTATTTTATAATTTGTTTTATATATATTTTGAATTATCAATTTAGTACAATCTTGTTTAAATATTTTTTATTTTTTATTTATTTGAATAATTATCATTTATCTTAACAAAATTATTAGAACTTTTGTGAAGTTATTTCATGGAGAAATAAAGAACATGAATATTATCTAAGTATGAGAATGATAATTCAAATTATAGGTAACATATTTATTTTTAATTGTTATTATTTTATAATGTAGCATTTTGTGATTAACTACTGAGACACCCCAGGATCTTGGAGTTAATGAATTGTAATTATCCATTTCAATATAGATTAATGAATGAAATGAAATAAACTTAATAAAGTTTATTCAATAATATTGATGATGATTGATATGATCATAACAATAGAAGAATATAACTTTCATATGATAATTTTTAAGTGATGAATCTATGCTACGACTACTATTCCATTTCTATGATCATAAAGGAATTAATCATTTTTATCATCCACTGCTGAACTAATCAAAGTTCTTGAGCCACGTCAATATTCAAAATAATCCACGCCAATACTGAACTTATTTTTTTCCGAGTTTTCATCATTACATTTATTCTATCCACTATTTGTGCTTATAGAGTCGATTTATGATTTTTCTAACCAAAATCTATTTAACTAGGTTATTCCTGCTATCTAAAAGGATAAATGGGTTATGAATCTCTATCAAAATTTAGGTGGGGTGTGACTCCTATAAAATTCATTTGGGGTTATACCACAAGGTGAGTAAAAGGTACATATGTTTGTAATTGGGATATCAATCCCTATAAAAAGTGAGGTATTAGTGAATATTAATCTTCTTTAAAATTATATAATATTGATGAGTAGACAAGTACATGAAAGAAAAGATAGGTTTTAAGAAGTGTAACATAAGTGATCACCAAATGGATAATTGAATGGGAATTAAGAAAGGTTAAAGTAGTAAATACAATGCTTCAAAATTAATATGCTATTAATGTAGGAAAAAGGGGAATATCAAATCATAATATCCAAAATTTAAACAATAAGGGAAATATAATAAATAAATAAAAGAAGTTAAAACATGAATATCATACTGGATGGAGTTACATGGAGGATTTAGACTCTAGTAGCGATGATTCAGAGTGAATAAGAATTATCCAATCTATTATTGATGGAAACAATAATGAATGAGGTAAAAACTAATTCTGATTATATTTTAGGTTATGACTAAGATATTCAAAATTAAGTTAAATAATTAATTGATAAAAATGAAAAGTTTCAAAGTGATATTGCTAGAATGGATTAATTATATAGACAATTAAAAAGTAAAACAAGAAAGTTAAATAATAGAAAAGGGTATAGATTCGGAATTTATAAATCTAAAATATGGGAATAAAATAGTGAAATATTTCATGTAAAAAACTAATGAATATCAATGCAAGAGATTAAAATATAATGTGATTATTTAGATAAAATTAAAATAGATTGTAATAATCCTAAACAAGAAAATAATAAAATGAAAAATAGGGGATCATGTTCAAATATGAAAATCAATGATGAACTAGAACTTATTCAAAAATAGAATTAAAATATTAAAAGGTAAATTAATAGATTAAAATAAAGCTTATATATTTTTGTTCAAGTTCAAGAAAAAATTGATAAGATACTGGATATGAACAAACCAAATAAAAATAAAAGTATGTTTGGTTATAATAGTTAGATTCCTAAAATGTAAAGAACTATTTTTTAAAGTAAAGGGAATTTCACAAATGTTACACGATTTAGATGTAATATGAAAGGGAATTATTGAAATATATTTTCTCTAAAAATTACCCAGCCACTAGGACACACTGATACTTTTACTTCAAAGAATATATCTTCTAGATTACCTTAAAATAAATATATTAAATCAATATGGGTACCTAATAGTTTTATCACATATCCAGTTGAATCAAAAATAGATTGGGTACCAAAACAATTATTTTATTAATCTATTTTATAGTAAAATAACCAAAATAATTACAAATATACATGGTATAGGGACAAAAAGTTCTCCAGGAACATAAATGCTGATGTCTCTAACTTTTTATCTTTTAATTATTCTGAGAGAGGAACAATCCCCTTCAGTGATAACTATAAAGGTAAGGTAAATTTTTTTGGATAAGTAGGTATATTAAAATTTGTTATAATTTCCAAAGTATTGTATGTAGAGGGATTGAAACCAAATTTAATCAGTATCTCACAAATTTGTGATGATGGAATGAGTGTAAATTTGTAAGATAATAAATATCCTATTTTTAAGATAATATTGTCTTATTTTATGCTAATAGATAAGAAAATATTTACTCTATAAATTTTTCATAAGATACCCAGTAAAATTTAAAGTGTTTAAATTATATATAACTTGACCATATTATTAGGAATATAATATTGGGACAAATTCATCTTCAATAATCTTATATGTTGGGAAAACATGGATAGGTTCTAGAACTTCCAAAATTTAACGAAAGTTAAGTATTTTGTGTGTGATTCTTGTCTAAAGGGTAAGAAATACATAGTATTTTAGATCTATTAATAATGTTAATACTTATATATGATTAGACCTACTTCATCGTATTTCTTTGGACCCTTGAGAATTCACAATTTTGGCAGTAAGAGGTATGTGTTTGTAATTATATGTGATTTCAGTAAATTCACTTAGTCTCATTTTTAATCTCATAAAAGTAAAACCCTAAAATTGTTTAATTATTTCTATATAAATATTAAAAATAAAAAATTTTGTTTAATAATATCAATTATAAGTGAAAATGATGATAATTATTAACTTACACTTTGATAAATTTTGTGAAAAAATGGATATTTCTTTAAATTTTCTTCCCCCAAGTCACCACAATAAATTGGTGTTGTATAGGGGAAAATAGAACTATTTAAGAAATGATAAGGACAATGCTAAATTAATTCAGCTTACAAAAAATAGTTTTGGGTTGAATAAGTTAAAACATCTATCTATCTCTTATATTGAGTCTACATTAGACCCATGTAAAGGAAAACCCCTTATGGACTATTTAAATAAAATAATCCTAAGATTGGCCACTTTAAAGTTTTTAGTTATAACATTTATATTTTGAATATTAAAGATAATCTAGGAAATTTTGATACCAAAAGTTATGAGGTAAATTTTCTAGGATATTCAAATTATATTAAAGACAATAGAGTACATACTAATAGAACTATGTAAATGGAGGAAACTATGCGTGCAAATTTTATTGAAAATAATGAAAAATAGAATATAGATTATATTAATCCTATTGAAGAATTTAAAGTATTAAAATTTGATAACGATAAACCTAAAAATGATAATAGATCAATTTAGGGGGATATAATCTCTTTTCAATTAGATCCAATTAATTGGAAAACACATAGAGATCATTCTTTAGAAAATGTAGTTGGAAATTTTTAATCTTGAAAAGAAAATTGAAAGGTAGTTATTATTTTTTTTATAATTCTTATTGTGTTACTAATTTTGTGTCTATTAATGTTAAATAATATTTAAATGATTCAAAATGGATAAATTGTATACATGATGAACTTAATTAGTTTGAAATAATTATGTCTAGAATCTGGTTAAGTTACTTAAAGATAAAAATTATATTGGAACCAAATGGATTTTCAAAAATGAAATGGATGAGTCTGGTAACATAGTTATAAATAAGGCTATATTAGTTTCCCATGGTTATTTAAAAGAATAAGGAATTTATTTTTAAGATTTATTTACATCTGTTGTTAGAGGAAAGTCATTCAGTTTCTATAATCGTTTTCAAGTTGTCATAATTTTAAACTGTTCTAAATGGTTATAAAAAGTTAATTTTTAAACTATGTCATTTATAAAGAGGTGTTTGTTAATGAACCAAATAGTTTCAAAAATGATGAATTTACAAATCTTGTTTTCATAATATCTAAATATTTGAATGCTCTAAAGTAATATGTAAGATATTGGTATTGTAGACTAACTATATTTTTATTGAAAAATGATTTTAACAAAGGAAAGTTTGACCCAAATTTATTTATAAATAAATTCTCTAATCATATTTTAATTTTAAAAAATATATTTTTTTATATTTTATTTGGATCTACAAATGATATGATTAGAAATTAATATTCTAAATTAATGACAAATGAGTTTGATATGATCTTAATGAGTGAATTAACAGTTTTCCCTAGTCCTGAAATTTTAAAAAGAAAAGATAGAATTTTTCTAAATCAAAGTAAATATGCTAAATAATTGTTAAATAATTCAATCTTGATTCATGTAAAACTATGATAAACCCAATGAGAAATAATTATAAAATGGATGTGGATGAATCTGGAAAATATATGAATGATAAAATAAATAGAGGAACGATAGGAATCCTACTTTATTTAATTTAATCAAGGATTAATATTATGTTTTCAGTATGTATGTATGCTATATATTAGTCTAATACAAAATACTTTCATTTAAAGGATGTAAAAATGATAATCAGATGTGTTAAAGGAATTGTTAACATTGATATGTTTTACTCCAATAATAATTGTTTTAATTTGTTATCATATTTGGTCTCAGACTTTGGAGGATAAAAACTTGACAAGAAAATAACATCATGAATGTGTCTCTTATTAGGTAAATGTTAAATATCCTGGAGTACCAGAAATAAATTTTTAATTTTATTGCCTATAGATGAGACTGTGTACATTTCTGCTACAATTTTTTGTGTTCAAAATCTTTATAAAAAACAAACTCTATCTAATTTAAATGTTTCTTTGGATAAAATTATTATATTATATGATAATAAATTTTATATTTCAATATCTAAAAATACTTTATAGCACTCTAGGATCAAACATATAGATGTTAGATTTTACTTTTTAAGATATCTTGTTAATAAAGGGGATATCATTATGGAATGAATCCCAATAGAAAATCAATTGAAGACATATTTACTAAATAACTAGATTCTGTGACATTTGAGAAATTAAAGTTTGATATGGGCATGATAGAAATTTAGTTTTTGAGATAATTTTTGTCTTTGTTTTGTTGTTTTTATATCTCTATTAGAAATTCATGAATTCAGTGGGAGTTATACCTTTCTTGTTATTATTTTTAACAATGTTCTTCTAAATAATATTTTTATTTAATGTTTATTTTCTCTTTTTGATAAATTTAACAATGGGAGATAAAATTAGGGATTTCATAGAATTAAAAGTTTGATTTTGGTTTTTTCAATTTAAAAAATGGGGAGTTTGTTTTCACTGAGAGTATTTTTTTTATTCTTTTGTTAAATTATAATTCCCTCTTTTAAAATATTTATTCATAATAAATTATTTTATTATTATTTTATTTTAATATTATTTGTTGGGTTATTATTTGAAATATTTTAGTAATACTTTCTTATAATTTAATCATACTAATTTCATAAATAAAATTATTTTTTTAATATTTTATCTCTTATATATAATTATATTATTTTATATTTTTTGTTCCTAAAAATTATATTTTATTTAGTTTAATTAATATTATAATATTAAAAATAAATATTTTCTATTTTTAAAGTGTTATACTTTTAAAATGTTTTTTTATTTTTTTTAGAATGTTTCATTTTTAAAAATAATTTTTCATATTATATTTATTTTATTAATGAATATATATCAACACACACACACACATATTTATATGTATATATATACCTCTATTGATCATCATCTTCTCCCATGAAAATCACATAAACACCTCTATGTGAGCATCTTAATGATCATATGACACACTAGTGATGAGTAGCATCAGTGATATCCTTCATCCATGTGTGATAGTCCCTCTCTTTGTTTCGACCTCACCTGTAACAATGCACCTCCACAACAGAAAGAAAAATTGAAACCACATTTCATTCACACAACAACACCAACTTCGTCTATGACTAGTATCTCCCTTAGAATGAATCGTCTCCACCTGCAATATGGCACTAGTCCAGTGCAGTAAGTCCTCGATCTAGTACATCAACTTGACTACATGACAACCTCTACATGACTATGGTGTTTCTTTTCACCTGGTTTATATTCACTCTTATCCCTAGTAGCACACCGAAACAACTTCCATGGAAGTAGAACAACACTATAATCTATCTACAGAAGAGGAAATCCCTCTGTTTTGGTTATTAATTACTGCAAGTGGTATTTCAAACTTACAATGACGCGATATAAAAAGTGTTTGTCAACCCATTTATACCTACCATGAATAGGAAAAGAGGTTACCATGTTGTTTCATCCAACCTATTGTGGATGTCATTTTAGATTTATCACAAGTGAAGGGATTACCTACCATTATACTTATTTCCAATATACTATAAATCATATTCTACCTACCGTGAGCCCATTTTTGAAGTTACCGTGAGGCTATTTGAAAGATATCACAAGTATATATAATTACCATGAAGAGGTTTTCCCAAAATACCATGATTTCAATTCCATGTTACTGTAATGGTAAAATAAACCTACCATGAATTTAATTTTTTTACCTACCATGAAGCGGTATTTTAAGTTACCATATAATTTTTTTAAGTAATCATATGACCAAATTATTCCCAAGGTTAGTATACTGACACAATGCAAAATTAGTCACATGGTTAGTATACCAACTTCATGACTAATGTCTCATGATTACTACTTTTATTATTTTTCTAAAATCTTACTTTTTATAGAATACCCTATTTTAGTATTATTTTTATAAATTGATTCAATGAAAGTGTATTAAATTTGTTTTAATCATTCTATTTATTTTTAAAATTTTAATATATTATAATATATTTAGGAAAATAATTTTATTTAGAAAATATTACAAAAATTATTATAGAGATAATAATTTTCATAATAATTATTTTATGCTCTATTTTATACATATATTGATTTATCTTGTTACTATAAGCTTGTTAATTTTTTTTAATTTTTATTCATTTTAATAGTTATCATTTATCTTAATGATATTATTTTAAGTGGTTCTAAGTTATTTCATATAGAAATAAAAAGGCGTGAAGATTATAAGTATGAGAATGATAATTTAAATTATAGGTACCAAATATATTTTCAATGTTTATTATTTTATAACATGAATTTATATGGTTAACTACTGATAAGCTCTAAGATCTTGGAGTGGTTGCAATGAAAATAAAATAAATGTGATAAAATAAACTCGATAGAGCTTATTCAATAAGATTTATGATGATGTATATGATCATAGTGGCATAAGAACAAAAATTTCATACGATAATTGCATCATGTTGAATATATTCTATGAATTCCATTACATTATAGTGATTATAAATGACTTTATAATTTTGATCATACACTACTGAAGTGATCAATGTTTTTTAGCCATATCGACATGGAACATCATTTGCTCCACTGCTGATCTTAATTTCTGTATAGTTTTCATTATTATATTTATTCTATCTTTTATTTGTGATTTTAGAGTCAGTTTAATATTTTCCCATAGAAAATTTGTTTAATTAGGTTATTCCTCCTATGTAAAATTTTAGTTTGTGACTCTCAGACAAAATTTAGGCGGCTTGTGACTCCTGTAAAATTCATTTGGGGTTATACCACTATGTGAGAAAAATGTATGTACATCTATAATTGGGTTATCAATTCTTATGAAAATTGAGTTATTAATTAATACAAATCTTCTCATCGAGTGGAGAAGATTTTATATTAGACTAGGATATTATAAATCTAAACTACTATAAAAAATATCATGTGTTATTTGTTTTATTATATTCGGCAAAATTAACATCGTTAATCAATTTAATAATTATATTTTTATTGATTAATTTTTAAAAGTACTATTCTCCCCCCTCTGGTCAATATTTCCATATCAGTCGGACCTAAAAATATAATTTTTAATTATTTTTTAGATATGACATGTGATATTTATCCTCACCACCATGGGTGACTGATTACCTAATTTATAAGTTGTTTTTTCCAATTGAAATTGAATATTAGATTAAATGCTTTAATATGAAATAATTATAGTGAAATGGTCCATGAAGGGCCCTTGTACATTGGTTGACACCCTGACCATTGTTGTTTATTAGTGTTATCGAATTTGTTAAATTAAAATAGAATTCCTATTCATGGAATGAACAAAGTGTCAAGGGACATAGTGAACCACTGTATACTACTTGGACATCCTGACCATCAATGACCAAGAGTAAATTTGTAGTTATGTATATTGAGATATGTGTACCCAGTGAGAGGTTTTAAATAAATGTCTATGTGAGTCTAGTAGACCTGATAGGTGTCTATAGACCCCTTGAGAAGGGTGGAGTTATGAATTGGAATATTTGGTCCCAGTTAGACTTAAATGATTTTGAGACGGTTTAGAGACTTAAATTAGATGTGAAGAGCCTAGAATGAATGAATATAGAGGATCTATATAGGTTCATTATTAATTTACACTAGTTTGGGAGCAATAATGTATTAGTATGACTACATTGCGTTGGGTTGAGGATGATGAATATATTACCTCTTAGTGGTGAGAGTTTCCCATGAATTGTGTCTCTTAATAATTGAATGATTATAGGGATATGGTATTCCAATTATTATTATATTATTTAGGGTCCCTAAGGTGATTATAGATATATGATATTCCTGTTATGATATTGTTATGGAACCATGGATATGATTTTACTATTTTTATACTTTTGGTAAACCATAGAATTAGTCCTTGGATTTGGTGTGCCCATATATTATATAAATGATTATATTACTTTCGATTGAGACATTTGACACTGGATGAATTAGGTATAGTCAATCATGAGTGTCACGTTAGACTTTTATGATCGACATTTGTATTTATTTATGTATTCCTAATTGTTCATTTATTCATACTGAGTATGTCACATGAACATATCACTAAAAATACTAGCTATTTATGGGGTTTTGTTGGTGATTCCCAACTGAGTTATCTACTAAAACCCTACTCAGGCATCCATTTCACTTGGGTACCTGATAATCCTTTACTATTCATAGGTTCTGGTTAGAAAAGGGAATTAAATAGCTTGATCGAGTAGGGTAACTCAGATGATATTGTGGGATGTGATGATTTGAGGCCATGGGATATAGTAGAGCCTCAATTTTTTTTATATAATTCTATATATATGATCAGTTTAGTGTTAAGCCTTTCTTATATAATAGTATGGTACATTTAATCATTTACCATTGATGAATTTCATTTATTTATTATTACATGTACTCTGATGGATACCATTATGGATGGTGTTTAGTTTACTTTTCCATTTTATTACTACACTTATATGGGTGTTTAGTATCCCAAATATCACACCTTATACCCTCACTCTAAGTCACTAAATTGTGGTTTATGGGGATGCATGATTAAGGTCACATATTGATCTAGTCTGATTACCATTATTAATGAATTGGGATGGGGATGATACAAATTTGTAGCATATAATTCCTTTTATTATCTTACTAGTCAGGAGGTATATGAATATATCAGAAGTTTTGATGGATATTAGACTGGTGTTTTGTGAAAACCATTCCCGGTAAGATGTCCAAGTTACCGAAGTCTTGAGATTTATTTTAGGGATTTCCAATGTTATGACTGACTGATTTTCCTTTGTGTGAAATACATAGTGTTTATATTTATGATTTTTTCTAGATTTATGTCTCCTCGATCATTAGAAAGAGGCCAGTTTCTAGATCTTTGATTCTTGGACCATTAAAAAAAGATGAATTCATGCATCATATTTGGCACATAGGATACAAATGATATATGTGTGGTTGTGTATGATTTTACTGATGATATAATATAGTAAATTTTTGTTCTGATGATAGGTCATGTGAATGTAAATTTTTTTACTTGATGATGAAAACTATGAAATCCCTCAATTTGTATATACATAGAGATCCTTGATAGTTTGTTATAGACACTATGTGAATTAGTGATGAACCATTATGAATAAATTAAATTTTGATATTGGAATTATAAATAACTGAACCATGTGACTAAGGGATTGTGTTAAATCAACATGAATCATCTAAGAAAATGTATATATATATATATATGAATATCTATTTGTGTGTGTGTTAATTGATAGATGAGATCACAATTCTTGACGGTATAGTCTTGTATGTGGATTCCTGGTGAGAATCAGGGCCCTAGTATGCATATAACTTGGAATGTGATTCCTAATACATTTATAATACAAGAGGACCTAAAGTGGGTGGTTTGGCCATGAGTTTCCATGTGATGTTAAAGATGAGGAGATATAGGTGATAATCATTATTTATGATATACTTGATATGTGGCATTTAGGTTAGCCAAGAAGGACTAGTGCCTTCAGACTCACTCAGGACCTTGGTGAAGCAAGAGTTATGATTGGAAAGTAAGATGTTTTATCTTGTGTTTTTGAGACAAGAAATGAAAGGTAAACCCGAGGAAAGAAGTTAACCAAAGAATGTGAGTGCCTTAGATGTGGGAATCATGAGTAGGTGCTTCTAGTTATGAGAATGGTTCATTAGGGGTGCTAAAAATTTTATGGTATATGATTTGATTCTTAGGAAATTTATGCAATGATGATCACTTTAGGTATTGATGCTTTTGGTATTGAATAAAAACACTGAGGACATGATCAGTAGGATTCCTACTCGAGTGTGTTTCAGATGAGACTTTGAAAGCACTGTTGAAGTGCATGTAGACACTTGTGATTTATTAAATGAAACCCAAACCAAAGGGTAGTCAAGTAATAGGAATTTCATGAGTACATGTCAGATTCTAAAGTGGATTTCCTAGAGTGATTTAGACTAGATATTATTGAAATGTTGACTGCATGGTTGATAATTGTGTAAGTGATCCTAGTTTCAATAACCTTATAATCATGGAATAATAAGTTATATCATGCAACTAGGTGATATAAGTGCACACACCTATCATATTTTGTGGTGATCAAGATGGATTAAACTATTTGTACATGGAACCAATTTAGTTGCGAATCATTGAGTGATAATGTGCGAGTCAAATATTGGTATAATTGTGAGATTCTAGTGGGCATTTTTATAAAGTAATTTCAAAAAAATTGAGATAGGCCATCTTTTTTAAGGGATTTATTTTGAAGTGAATCATGGTTTTGATAAGAATTTAGAGTATCTCTCTTGTGGATATGATGGTACTCAGTGATGCAATATTGGGAATTAACTGATATGAACATGGATGAGGATGAGTGGATCGTGTTTATTGATTGAACCTATTATGGTTGTGCTCAGGGTGAAGTATAAGTAAATTATATAGAAGAGATAAAACTATTATTTGTTATAGGGTGTGAAAGTTGTTGTTTATTGGGATTCATAGGATGATGATAATAATGTTTTTATGATCCAAAAAATAGGTAGCAGTTGATATGTCATGTTGGCACTCAAATATGAGTGGAGAGACCATAACTAGTCATGGTATTTAGTGATTAATGGATCATGGTCTATCGTATTTGGAATATTTTTTTGATAGAGATACAATGTTTATACTTTTTTGGTGGTGAGAATTATATAAATTACAAGAGAATGAAACTCATTCTATATGGTTCATTGAAGCAGCGAGATCAGACTTTAGATGATTGATGTGGCTTTTTTATGCTGGTGAACATAAAAATTTGATAATAACTAGTTTCATGAATAATACCAGATAATAAATTTAGATACATTATTGGATGGATTTATAAGGTCAAAATTATATTTGAGATAGTTTTAAAGAAACTTGAGCATGGTTAGTATCGACGATGCATTAGTGTCATAGATGGGCACAATGAAGAGTTCGATTGGTTGAGGGAAAAACCATGGAACTTACACTAGATGTTGAGGGTGGATTTCTATGTGTGTTTTTTTATGAACACAAGATGCATTTTGATTTAAGGTGTCACAAACAAGAGTTATGAAGAGGTTCTAGAGGTTGAAACTAAGTGTTTTGATATAAGTTGTCTATAAGAGGTTTTACAGACACTTTTACCCAAGATTGAATGTGATGTGTTGAAACCCACATAAACTTCATCGTATTAGATACAATCGTCATACTCAAGATATTTTTATGGGGATTTTCCTAGAAATAAAGCATACTTGGATTGGTTATCAAACAAGGGATACTTGTCCATTTTGGATTGGAATTTTGAAATGCTAATCCGTATGAGTTTCTCAATAATGTTTCAGTTTACAGATGGTTGTGGTAATGTGGGAACCATACTAGTATGGTCATTATACAACTAAGGAGGCATTTTAATGAACATTTTTATGGTGTGAAGTACCATATTAGGGATTAATATCAGCCTAGTGGTGGATTAGTTGATGATGCATTGAAATATCATTAAATAAAGGCTTTCTCAGAGCACCATCTTATAATTTCATAAAGGTTTCGAGAAATGGATCATATTATAAAGAATTATATATTTAGTGTTTATAGCTAAACCATGAAATATAATTTAATGTTTTGAATAAGAAAACTATGAGTTAATAGTTCTTGATGTATGTCTAGTTTAATGTCTAAATTGTGGGTGAGGCTTCTCAGGAATGAGATGTATTATGGTGTGGATATTATAAAATATCATGTTTAGATGAGTTAGAAAAATGAAGAAAAAATTGTATTTTCAATTTGGTGAAAGACTCATTTTGAGATTTGGGACTCAAAATGAGATTTCAAGAGTTCAAACATCCCAAAAAGGTTGTTTTAGGCAAGGAATGAAGCTTAGAAGGGTGATGAGAGCTCAGGATAATATTGTGAGAATGATGGAGTCATGGTTAGGGACATTTGGGCTACTAAAATAGCACTATATTGACAATGTCCAAGAAAATATCTTCAAAACCTATCTGGGGTCACTTGTAGGAATTTTGTATTTTTTTAGTGTGTTCCATTTTTTTTATTTTCTATTGACCCCCTTAGTATTTTTCTAGTAGGGGTGGTTTGATGAGGACCATTCGACCAACTCCTCCCCCTCTTCTCCCTCTCTTAATTCCTCTTTATCCAATGTGAATCCAAATATGAATCTATGGTGATTTTAAGGTATAATCTTAAAATATTAACATTTTATTCCTATTTTACACTAGCCACTAATTTCCCTTCGAATTTGGCTAGGGATTCAATGATTATTTCACTGAAACATGGTGAAATCATCCAAAATACTACCATTAGGACTTTATCATCATCTCATGAGATAGGTGCGATGAATGAAAACCATGGTGAGAGAAAGGGTCCTATCTCTTTCAATGTGTCGTTCCCGAAATCATTTTGGGATACTCTCTGTGACGTTAACCCTCCGTATCTTCTATGATTTCCAAAAATCTATATAGTGAAACCAAATGTTTTTTTCGAAGGATCTTGGATTTGTATGGATATCCTTGCGCCGATATTTGAAGAAGCTTTAGATTGTTTACGATGAATATTGGTTTCCTGTTTTGGGGTGTGAGACTATCTTATTTAGTTTTCCAGTAGATTGTGGATTCTGGGGATCTTCAATATTTGGTGAAATTTTATCCAATTCCTAGAAAATATTTTTATATTATCTTGGGTTATTGGGAAGATTTGGTTCAGGCATGGTGTTTTTCATCTCGTTCTATTAGTCAGTGGAATTTTAGCTTATCTAGATGGTCCTTGGATGCTCATCGTGGTAAGGAGAATTCGATGGTGGTAGTCTGGGTCAATCTTTCAAGTCTTCCTCTCCCTTTCCATAATTAAGGATTCTTGAATATGATTGGAGATTCTCTCAATGGTTTCTTATGTTTGCATTTCAGGACCAAATCATGCATGGATACTGCGGTAGCTCAAATATGTGTAGAAATGGATATTTCTCATCCGGTTCTAGAAAAGATTATTATTCAGGTGCAAGATTATTTCTCTTGGAATCAAGAAATTGTGTATCCCATTTTTTTATATTTTTTTCCAATTGCTTCCTTCAAGGTAATTCTTTAAATGTGTGTCACAAAATACATTAGGGAAGAAGAAAAAGGCAATTTAAGGGTGTGGGGAATAATAATGATCAATTTTATTCATCTTTTGGTGATTCTATCTAGTTGGTTATCTTCTTAAGGATCATAAAGTTTGTATCATATCTTGGCCTAAGTCTCTAAAGGTGAGTTTTATCTCCCATTATGAAAAGGAAACAAGTTCTAGGGCCAATCCCAGAACCATGGTTTATTAATGTTTCTGGTATTCATATGGAATGATCGGGGTATTGGAACCCAATTCAAAACATATTTCATAACTTCTGTTATAGCAAAACATAAAATTGGTACGGTTAGTATTCTTGAGCACAAACAACAACCAGATAGAATAGATGATTTTTCCAGAATACTCAAGATACATGGCTTCATGCATGCATATATTATTAATCGACATATATGGATTTTTTGTCACAAAATCTTCACTATGGATTAGATTCAATAAGGCGATCAATTTATTACAATAAAGGAAAACTATAATTATCCTTCGTTATTTTTATATTTTGTTTATGGGAGTTTTGTTCCTCAACAAAGATTTCTATTATGTAATATCCTAAGTTCTTTTAATCCAGATGAACTTCCATTTTTTATTGGAGGTGATTTTAATATTATTACTGATTTTTATGAGAAAAATGGAAGAGGTCATTTTTTGAGACGGGCTGGCAATGATTTTACACAATTCATGGCAGGAAAAGGTTTAATGGATCTCATGTTTCAGGGAGACAAATTTACATGGTATTATAACTACAAAGGTGATTGTAGATCATGGAGTCTCCGGGATTGATGTTTGGGTAACATACATGCTTTATACACATATGCCAATGTTAAATTAGGTCATTTGGTAAAAAGAATTTCTTATCAGTCTCCATTATTGATCACTTTATCTCCTAGGAATGATAATTAGGAGAGATTTATATATTTTTGATATAGTAATGATGACACAAACTTTCTTAATTTAGTAAGGAAGTCTTGGTAAGATCTCATACAAGGTCATACAAGGTATGTTATTCATAACAATCTTAGATGTTTAAAAAAGAGTATACAGACGTGGTTGAAAGATCTTCCTCCACTAGATAAATACTTACATGATATTATGAAAGAGGTGGATCATCTTGAACATAGTATGGAGGAAGATTGGGATGTTCGGGTGTTTGAGGATCTTACTCATAAGAAAAAACATTTTGTGGATATGTTTCTTAAACATGAATGTTTATCAAGAGATAAAGCAATGATCAAGTGGTAAAAGGAAGATGATAGAAACACATCGTACTTTCCTGCCTGTATTAAGGAGAGGAAAAGATTTATTAAACCTAATATCTTACTTGAGGATGGTTATTTTATAGATGATAGGTATATTTTTGGGGATTTGTCTAATACTTATTTTAGAGGTTTCCTCGCTGGAGTCAATGATAAGCTACTAAATGGTTATCCAAGGGAGCCCACAGATATTTTTGGTGTTATACAAACCTATGTTTCAGAAAGTGAGAATGATGAAATGGGATTCCTTACCTAGGAAAAAGAGATCTTTAATGCCATGATGAAGCTCAATCTAGATAGTACTGCTGGTCCAGATAGTTTTCCTATATCTTTCTATAGATCATCATGGAATATTATCAAGAATGATATTATTGAAGCAATTCAAGATTTTTTCAAATGAGGGAAATTACCTTGTGTTTTATGTGCCACCACTATGATTATTATTCCTAAGACTAAGAATTACACTTCTATTATTTATTAACATCCTATTAGTATGTTTAATATGACTTACAAGATCCTGGATAGTATTATCAATACTCATCTCTCCATTCATTTTACATGATGGATTTCTCTTGAACATCCTGGTTTTGTGAAGGGAAATTCTATTCAGGGAGCTATAACTTTGGATCAGGAAATTCTTAGGGATATTAATATTAAAACTCAGGGGATGAATTTGGTCATTAAACTTGATATTAATAAAGCCTATGATCATGTTTAATGGATTTTCATCAACAAAGTGTTAACAGGTATGGGTTTTTATCCTTCGAACATAGATTTAATTTTCTTCTACTTTTGTTCTTCCTGGTTGGTGGTATCTTTTATGGGTAAGACCTATGGATTATTTAAATCCACCAATGTTCTAAGGAATGGGGATCCATTATCTCCAAGTTTATTCATTATAGTTCAAGATGATCTCAATAGTATTATTCATATAATCATGAGTAATGGTTTTATTATTCAATATTGGCGTAGGATGTATTTCCCTTCGATATATCATCTTATGTTTACTGATGAAACTATTATTTTCACGAATGCATCGATTATATATCTTTGATGTTTGAATAAATTTTTGTATGAGTATTGTCTTTGGAGTGGACAAGTGATTAATAAAAATAAAAACTGCTTCTATGTTCCTAGTTGTTTCAATTTAAGTCGTCTGTCCACCATTGGCCATATTATGGATATGTAGAAAGGTGACTTTACCCTAGATTATTTGGGGTCTCCTCTATCTTATGTAAGGCTTAAAATTCATGATTTTGATAATTTGATCAGTAGGATTATGGTTTTGGTTATTCCCTGGAAGAATAACTATCTTTCATTTAGAGGGAGAATAATGTTGATTAATAGTGTGCTTCTGGACACTCCTGTTCATACTCTATTTTCTGTTAAATTTCCAATGGTGGTGATCAAAATTACTGATATAATTCTTGGTAATTTCATATGGGATCCTAAGGTTAAGGTTAAGAGGAAACATGTCTCATGGGAGAGAATGGATCGACCTATATAGGATGGTGGAGTTAATGTCTGTAGCCTTGATGTTACTGTTATGTGTATGCATGAAAAATTAGCATGGGAAATTCTGGAATTCCATACTTTATGGGGAAGAACTATGCATGGTAAGTATGATATGGTTTCATTGGATAGACATGGTTCTCCATTATGGATTTATATTATTTCCATTGTTGATTTTCTTATACCTTATTCACGTTGGCTAGTTAGAAAGTGTGATATTATGTTCTGGCATCACAAATGGAGTGGAAGGATTATTGTTTATCCTGGTTATCCTGTTACACTTATATCCTTTAAGGAAGACTATAAATTCCCTACTTTTACTAATGCATTTTTGGATAGGGATCAACATGATCTTTTCTATCTCATTATGTTATCTTCCTGTCCAGATCAGTGTATATTTACTCCTTCATGATCATTCATCTCTAGAGACTAACGGAGGATTATTACCATTAATAATTCAATGAATACATGGAATAATACTCTTTGGGTTAAGAGTATCCCTACAAAATATAATTTCTTAACTTAGATAATTTGTAATGGAGCGGTATCTACAGATGATAATGTTAAATGGTGTGGAATTTATCTTGTTTCCAGATGTGTTTTCTGCAGAAATCATAAATAAGAGAGTTCAGAACATCTCTTCTTTGATAGTGAATGGGTCAAAGATGTTTGGGGTTGTTTTGAAAAATTCATAGCATTTTATTCTTTGGCTATGTTGGATATTTCTTTACTTGATTGCTTATTCTATGGATCAGGTGTGAGAGGTATTGAAAGAACAACACGTACATTGATATTACATGTGGAATGCTGGTGCTTATGTCAGGTGAGAAATAAGAATATATTTTAGGGTCTAGATTCAAATGATCAAGTGATTATATGCAGGATTAAAAACCTAATGATTGATATTTTAAGGACCTTGTGTAATTGGAAAGTGTCTCCTTCATTAAAGATATTGTATAACAACCCTTTATTTTATTACACACTTAAACATGATTTATTACTTAAAACCTTTACATGATACAACATAGAAGATTTAGAAGTCTAGTGTCTTTGGGGCTTAGAAACATTACATAAAAATGTAAAACATATAATTCAACATCTTATCGAAAAATTACTTTACAAGACCACTACATTCCCTTGTACTTAGCATTGGATGGGATAACTTGAGGACATGTATAAGAAAAGGGTGAGCTATAAAGCCCAGTAAGGGAATTAAAATTGAATAACATGGGGAATACAATACATGTTAGAAAATAGGCATATCAACGGAGCACAATAGAAACATGAACATAAAGGCATGATAAGTATGATAATCATAATATGGAGACGTGGCAACAACACTTAACATGGTATTAGCATGAGCTGAGGCTCATTGCACAAGAAGCATGATTAAACCCTCATTGAACATAAATCACAAGTAAACCCTTCTTTCACTTGAATTATCATGATTCAAAACTCATTGCATGTGACATATCATGATATTATACTTTACCCAATGCATTGGAGTGCTATTAGGGCGCACCTTTCATAATCATTTCATTTCATGTATAAGTGTGCCACATAGATCATACAACATGGATTCATTAAAATCATAATTCATTCCAAAAATAATAGATGTAGAATACATAAATTTAAGTCCTCAATCAACAAATAAATGTGCATAAATGTGAATACCCTTGATAGAGGAGTTGGTATGGTATTCACTACACAATGATTTTGGCATGTAAATTTTGGTGTAATTTCAGCAGCATAACGACGTCAAATAGAAATTCATAAAATGGGTTAATAAGAGTTAAAGTGGTATCTCATCATTTATAAATTAAATGGGAAATAAGGGTATCATGGGACATAATATAATAACATATGGAATAGAATTTAGATGCATAATATGAAATAATTGCTTGAATGTAAATAAGGAGAGAGAAATTCCTTACGGAATTTCGGCATGGTAATGAGTGTACATGGGAGGAATTAATGAGAGAGAAAGGGGTCTATCATAATTTAAACATAAATGAGGGAAGAATAAGGGAAGTGATAAATCACACCCCAACATTTTTAATTGAATGTAAAAGGGTATTACAACATAAAGAAACTTGGATAAATATAAGAAAGGAAGGAATCCCTTACTTGTAAGTGTGATCCCAAAGGCTTGGGAGGGGCTTGAGAGAGGATTCTTGAGAGCTTGGGGAACCTTTGGAGTATTCTAGAGATAGGAGGGAAGGGCTTGGACGAACTCTAAAGGCTTTTAGTGAAGAGGAAGTGGGAGCTAGGGTGGGTTTATATAGGAAAGGAGAGGGAATTCTTTATTATTTAGGTTTGGGTCACCACACATTAAACTAATCCAAACCACAAACCAGCCCATGGTTTTTTCCAAAGGCTATTAGGAAAAACTATTTTATAAGGAAAATACCTAACTTATTAAAATAATAGGGTTTCTTATGTGGAGGCGAGTCCCACTTTCAAGGAAACCAATTTGAAAATCTAAAATGTTTTATAAGTCTTGGAGGGTTCACTAAAGCTTTGTAAAATAAATAAAACAAACCTAAAATAAAATTATTTTAATGGTAAAACATATATTGTCCTAAAATAATGTTTATAGTATTTTATTACTTTACTATTGGGTCATTATGATATCATAAAACACATTATATATTTAACTGTATTTAATTTTTACCCAAAAATTTGACTATCTTAGAAAATTATGAAAAAATAACCATTGGATAATTTTGATTTCCTGATTCCAAAAATAATTTTCATTTTATCTAAATAATTTTCTAAATATATGAATTTTTAATTTTAAAATAAAAACATACATGTATCGAGAAATCATGGGTTTTGACAAAAAAAACTTTCAAACCTTAATAAAAATTACAAATGCATTCCTAAAATTATACGATCATTTATACTTAATAAGAAGTAATTTAACAATAAGAATAATATTTTATTAAAATTTTATCTAATTAAAAAATACCTTAATTTATCAAAATATATTTCTTAGTTGAATATTAACTAAAATACTATTTGTGCTTAAAAAACTATTTACAAAGTAATCATAATAAAATGAAATTATATTATTTATTATATATAAAAATAATGTACATAATTACAGTGATAAGGTCTTGTTACATAATCCCTTATAACACCCGCATAGGGTCGAAGGGTAAGGTGCGCGATGGTGACATACTCTTGGGGTGGCTTGGATAACATTGCTCGGGTGGTAATCTCTATCAACTTTCACTTCTCCCGTAGGTGGTTCCATTCAAGCTTCGCGTGTTGAAGCTCGACTTGGGATTCGTCAAGAGTGAAGTACAATGATGCCACCTCCTTTCTGAGCTCTGAAAAATGGGCTTCGTAGGGGGAAAGTCTACTAGATGAGGTCATCACTTATTTTGTCTGAGTAAATTGGATTTGTTAAAGCCCTATATTTATACTAATCATGTGATCACTATTCAACAACTATATTAGTAACAGTCACAATTCATAATAGTATTTTGAAATCCAAAAACATAAAACCAAGGAAGTTCATACGTTTTATATGATCATTCTACATAATAATACATTTAATTGGATCCAGAGGTATTTTCATTAACAAAAGTTTGAGTCATTACAATCTTCCCCCCTTAAGAAATTTCGCCCTTGAAATTTTATTTTCCCATACTAAAACGGATGTTGGTAACTCTATTTCATCACTTCCTCTGATTCCTACATTTCCTCTTCAAACTTGTGGTTCCTCCACAACACCTTGATAATAGGCATTGTCTTATTTTGTAGAACATTTTCTCTACGATCTAAGATCTTCACTGGTTTCTCCTCATAAGAAAGATCATCCTCTAACTGTACTATATCTGAAGAGAGTACATGTGAGGGGTCTATTATGTACTTCCTTAAGAGGGATACATGAAATTCATCATTTACTTTGTCCATGGTGGGTGGAAGTTCTAGTTTATAGGCCACAACGCCGACACGATCAAGAATCTCGAAGGGGACGATGTACCTAGGACTTAACATCCCTTTCTTTCCAAACCTCATGACCCTCTTCCATAAAGATATGTGTAGAAATACAATGTCTCTAACTTTGAATTAAATGTCTCGTCGATGGTTGTTTTCATAAATATTCTGTTGACTTTGGGCTTCCTTGATATGCTGCTAAATGGTTTTCACCTTCTCCACTATTTCATTGACCATTTCAGTTCTTAGTATCTTATTCTCACCAACTTCATCCCAACACACTAGTGTTCTATAACTTTTCCCATAAAGGGCTTCATATGGTTCAATTCATATGCTTGAGTAGAAACTATTATTGTAGGAGAATTAAACTAGTGCAATATGTTGGTCCCATTATCCTTTAAAGTCCATGGAACATGATATTAATATATCTTATAGTGTCTGAATAGTTTTCTCATATTGGCCATCAGTTTGAGGATGATAGGTCATACTGAAGTTTAGTTCAATTCATAGAGCATGCTAAAGACTTTTCCAGAACATTGAGGTGAAACTCGAATCATGATCGGATACAACAGATAGTGGTACTCCATAAAGCCTTACTAATTCTTTGATGTAAATTCATGCAAGTTGATCCAATGATAAGTCCTCTCAAATAATGATAAAGTGATATGTCTTTGTAAGATGATCCACAAAAACCTAGATATAATTTTTTCCTTTGGATGTATTTGGAAGTCCGATGAAAAATTCCACGGTGATGTTCTCCCATTTCTAGGATGGTATGGGTAATGCTTGCATCATCCCCTTAGACTTATTCCTCTCATCCTTCACTTGATGACACACCAGGTACATTGATGTATACTTCGAGATCTCCTTCTTCATGTTATCCCACCAATAATGCTCTCATAGATCTTGATACATCTTTGGGTTTCCTGGGTGAATAGATAAATTCTAACAATGTGCATCATCCAAAAGTTCCTTCTTCAGTACTGAAATTGATGGAACACATAATATTTTCCCAAATCTCACAATTCCATATTCATTAACATTGAACTCCAAGGATTTCCTTTTTTTGATAGCTTCTAATTTCTTCTAAATTCCCACATTATCCTTTTGAGCATCCCTTCACTTTTCTAAAATAGATGGTTTAGCAATAATTTGTGAAAGGATTGATGATGTTCCCTTATTTATGATTTCCATGTCCATATTCATCAAATATAAGAATATTGGATCCATCTTAATTCTCATCAATGATAGAATTGCTGGATCCTTTCTACTTAGATAACCTGCCACCCTGTTTTCCTTCTTAGGGTGGTAATTTATTAAGTAGTCATAAATATTTGATCACCTCTAACCATATTTTTTGGTGAATATTCAACTCTTTCTGTGTGAATATATACTTGAGGATTTTGTGATCCATGTACATTTCACACTTCTCCCCAAAGAGGTAATGCCACCAAAATTTTAAAGTGAAGATTACCACATCCAACTCCAGATCATGTGTTGGATAATTCTGCTCATGAACTTTCAATTACCTTGAGGCATAGGCAATGACTTTTTCATTTTTCATCAACACACAACCCAGCCCCTTCTTCGAAGCATCAATGAATACCACAAAAAGTTCTCCACTTGTGGGTAATGTGAGTATATACACAATGATAAGAATCCTTTTCAACTCTTTGAAGCTATCTTCACATTAATCACTCCTAGAAAACTCGACTCTCTTCCGAGTTAGCTTGGTCAGAGGGTCTGACAATCATGAGAAATTTCTCACAAATTAGTGATAATATCTAGCTAACCCCAGGAAGCTATGGATATATATTACCGATGTTGGCCTCATCCATCCCTTAATTGTAGTTATCTTGGAGGGATATATAGATAACCCATTTCTTGTGATGATGTGACCCAATAATGATACCTCCTTCAATCATAACTCACACTGTATGTACTTTTCATAGAGATTATCCTTCTGTAAGGTCTCCAATATAGTTCTTAGATGCTCCTCATGATCCTCCTTGGTTTTGGAGTATATTAGAATATCATCTATAAAGACTACCACAAGTTTGTTGAGGTAATTTCTAAAGACTCTATCCATCAAGTCCATAAATATTTATAGAGAATTAGTGAGTCCAAAAGGCATTACTATGAATTCATAGTGCCTATATCTTATACAAAAACCAGTCTTTGAGATATCTTCCTTCTTCACCCTTACTTGATAATATCCTGACTACAAGTCCAACTTGGATAAGTACTGTGCTCCACTCAGCTGATCAAACAATTCATCAATTCATAGCAGAGGATACTTATTCTTTATTGTGATTTTTTTGACCTCACAATAATCAATGCAAAGGCGCACTGACCCATCATTCTTCATGATGAAGAGGACTGGTGCACCCCATGGTGAAGCACTTGGGAATATAAACCCTATATCCAAATTCTCTTGTAGTTATTTCTTCAGATCCTCAAACTCCACAACATCTATTCTATATGGATTCTTGTATGTTGGTAATTCCCCAGGTATAAGGTCAATTGTGAATTCAACATCTCTTCTAGGAGGAAGACCAGAAAATTCCTCAGGAAACACTTCAGCGAATCCCCTCACAATAGGCATGTCTTCAAGGATGGTTTTCTCCCTATAATAAATCATCTAAGCCAGATACACGTGGTCATAGGGCAGTAATATTCATGCTTGAGATGATGGTGTTAAAGAATATCCATCTTCCTCCTTGCACTTGTATAGAATCGGGGGTCAATTCTCTATATGGAGGGTGATTTACCTCTCACAATAATTTATGCTGGATCTATATATGGAAAGCCAATACATGCCAAGAATCACATCAAATTTCACCAGAGGGAGTATGATGAGGTTCACTGGGAAGTTAAATCCACAAATTATGATAGGGGAGGAGTTATATTCATGGGATGCAATGATTCCCCATTTTCTGTACTAACCGACATCTTCACTTCCATGATTTGTGGTGGTGTTGGGATTGTTCTACTAAACTTTTAGGATATAAAAGAATTCATATAACCAAAATCAAAAAGCACATTCTCTATTCTTGAATGAATAACTAGCGTATCTATCACCACTTCGTTTTTGGGGTTCACATCGGCAGTAGTGATGGAAAAAGCTCTCCCTTTCTACCTTGGAGGTTATTGTTTGCCTCAGAAAACCCTTGGCTTAGGGAACTGATTCACAAGGTGCCCTAGTTCTTTGTAGTTGAAGAAATGAACAACGTGTTGAGAGATGAATGGAGTGTTCCTATCCTCTGTCGCAGCTGTAGTTTTTTATTTTTGGTAGTTAATGGCTAGGTTCCCTTATCTTCAACACCTAAAGCATTTCCTCATCTTCTTATGGTAATTTATGAGGTTCTTCTTTCCACACCTTTGGAAAGTGGGGTGCTGGATTTTCTTATCACCATTGGATTTATCCATCAGACTACCAAGTTGAAGTCCATATTATTCTTATTATCCCCATGATACCCCTGAGATTCACCAAAATCCATTTTGACCTTGAGGTAACATCATATAATTTCCTCATAGATATCGAAGTCACGGATTTCCAGGGATTTTCGTAGGCTAGGTTTCAGCCCACCAAAGAAGCGGTAAACCTTGCATTTGGGGGTAACGATAAAGCCAAAGGCATATCGTGCAAGACTTGTGAAGTTTTCCTCGTAGGTTCCAATGGATTCTTCATCTTTTTTCTTGAGGTCAGGGTGTTCCCTTTCCATATTAAGTCATATAGTGTGAGGAAAATATTTATAGATTTTTTTTCTGGAAATCCTTCCATTCCAATGCTTCAATCTCTTCCTCAGGCTTCATATTTTTTATCAGTTTCCACCATTGATTAGCTTCACCCTCCATATAATAAACAACTATAATAACCTTCTCTTGTTCAGATCATTTAAGGATGGAGAAGATCTTTTCAATGGGGTTGATCCATTGTTCGGAAATTGAGGGATCATACGATTCATTAAAAGTAAGAGGTTGTTGTCTCATGAAGATATCGATTGTGACTTGTTCTTTCTTAGGGGGGTTGAATGTTCCTCTTGACCCATGTTTCTATTCCAATATTGAGTTAACTTATAGAGAATCATGACAAAGTTCTCTATTCCCGCTCCCATGGGATTGGGCATCTCTTTAGAAAAGTCATCACATTGATCTTCACATCGGTTGTTACCCTAAGTCCTCATATTACCTGCCATTGACTGGAATAAAAGGAATGTTAGGGGTAACACATAAAGGGTAATCCAATGAAAAAATGGATTACTTATAAATTAATTTTATTTCCTTAACTTATGAATCTATAGGATTCAATCTATGTTATCCACGATCTACTTTCTAATATATATTTTTAGTGGAATTTTTTTCATTCCCTTAATAATGGTTCATACTAAGATTTTGAATTTACCAAAGCATATCCCCTGGGAGTGTCATAACCAAGAGTATAGTAATGCCCATTTTCGTGTACTTGGACACCCCGAGTCAAGCCCGAAACTCTTTGTTAGAGTTTTCACTCCTTAGTACATGTGTTCTAGAGTTGCCTCTACCTGCTCATATCCAGACATGGATGTATTTTCATGATAAAACATTTACTCAATACTCACCAAAATTTAGGGATGTTTTTATTATACTTAGTCTTCTCTATTGTGCTTCACGAGGATTTTATAATCCTAATCCCAAAAATAACTAAAACTATCCTCTTATACCAACTATAACAACCCTATTTTTATTACACACTTAAACATGAATTATTACATAAAACTTCCAATTGATACAACATAGAAGATCGAGAGGTATAGTTTATTTGGGTATTAGGAACATTAAATAACAACTTAAAACATATAACACAAAATCTTATTGAAAACATCCTTTACATGACCACTACATTCCATCATACATAGCATTGCATGGGATAACCTAGGGACACGCATAAGAAAAGGGTGAGCTATAAAGCCCAATAAAGGAATAAACATGGAATAAAATGAGGAATATAATACATGTTAGAAAATAGGCATATAAATGGAGAATAAGAGAAACATGAACATAAAGGCATGATAAATAATGATAATCATAACATGGAGATGTGGCAACAACACTTAACATGGTATTAGCATGAGCCAAGGCTCATTGCACATGGAGCATGAATAAACCCTCATTACACTTGAAGCATGAGTAAAACCTCGTTGCACTTGAATTATCATGATTCAACACTCATTGAACATGACATATTATGATATTATACTTTACACAATGCGTTGGAGCGCTATTAGGGTGCACTATTTATAATCATTTCATTTCATGCATAAGTGTTCCATATAGATCATACAACATGGATTCATTAAAATCATAATTCATTTCACGAATAAGATATGTAGAATAAATAAATGTAAGTCCTAAATCAACAAGTAAATGTGCATAAAGGTGAACACCCTTGATAGAGGAATGAATATAATATTCACTACACATTGATTTTGGCATGTAAATATTGGTGTAATTTCGGCAGCATAATGACGTCAAATAGAAATTCGTAAAATGGGTTGATGAGAGTAAAAGGGGTCTATCATAATTTATAAATTAAATGGACAGTAAGGGGATAATGGTAAATAATATACCAACATATTTAATGCAATTTAGATGCATAATATGAAATAATTTCTTGAATGTAAATGAGGAGAGAGAAATTCCTTATAGAATTTCAGCATGGTAACAGGTGTATATGGGAGGAATTAATGAGACAGAAAGGGGTATATAATCATTAAAATATAAAGGGTGGGATAATAAGGGATGTGTGAAATCATACCCCAATATTTGTAATTTAAAGTAAAAGGGTATTAAAATATAAAGAATCTTGGATAAAAATAAGAAAGGAAGGAATCCCTTACTTGGAAGTGTGATCCCAAAGGCTTGGGAGGGGTTTGAGAGAGGCTTCTTAAGAGGTTGGGGAACCTTAGGAGGATTCCAGAGAGTGGATTTCAGGGCATGGATGAAATATAAAGGATTTTATTGAAGAGGAAGTGGGATATTGGGTGTGTTTTTATAGGAAAGGAGAAGGAATTATTTATTATTTAGGTTTGGGTCACCACACATTAAACTAATCTAAACCACAAACCAGCCCATGGTATTTGCCCATGGTTTTTTCCAAAGGGGATTTGAAAAAAAATATTTTATAATCCAATGACCTAATTTCTTAAAAATAATAGGGTTTCTTATATGGAGGTGAGTCACATCCCCAAGGAAATAAATTTAAAAAACAAAAATGTTTTATAAGTCTTTGAGGGTCCACTAAAGCTTTGTAAAATAAATAAAAAAATAATAAAATAACATTATTTTAATTTTAAAACATATATTTTCCGAAAATAATGTTTATAGTATTTTATTAGATCACTATTGGGTCATTATGATGTCATAAAACACATAATATATTTAAAGGGTATTTAATTTTTACCCAAAAATTCGACTGTCTCAGAAAATTATGAAAAAATTACCATTGGATAATTTTAAAGTCCTTATTCCAAAAATAATATTCATTTTATCTAAATAATTTTCTAAATATGTGAAAGTTAACTTTTATAATAAAAACTGACATTTATCGAGAAATCTTGGTTTTTGACAAAAACAACTTTCAGACCTAAATAAAATTTACGATTTCATTCCTAAAATTATATGATCATTTATAATTAATAAAAAATAATTTAATAATATTATTATTTTATTAAAATATTATTTAATTCAAAAATACATTAATTTATCAAAATATATTTCTTATTTGAATATTAACTAAAATACTTTTTTTGCTCTAAAAACAATTTAGAAAGTAACAATAATAAAATGAATGTATATTCATTATTATATACAAAAATAATGCATATAATCATAGTTCTAAGATCTTGTTATATAACCCCTTATAAAACCCGCATAGTACTGAAGGGTAAGGTGTGAGATGGTGACAGACTCTTGGGGTGGCTCGGATAACATTTCTCGGGTGGTAATATCTATCAAATTCCACTTCTCTTGTAGGAAGTTCTGTTCAAGCATCACGTGTTGAAGCTTAGATTGGGCTTGGTCAAGAGTGACTCCCAATGACACCACCTCCTTTTTGAGATCTGACAAATAGGATTCATATGAGTCAAGTCTACTTGATGAGGCCATTGCTTCCTTTATCTGTGTAAATTGGATTTGTTAAATCCGAATATTTATACTAAACATGTGATCATTGTTCAATGACTATATTAGTAACGTTCACAATTATTAATGGTATTTTTAAATCTAAGAACATAAAACCAAGGAAGTGCATACATTTTATATGATAATTATTTATAATAAGACATTTAATTGGATCAAGAGGGATTCTCATTAACATAATTTTGGGTCCTTACAGATTGATTCCAAATTATTATCTATTTTCTTAGGGGTATAATTTTAAATCAGTCATATGGGTGTGTTGGCGGACTCCATAAAGGGGTTTGAAATTAAATAGTGATGATTTGTGTGTTTTGGGTTTGATCCGCAAAGGTGGTATTGTCCGTGAACATTGCAGATCAACCATTATTGCCTTCTCTATTAGATTAGGTCATGGTAATTATATTTATATAGAGGCAATGACTATTCCAACTAGTTTAAACATATGTAAGAAAATAAATTTGGAGATATATGAAGTATAAACAGAGTATATGGTATTATATAATTCCATCCTAGATCAAGGTATGATTCCTTGTTCTATATCCTATATAATTAGAAAATGAAAGAGCATAATTGGTTTTGATATTAGAGTTTCTCATACATGGAGAGAAAGAAATATGGATAAGGATTACCTATCTTTGATGGATATTATGGGTTCATAAAATTTGTGCTTTCATGATTTTAAGAGATTGAAGTTGGAATGTGTTAAAATAATTAAAGGATATTCCCTTGGTCTCCAATATTTTAGGCCCCCTTGATTTTTCTTTATGTTGGTCTGCCCATGTGGACCTGTTCTTTTTTGTACTCTCTTTTTCTTGAATAAAAAATTACATTATTGATTGGTGAAATCATCCAAAAATTATGAGGATTTGGTTTGTATTATCTAGAGGGTGTCATGAAAATATGGACCCAAGTGTTCACATTCCATTTTGACCATGTTATATTTCTATATGAATTTCCTTAGGTATTTTTATGATTAGGATAAGATTGACCATCGATTAGTCATCTAATTTTGGGGATTTTGTTTATAATGCATAAATAAGGACCTGAGATGTTATCTATATTCCATTTAATGATGTTTCCATAAAAGAAATATGATTCATTAATTTCAAATAAGGGTTTGTGATTTGATTTGATTAAATTGTTTTTTTTAGTGTTGCATGATAGGTATTTTGCTAGAAAATACACTAGGTATGTGTTGCATATTTACCATGGGTTTTTGGACACAATTATGATGTAATGGAGTCAAATGGTGTGAAATTAGTGTGTAATTTGATGGTTCTTTATGAGATACTTCAAGAAACATTATAAATGATAAATGAATTGATAATTAGGTAGGTGTTCCCTAAGAATTAACCTATGACTTATGTAGTTTATTTATGCTTTAGATATGAAATGTGAAACTTGGACTCTCCACTACAGGTGATTGAACCCTAAATGAATAAATTTTTTCATCCTAATGGAATTTTTTAATCAGATTAATTTCTTCAATATGAAATGATTATAGAGCCAAGTGGCATGACAATCTCCTACACACCAGTCGACACCCCAGACATCAATGGTCAAGAGTGTGATTGGATTTTTATAAATAAAATAAAATTCCAATTTAAGGTATGTACAAAGTGTCAAGGGCCATGATGAACCACTATACACCTACTGGACATCATGACTACTGATGGTCGGGAGTAAATTTTTAGTTGTGTATATTGAGATATATGGACCCAATGAGAGTTTTTAAATAAATGACTATGTGATAATAATGAACATTATAGGTGTCCATATACCCCTTGAGTAGGTTTGAGTTATCAATTGTAATATTTAGACCCATTTTAGCCTTATGGGACCCTGATATGATTTAGAGAATTCACCTAGATGTGAAGAGATTAAAATGAATAAAAAATATGACCTATATAGGTTTCTTAGTAATTCCCCTTGGGTTGGGATTGATGATGGATTAATATGACCACATTGTATTGGGTTGAGACTGAGGGATGCACTACCCCTTATTGATGGGAGTTTCCCATGGAATAGTGCCATTTAATGATTTAGTGATTTTTTAGGATACTTAAGCTGTTACCTATGATCCAAGTCATGAGTTAAGTTTTGAACTCATAAATAATGAAACTGATTAAATGTGATTATTATTATTATTATTATTATTATTATCAATGGACCTTGATGTAATTATAAGTACTTGATGTTCCATTATTATTATATACTATTTGGGGACCTTAATATGATTTCATGGATATGTTATGCATGTTATTACTATACTTATGGGGGACCCTGGTGTTATTATAGGGATCTAGCATGCCTATTATTATTATATTGTTGCGGGACCCTAATTTCATTCCAAATATATAGTATTCCCATTATTATTATGTAATATTGGTGGACCCTGATGTGATTCCAAGGTTTTGTTATGCCTAATATTATACTGTTGGTTAACCTCTATATGATTCTAGGGATCTATTATTCCCATTATTATTATGTTTTTAGGGGACCCTAAGGTGATTATAGAGATATGTTATGCCCGTTATGATATTATTATGGGAATATGGACATAGTTCCATGGATTTGGTGTGCCCATACTATTATGGGACTTTAGACTTATTCCTTGGATTTTTTGTGAAGATATATTATATACATGATTATGATACTTTTGATAGAGATATATAACACTCGAAAAAGTAGGTATAGTCAATCCTAAATGTCAATTTAGAATTTGAGGATCGATTGTTGAATTTATTTATAAATCTAAAGTTGTTTATTTAATCCTAATGAGTATTTTATGTAAACATATCTATACATCTATTGGATATGTCTGGGACCACGTTGGTGGTACCTTACTGAATTAGGTACTCACACCCTTCTTGGGCAGTTATTACACTTGAGTACCCAAGTAACCTTTACTATTCATGGGTTCAGGTTTGGTATAGGTATAAAGTAGCCTGACTGAGTAGGATAGCTCATATGAGACTGGATACTAGGATGGGTAAGGCTAATGGATGTGGAAGAGCCTCAGTGTATTTTGTTTCTTTATTTTATTCTACATATTTAACTAGTTCAGTAGGAATTCATTATTGAATACCATATGAAACATTTCATTAATCACTACTGAAGAATTTAATTTATTTATTCTTCCACATAATCTGATTTTTATCATTATAGATAGCCTTTATTTTACTTCCCACATTTATTACAATTCTTATATAAGTGTATAGTCTCCCCACCATCACACCATACACCCTTGATGCTAGTCGGAAACCTTTGGTGTATAGGGTGTCATGTCTGAGGTCACATAGAGACCCGATCTAGTTACTATTCTTAGATAACCATGGTGGGTAAATTATAATAGAAGTATCCAATACTGATGTTCAATATTCAGATAAACTTTTTTATGAATGTACTTTTAAAGTGATAACTATTATTCAACTTAGGGAGCACCCTTAACTTATTATTTAGTTTCCTTCGACTCTAAATACCATTAACAACTATAGAAAACCATTATTGAAAAATAATATAATAATTTTTCATCACCATATTATATTCTCTTCAATGATACTGAAGCTTGCATATGCTATCCTTGTTATTTCTACAAATCATTAAAATGGTATTTTTACAAGTGTATTTAAAACTAGCATGAATTAGATTGTTTTATAAAGGTTTTTCTTATAATTATCAGTGAAATACTACTAGAATTTTTATACTCACACTCTATATACACCCTATGGGTGTATGTAGACCTTATTTTGATAGATACAAAAAAAGGAAAATAATTGGTTGGAGGAATAATATTCTCATGTCAGCTCGATTCAAGTTTTGAAGTAGGTGATATGAATAGAGATGATCCCCATTCCACACAGTGATCAATAGTATCAATTTCTTTTTATTTTTATTTTGGTTTTGTAATATGATCATCCTTTTATATCGCCTCATCATCTTCCCATATCATCTTCAATTTTTTATTTTTTATTTTTTTAATTTATATATAAACATGAATTTTAAATGGAAATTTCTAAATATTTAAAGTTGTTTTCATAAATTTTATGGTTTTTATATAAGATCTCATCTTTATTATTCCATGTTTGGGTATTTTTTTATTTTTATACTGCCTAATGGATTTCATTACTCACCAATATATGTTGAGGTTAGGATTGGTTCTCAAATATGAACCCCTTGTTTTATTATTATTTTTTTTTGGAGAACCTATTCTCAATGGTGTTTTATTAATGTATAGGGGAAAAGTTGGGATATATGGGGATCAGGAACGCCACTCGATCCTTATAAAAATTCAACTCAAGAATTGGGAAGGGGTGTACTGGGTTAGTAATTGTGCATTTAATTAAAGTGGTCAACCATATTATGTCATTTTTATGTTATATTATATATATTATATATATTATATGTATCCTAATGTTTTACACTTTTGATACTACTATAACATGAGAAATAAAATTCATCTTAGAAATAAATGTCATTAATATCAAAATTTAATATGTCACAAATCTTGTGCCCTTAATTTTTCAATCTTATCCCCATAATTACTCATAATCTTTAGAAAGTTATACTAGGTGTTGGATTATGTTGGGAGTCTAATGTAATGATACTATAAATACGGGATGTTATGATAATATAATATTATCTTTTTAATTCATATTTTCTTTCAAACATGTATTTATGATTCGATCATACTTAAAAATATAAATGTTTATAATTAAGATTGTGATGCATTAATAAATAATAGTTATTTTATATAATTTTTATTTTCTTATAAATATATAAATTTCCATTATTTGAAATAAATTTTATTAATTACTCTATTGGGATTAATCTCTAGGATGATAATATTTTTCTTGTTGATAATACCATGGAACATACAACATTTAATTATAAGCAATATTTTATCAACCATAAAATAAACAATGATCACATAAGTACTTTAATCAATAATAAGAAATTAATCAAAGGAACCTAAAGTAAAAATATTAACCTACATAGTGGTATAAAAATATAAATTAATAATACTTTAATTTATCTTATTTCTTAAAAAAAATATTATTATTCAAATGCATTCATTAAAACGAGTAATATATCTAGAATATGGAAGAAGAACATATTGAAAAACTTTTGTAATAACATGAAACTTTCAATGATTTTATCAAATTTAATTTATATATTTTTAAATTTATTTTAATTGATTTTGGTTGAATTTGGGGTTGGGGTAAGTGAGAGGATGGAACTAGAGTTTTATTAGTGTTTGGGTCTTAGTGGATAGTTGTAGTATGCCATGGAGTACCCTATAGGGGATCATTGAGATAATATTAAGCCAAATCTATCTAATTTTGGATTTAATTACAATTAAGAGTTTGATGGTGAAGCACCAAGTAATTGAAAGCCATTGATAGTCTGATAGTGTGCCACTGTGTATCCGATAGATTTCACAATTAATTTTTTTAATAAGAGGAATTTTCAAAATTTGGTTATCCTGTTTTTTATAAAATAGAATCATTTCTTCATCTCTAAGTGGTGAATAGTAGTATACCCATCCCTATATTCTCTATAGTTCCTTATTATTATTTAATGAAATCCTGACTTATCAATTCATGATAGATGAAATTTTGTATTATTGATATCGAAGGTAAGGTAATGTCTATTGTTGTTCATGTGTTTGAGTATGTTTAGTGGATTTTTGGATATAATAACCCTATTTTTATTATAGTTTGGAGGTTTAATTATTTTTTGTCAAATCGTTAAGATTTGAATGCATTTTATAATTTAGAGTATTAACTTTTTCTTATTATAGGTGGCCTTATACACATGTTGTGATTTAATTACTATTTTGTTTTTAAGAATTTGTGTATGGGACGAGAATCTATTTCATGGGAGAAAAATAAGCATTCCAAGTGTTTGTATTTTAATAAAACTAATCATGTGAGGTATTATACCTATAATTATGATACTGGACTAGGTAAACCTAATTTAGATTATGATGATCACGAGGGTGATTTTTAAGATTCTAATAAAATTTAAGAATATCAGGAAGTGAGATTGTAAATATTTAAATGAATAATAAAGGGGATATTACATGATAAACCTCATATGATTAATCTTGGGGTAAATTTTGGAAAAGTCACATGATATAAATTAATATTTGGAATATAAGTGGCATATGATTATGGTTTAGATTTGATTAAATGAGTATGATTATTTTGTTGATATGTTTATTTGACTATGGTTTAAACATATGAAATAAAATAAAGGGTATCTATATTAACTATTTAATAACCATAATTTCATTTTCAAGTATTTATTTAATTATTTATTTGATTTATCATTTTTCTTGAAGTTTAGAATAAAAAATTAGAGTTTGATGGGGGGATAGGTTGTATGCTTAGGGTGCATGTTACTATTACTGTGCATGCCAACCGTGAATCATTCCCCACTTAACTATTACCTACACATGGTTAGTCTCATAGTTAACCTAATCATGAACCAAAACCATGCATACCTATATAATATTAATTATTTTGGATTTTGGGTTCCTTTTCTTAAATGGGGTCCATTTCATTTCCTCCCACTCATTCTAGGAGGTTTGTCCAACCTTATTCCATGGGTTAATATCTCTATAAACTATGATTCAACTTGAATTTCTCCACCAATCTTCAATATGTACTCGATTAAGTGTCTCATATTCTCTCTATCCTTTATCTTCTTCCAACCTTCTTCACTTTCTTTTCCCCATGGAAATAGTGTCTTAGGGTTTCTATAATCTATGTCATTTATGTTTGATTCTTAATATTAGGGCAATATCACGACACTTTGGGGGTCTCATCTTCCTTATTTTAGTGAGAAATAAAAATGTATTATAGAATCAATCATATTTTATTGGTTTCCCTATGACAATTCCTTTAAATTTTGAACCATTAGTAACTATGAAACTTATAAATAAGTTTTAGGTAATATTAACTTTATATTGAATATTTTTGTTTAATGTACAATTATATCTCTCTGAATTTCAAATGGATGGAATTTGTGAGTCAAAAAGTTTATGAATGTCTAAGTTTAACTTGATGCCTACAATGTGTTCGATTAAATATATTATTATTTTTAATAGAAATATTTTCATGGGAAGTAAAAAATGGAATCTTTTAATTTATTAAGTCATTCCCCATTGATTAATTTTATGATTATTAATATTTTTATTACGTTAAAATGGTGGAAATAGAACCATGAATCATTAAAACTTCATAGTTGTGTCCTTTGGGTACTTAAAAGGGATCTAATGTTAATATATAATGATGTTAATATTACGGGTCATGATGATACCTTGGGTATTATATTGTGATACATAGAAATCCCACTTTACTAATTCTATGTGTTGACATAGAGTTCTCTTAGGATCCTATTTTCTAGGTTTGATAATGATGTAGATACCCTAGGACTACCAAAATATAGTCCCTTTGTACCTCACCGTGTAGATTTATTTATGATACTAGTTTTGTTTGGTGTAATTTCTTCTTTAATTGATTTCTTTACACTCTTTTATTGAAGATACTCAAGATTACATATGATAACCTTGCTATTTTTTTCCATAAAACATTAAATTGGCACTTTTACATGTGTAATTAAAAATATCATGAATTATATAATTTTCTAAAGGTATTATATAGTGTTATTGGTGAAATCATACTAGGATTATTATTCTCGCACCCTATATTCACTCTATAAGTGTATGTATACCTTGTTTTAAAACATAAAGGTAAAGGAAAATCACTTCTTAGAAGAAGTAGATTCACATGTTAGCTGAATTTTTATTTTAAAGAAGGTGACATTAAGGGAGACGACCATCATGTCAAATAGTTATTGATATTAGTGGTCTCTATTTATTTTGGTTTTGGATTTCTAATATGCCCATCCTTGTATATTACCTTATTAACTTCCCATATTATCTTTACTACTTACTTTAATATTGGTTGGGTTTATATATAAAATTAGGATTTAAATGGTTATTTACAATGCTTTAAAGTTGTTCTTGGTTTATTTTAATGTTATAGTTTTGATATGAGCTCTCATATATATTATGTAATGTTTTAGTAATGTTTTTATTTTTTTACTATTTAATAGATTACATGTCTCACCAATTATGGTAAGGTCATGATAACTTCATCGATTGGTCTCCTTTTTTTTATTGTTTTTTGGGAGAAACATTCTCACAGGTGTTTTATTATTGTGTAAGAACTATTTTTTAGCTTGTGGGGATCAGGAATTCCCTTTGAGAATTATGGTAAGATATCTCACACATCGGTAATGGGTGACCCAGGTTAGTTCATTATAAAAGGATATCAGATATCAATTTGTTTTATGATATTTAGGGAAGTCAAGGGATATGGGATATACGACGTTCAAAAATCAAGAGGTATGTCTTGAGTGGGTGTTAAGACAATACCTATCGGGTTAATTCTTTAGTTTCCATAGGATATTTAGGGAGACTTATTATGGGTCATTTAAAGAAATTTCAACTTGAGGAGAAAAATTCAGAGTAGATGTAGGTGTCCATGGTTTGGATACATGAGCTATAGGTTATGAAGCCAAACCATACAACTACATTTTGGGTTATAGCTAGCAGACATAGTTAAATATATAGTTAAGTTAACTGTGTGATCCAACCTTGTGTAGTGGGAATATGTGTTATTTTTTGTACTTTTATTGTTGTTTTTTATGGATTTTTACAATCTTTATTAGATGTTTATGATTTTTAAATTGGTTTTTTATAAGTTTTTTATTAAATTTAAATGTTTTTTTATTTTTATCTCTTATTTTATTTTACATAGTACCATTCCCCCAAGAAGAATACATGAGAACCATTCAAAAGGAGCCACATACAACATTATATAGGTGATTCCTACCATTGATCCAAAATTTATTATGATCATAGTGCATAGTTTTTGGGCCACAGATGAAGAATATAATCATGATATAACCTTGGATAAGGAAGTGGGTCCTGAAAATCTTATATAAGGATTGATCTCAAAATTTTATTCACCATAAACCTTTAATTTTAAGGTAAAATTATCCTCAATAGGCTGATCAATGGCTAGAAAATATTAAAAGGATTGTTTAATTTATAGAAACTTTTGAATCCATGAAATTGAACTGTGTTATGTTTATTCTTGGGGCCCCAACAAAAAATGGTGGGGGTCTATAGTTCAGTAAAAAATACATGTGAACATGGCCTAGAAGGACATAAAAATCAAGTTTACATAATAGAAATTTATGAAAATTATGGTGCTAATGATGTTAAGTAAGATCATGTGGCTTCAATAAGGTAACTTAAACATAATGGATTATGAAAACCTCTTGGATATTCATATTAAATTTTCACTAAAATTGATCTCGAGTAATAATTTGAAGGTGAAATGGTTTTTGATGGGTCTCTTGAAAAGTATTAGATCTAAATTGACTGTGAAAAAACTTCAATCCTATATGGAGGTTGTGGACCTAGTCTTTATGGTGGAGTTAGACCAGGATAGAATGTTTGATCACCATATATTATAAGAACATTTAAATGGGTTTCTTTGAGAATAAGGTAAATTTGGGTGAATCTATACTGGATGAGGGTGATTTGAGGAATATTATTTGATTTAAATCATCCACACCCATGGGAAGTATGCCTATTTATGACATCATCCTGGAAATATGATCTATATGAATCTTTCTTATCAAGAGGATCCAAAATATTTCTAAGACTATGGATATATGGGTTATATTTAAAGGTTTGGTAAATCCAAAATCTATCTTAGGAGTGTTATGGTTTCTTTAGACCCCAAGGCATCCCAAGGTAAATTTGATGCCTCAAAATAAATGGGATATCAACATTAGAAGTGATGAGGAAGAACTCGTTCCTCCCATGGGTAGATCTAGTTACGAAGTGATCCCTAATTTGGTATAAATTCTGAAACCCAACATGATTCTATGAAGTCTCATATCATCAATCATACTCTGGTAGAATATAAAGTGGGGCCTGCTACTATGTGACATATGGAACTAGTTTCATCATCTATAACTATTGATTTATTTGATACATGTAATTTACACTCATTTATATTTACTTGTATCTTGGATCTTCTAAATCTCCCATATGATCCTATGCTTTATGTAATGGAAATATCGATTCCTCTTAGAAATAATGAAGAGGATCATCTTTGGTGTCCTTATTTCCTTCTTCCCATGTCTAAAGTGGAATTAACATGGGACTTACTCATTCGTGAGATATATCCTTTTTATGTTATTCTTAGGATATATTTGAATATTTCATTCAAATCCTATAATGATTGTTATCATAAAAGGTTTGTTTTTAAATATTTTTACGATAAATATCATATATATTCTAAGGATAATGGAACCCAAGGTACTATTAGTAGGGACTTCCTCTACTTGGATTCGATAGGATATTTGGCCAGATATCCACCTTTAACGAATTTTGATAAAGGAAATTTGGGAAGAAAATTTATCATATTGTTTATGATTTCCCTAAAATGTTTCTAGATGTTTTTTTGGGTTTCTTATAGAGTGTTAATTTTAATTATCAATTTATATAATTACCATGATAAAACATGTCATCTATATCATATTAGAAGGCACCATTTGAGATAGAGGAGTTGAAAACCCAGTTGGATGATCTCGAAGATAAATGTTTTATTCAAAATAATATTTCTCCTTGATGTACTCTGGTATTATTTTATAAGAAATAAAATGGAACACTATTCTTTCATATAGATTAAAAGAAATTGAACAAGGTGACCATCAAGAATAAATACCACTTTCATCATATTGGTGACCTCTTTGATCAATTAAAAGGGGAACAAATGGTAGAATAATTACAAAATGTAGTGGATTTTTAACATATTTTATATAATAGCCATCATTTAAAATGGTTTTAACATTATTTATATAATAACTAATTTTAAAAATATTTTTTAAATGTCATTTTTTTAATAAAAAATGTTAAAAGTACACATATGAATCTATTTTTTTCTCAAAATCAAATTCAAAAATCATTTTCAAAATTTTAAATTATCAGGTTTGGACATCAAACTCATTTATCTAATGATTATATTTTTCAAACCTGAATCTCCATTATAATATAATTCGCAACTCATACGATTCCTACCCTCGACCACTACATGTCATGACTCGATCCACTGGGGATCACCTAGTTAGTGGTATGGTGAGTGTGACATACCAATCCTACCTCAAATAGGCCAAGGGTTAGAGACAATAAATGAGTAGGCATAACACTAAAATGGGAGGCCTTAGCCTAAAGTACTCATACACACACACACAACCCTCTCCATACAATAGTGAAAAGATATAATAAAAGAAAAAACATCTAGAGTGTAAACTATGCATGAAAAATCCTCTTGGAATCACATAAAAGTACAACAATGTAATATAAATTATATAAAGGGGAAAATATGGAACTTACTAGAAATGAGGTCCCAACATGATGAAAACTATAAAAAGGGAAAATATGAAGAGATCCTGACTCACAATATCAATGTATGACCACAAAACATGGTCAATGCCAAGAAAAACTATGCTCCACCAAAACTAGGTCCACTAATATCACCACTGATCTAACCTTCATCAGCATAAGACAAAACACATGCAGGAAAATCCCATGTATAGGTGAGTATATGCATAGCCAGTAGAAAGACCTGGAAAATAAGCAGTAATAGGAATAACAATAGTAACCTCAACCCATAATAAATAGGGTAAAGAAAAACCGACATCATATATTCTCAAAAGAAACCTACGAAAAGAGATAAAGGGTATCTCTATCTCCATAATTGGCTAATAATGACCAGTTATCTTGTACCTCCCAAAGGTCCATCTATGATGCCCAAAAGCACGCGCAACCTCACAAGAATCAGAGTGGAGGGTCATAATCCTTGCAAATACACTCCACAAATGAAGGAATAAATATCTCTAGTTGAGTACCTTCTCCCCACCGGAGCTCAAATATGGTGGAGTATCACTCCGTTTATAGAGGAACCACATCCTATGTAGTGTGGAGAGTATCAAACCTACCTATGTAAAGAGTATCAAGGACTCGTGGCCTGGTGTGGTAGGGTAGTACCAACATGAAATCTATATGATTATAAAACCCAATAATATTAATTTTCCAAGAAACATTAAATGAATCATTCCACTCATAACACCTCACGTCATATAGCTAAATACATAATGAAAGCAACTATTGCAGTCTACTTGAAAAACTACTTAGGATAAACAACTCTTGAGACCAAATCTAAGTCCCTAATAAGTAGACACATATGGTAGATGTTCCTAAGAAAAGTACATGGAATGTATAGGGTATACATAGTATGTCCTATCTATCCCATGTATTCCCATGTACTTTGGACTATACCTATATACTCTGGACATGCCCATGTACTCTAGTCGTGCTCGTGTACTCTAGTTATGTCTGGGTGATCTGGCCATGTTTCGGTATTCTTATCATGTTCATGATCATGTACACTAGTCATTCTTGATTACCTAGCCATTTTCATGCTTGTATACCCCTGGGGTACACATAAAGCTACCAAAATTTATTCACATGACATATGGGAGTCCCACACTGTAACACCCAAATATTTTTTTGATTTTTTTCGAATTAATTTAAACTTTTTGATATTTTTAATTTAAAAAAATAAATATAACATGCTCTATATGAAATAACCAAGTTATTATTTCTTTCTACTGCACTAAGATAATCTTTCTCAATAGACAATATCGACTTGGATTGCGTTACATGCAATACTATGTTTCTATGAAAATATATTTTATTATTATAATTATTTGAATTAAATAGTTACTATAGATATAAAACCTAGTAACAAGAGTAATAATAATAATTTTTTAAATATTACTTATAATTTATTTATATAAATAAAACATATTGATGATAAAACTTATAATTTTTGGTATAAACTTTATATGTTTGAAAATACTATTTCTCAAATGAATTGCTTTTTATATCCTTCTATGAACAATAATAAAATTAATTTTATAAAATTTTAGAATTTTAATTTTATAAAATAAACTTTATTTTTGAATTCATAATTTCAAAATTAAATTAGGGTGATTTTTTGGGGGTTTTCTTAAAAAACATCATTTTTTGATGAATAATGAAAATTACTGAATTGTAATTCAAAAGTGCCTTTTCATCTAATTTATTTTTATTGTTAAATTATAATTTAATTTAGTCTTAAAGTGAAATTTGGTAAATTTTAAATAAATTAATAAAATTAATACAATTGGAACCAATTTCACATTGAAATTGGATATAAAAACATTTCAAACTTGTAAACATTTTTGATTAAAAACCCTCATGTCGCGACACATCCATGTGATTAATATTAAATTAATTTCTGCCACTTATGTGATTAGAATTTGGAAAAATAAAATCCATATTTTTAATTAGAGTAATTTTTAACGTATAATGAGGAAAAATTATTTTTTTTACCAAAAATATTAGTGAAAGTAATTAAAATTAATTAGAGCGATTAAGGTAAAAACAAGACTACTTAGTGGTTAAACTTTAATTTAAGTGAAAAAATAACCTAGACACATGTAAAAAATCCATTAAATGGACATATATTGACCATATTATATATTGGATAGAATGTTATGAGTTATTGGGATACTATTACATAAAGGTGATATATATATTAAGTTAAGTAAGGAAAACGAAAGAAAAGGAACCTTACTTATCTTTAACATTTAAAAATCCTTGAGACATGGAAAAAAATACAATAGATCAATTTTACACACTATTTGGAAAGGTAAATGATTTTTTTTCATAATACTAATCTATATTTAATTTTTAGAGATGAATTATTTACATTAACTACTTAAAGAATACCAAATGTGGTAATTATTTAGTTAATAATTAACTAAAATAGATGAAACCAAAAATATTAAAAGTGAAGTAAATTTATTGAACTATTATCTTTAAATTTTTAGATGAATATATCACGTTACATAGGCATGAAATTAATATAATGTAATTCCATATTTTTTTTGATATTTTTGAATTTAAATTAAGTAAATAATATCAAAATTGACATTAGTTTTATTTTATAATAAATGATATATTTTTTAAATTATTTAAAAAATACTAAAAATATTATATTATTAAAAATAATTTATAAATGTAAATAAAAAATAGTATATTAATGGGAAGATTTATCTTTTATAATGAACATATTTACCTTTAGATAGTAAAAATATAGTTATCAAAGTTCAGGTTAAAGTAGAGTTTTAGCACCTTACATGCGCTTGCTTCAAAATTAATTTTCAACACACATGAGATTTTTTTTAATTTATATATAATATTTATAATTTATTGGGTTTATATTTTTTATAAATCCCACTTTAATTTAGTATTAATGGTTAAATTACATAGGTTATAAAACTTGTTACCTTACTAAAAACCAAAATGATAAAAGTGGGGAAACATATATGTTATGAAAAAATATTATAAAAAAACTTATTTTTGTGTTTTGGAGGTTCGGATCAACCATAATTCCCCTTTAATATTTCAATTTTCCATTTTTTTGACACATTATGTAAGGTATACCTTTCAATAATGTTTACCTTTTTATATTTACTAGAATTCCACTCCTCCTCTATAAAAAGGAATTCAGTCTTACCCTTCCTCACACATCTCAAGAAACATTGGATCATAAAAAACCATCATATAAAATTAACTCCATTTATAATAGAGGCATAACTTTGATCATAAATTTTAAAAAGGAATCCCTTTAGTGCAAACAAAAAGGAGTTACCCAAAGAAGTGGTAACATCCTTCAACAATCACTTTTGTTTTATTTTCTCTCTTCGCCACATAAAATTTTATTATTACATGATTATATAATAACCTCATTATCCTAAATATATTGATATATTTTTATTCTAAGGGTTTTACCTACACATATACACACTTACATCAAATGGGAAACAAACTTATCATTCATGAGTACAGCAGACTACTGCCTCACGAAACAATGACGTTCATATTTCCTTTACCACCTTCCATGATTGGGTATTATGATGGAATTACTAATTATATTTTATATATATTATATTTATGATTTATTTATACTTATATAATTTTTATAAAAAAATAACTTCATGCTTTCCATTTTTTGGGAATATAATAACTTCGTTTTTGGAAGTGTGGACCATGACCTCCTCAAAGCTATGTGATTCATTCACACTTTACATGGAATGTATTAAGGATGGGTTTTTTAAACATATATGATAAATATGATAAAATAATTCTAATTTAATTATAGTATACATATATACATATATTTAATTTACTTAGTTTCTTTCAAGGTGATAATAAAACAGAAACAACATTCATGCGTACGTACGACCTACCGTCTCCATGAACAATGTATTCCATTTAATATTTATATATTTTATATATTATTACAATTTTTTTATAATGAATATATATAATATTTATACCATTTTTTAAATTATTTAAATAAGTAAATCATGATCTAATTAAGAGGATCAATAATAATAATCAGAACATATATGAAAAACAAAGCTAATGTTACCCAAAACGTAACACTAGCATGGAATTGTTAACTAATGGGTAATATAAAGTCACAATAAATTAATATTTGGTATTATATATAATAATATGGTTCCATGGTATATTTATAATAAAGTTATATTTATTATATTTTACTTTTAAACATGAATGAAGAAATTCAAGACTTAAGGTAAGGATTTTCTAATCCCACTCTCACTTCTGTGAGACTTATGCCTTATTCACTACTAATTTATTTTGTGTGGTTTATATAATAAACATTAATTTATTAAATTAATATTATAATTAAATTTTTGGTAATTTACATATCCATTTTATGATATTTATTTCATAGTGTTTTATGGTTCAAACGTTACCAAATCGGTAAAGTAATTTTGTATCAATTTGCCTTATTTGAGATACATGCAATGTTATGCACCTATTTTTTTATATGAGGTAAATATAATACCCTTTTACAAGTTATATCATAAATACCATTATTTTCAAGATATTTTGAGATATACTTAATTTTATTCTTTCATACTGACTATAATTCAAAATTACCAAAGTGGTAACAACTTATTTCTACAATCTCATTGTTTATCAGGATTGTTTATGATTATGATTCTATAGATGAAATATTATGATCCTTATCTAAATAAATCTCATGAAGTTTCTTCTAATTTATTTATTAATTTTATATCCAAGTAATGGTAACATTTTTATACACTTTGTTACTTATGATTATTAATATTGTTTTACGAAAATCTGAACTTATTTCTCCTTTCGGTCGGAAATCAGCGTCCTTTCAAAAACAAGTTTTCTAAAAATGTTTTCAAAAATGTTTACTATTATACCATGATTTTTAATGGGAATTTTTTATCCATGTTTTAAATTTTTTTAAAAATGGTTTTAAAAGTAATCTTCTAATTGTTTTCCGATCAAGGACTTTTCTAAACCTTTTACAGTGCAAAGGGAATGTTCGGCATGTACGAACTTACCCACCGTCATGAAAGTTATTTAATTTATAATTAATTTGTAATTTTAAAAGGTTATTTTTAAAGAATTTTTTTCCCTAATATTAGGGAAATTAAGTTTTTTTAAATTGGATTTCAAAGAAAAATGTTTTCAAAAATTATTTTTCGTTTAAAATGTGTTTTAAATGATTTTAAAATATTTATTTATATGTTTTAAAAATGATGTTTTCAAAGAAAATGATTTCTATGATTTCAAGATTTATTTATAAGTTTTCAAATAAATTTTATATAAAAAAGGTTTTGAAAATCATTTTAAGCCTTATTTTTATGTTTTTAATGTATTTTCAAAGAAAAATGTTTTTAAATTAATTTCAAGCATACCTTATAAGTTTTAAAATATATTTTATATGAAAATTGTTTCTAAAATTATTCATGTTTTAAATATAATTTTCCAAAAATGAAAAGATATTTTTCTCAACAAATGTTCTAATTGAAATTTTAATGGTTTCTTTATAAGAAAAGGATTTTTGAAATGGTTTTTTGAAAGGGATTTTAAAAGAAAGGTTATTTTACTTAAGAAATTTTATATATGATATTTCAAAATACTTCTCCATATAAGATGACATGATTTTTTTATAGTTTATTATTTACTAGGGAAATGATCTATTAATACCATTAATATTCTTTCTTAAATGTTTTATGTTTTGATGGCGTGACGTTTATGACACCTATTTATATTTCACAGGTTATATTCTTTTGAAACACGCTTCTTTTCATGGGATATGATTTGATGAAATGATTATGAAACATATCTATTTTCCATAGTTAATGATATGATGAAATGTTTTTGAAACCCATTTAATTTCATGGGTTGTGATACGATATTTATGAAACCCATATCTTTTTATGGGTCATGATATAATGAAAGTTTTAATATATTGTGGAATATGTATTTATGATTTATTTATGTGATTGGTGAGACATATATCCCCCTCAAATTTATTGGGTAAAGATTTATATCTCATTATATAATGATGAAAAACAAGTTGATGGGCTTAATCCACTATGTAAAGATGGGGGAAACCCGATCCAATATGGGAAGATGGGTAAACTCGGTCCACTATGCGAAGATGGGGAAACCCAATCCACTATGGGAAGATGGGGAAACACAATCCCTTATAAGAAAAGGACTATGACTCTGGATGGTGGTGTGTCCCACCCTGTAGGTGTAGTCCCCATGAAGTACCATGATAAGTTTTTTGTAATCAGACTTGACTTACAGGGAATGATATTACACATTTATGTGTCTACTAATATTCCATGTCTTATTCATATGTTACGATTTTATAGATTATTCTCTTGATTCCCTTATGAGTAATGTATTATGAAATTCCAATATTTATTCCATGACTCATTTATATGATATTTGATATGTATGGTATTATCTTAAAATGTTATTATCATGTTCTCATAACCTCATTCTCATGTTCTATTTATGTATCTCCTTTATTTACTATTACCGAGAATCTGAGCTCACCCTTTCTTATGTTTACTTTCCCCAGGTTATAAAGGATTTTTTTAAGTAGAAGTACTAAAGGGGAATATCTTTGGGGAAAACATTGAATATATTTCACCAAGTTAGAATATTTTTTTAAATTTTCCAAATAAATTGAACTATTACATTCCTCGGACACATACTTTTGTAATGTGCTGAATATTCATAAAAAAATGATGTAATATCCATTCATGTTAAGCATATGTTTCTATAGTTGATATGAAAGGAAAGGTTTAGCCAACCTTTAGAAACTAGGTTGATAAAAATTCATTGAGATATCAAGGTATATTTATAAGGATAATTATTGGGATGTCTCTAAGGATAATCCTAAGGTGTTATAATTTAGAAATTCTATAAGTGATTTTTCATGATTATGTGGATTTATGTTATGATAAGGGATGCTCACACCAAGATTTCTGGTTTTAGTAAATTTCATGAACTATTATAAATAGTGTTAATGTTGAACCAGAAAAAACAATTACTGGTGAGTAGTCAAATGGGATGATCAATGGATTAAAGGATGTTGTGATCATGCCTAACTAGTTTTTACAGAACATGATTAACAATGTGCACCTTAAAAAATATAGGATTCATCAAAGAAGAGAAGTAAAGAGTTCACTAAGAGTTCAGGTAATGGAGACCATCGGGGAAAAAAGATTCAGTTACCTTTATATTGATAATGTGTAAAGAAGCCCCCAATTTAATTTATTATAGGAACAAGAATATGTTTTGACTATAGAAAACAAGGACATAAACAAGTAACTGCAAAAGAAAAAATAAAGAGTCCAGTTAATTCATTAGATGTGAATATTGGACTACCTAAGAAAAAATTGATGGTTAAATTCTGTAAGTGTGGAATGAAAGATCATTATGAAAATCTATGTCCTAAGTTGAAAGATCTTAAAGAGAATCAGTAAGGTGGTATAAGTAATGGTTATATTACTGATTATGATGAGACTATAGATGAAATGTGAATGGAAAGAGCTATTAAGTAATGGCATGAGGTAGCATTGTTATTTATTAAGGATGAATTAGAATAATTTAAGTACTTATGTATTTTGGATTCACAAACTATGAATTATGTAGGGATTTTTTAGTTTATCATTTTACCTAAATATTTAAAAGAATATGTTGAATGGTTATAATGGACAAAAAATGTGATTTAATGGAAATGTGAAATTTTGACTAAGGTAAGGTAACACTTAATATATTTATGATATTTATATAATTATGTTTGGATAAATATATGTATGATATGAATAAGTAAATTGGAAAATATTGATTACATCAGAACTGATAACGGATTTGTTGAAAAAGTAGTTCATGCTATCATGGATGGAGTGGGAATAATTTTCAGATTTATGGAATATATCCAATAAACTTTTTAATAAGTAAACATGCATGTTTTCCAGAAGGATTATTGGTAACTATGATGTTTCAAGAGAATAAATGATGAAGGTGTTCAAATGTTTGGTATGTGACAAACAAAAGTTACTTTATGATATATGGAGGACCAATGCCAAGTTTCTTTTGAGAAATTTAGTGACCTTATTTATAAAATTTTGGACATTAATATTTTCAAAGTGTTATAAGGTTAAACATTTATGTAATGGTTTATGTTAAACTTCATATGAGATTTTAGAGATTAAATTATTATCTCTACATATGAGCATTTATGCATACTGGATAACCAATTCTAACCTTTTTGTTTTGATAAAGGAAAATATAATTACCTATCATTATATTTATGGATCCAATGATCTTATAATTCTCTAAGAATGAAAAATTAACCCTAATTTCTTGGAATAACAGATGAAGTGGAAATTTATCAAGGAAAAACAAAGGGTGAGGTTGTCCTGAAATCATGTAAGCATATATTTTCATGAAAACTGCCACACCCCAAAATGATAAAGAGTTAAATGACTAAATGATATGACTCATGTCAATAAGGTGCACCTTCCTTTTAAGGTGCCTACCTAATTAATACTCTACAGTTAAGCATGCCTGACATGGAGTAGTGATTAGGATGGGTGGGACCTAGGGTGGGGACCATGTGTCTGCGGGGCAACTGGTGGTACTTGGAAGGCCAGGACCTGACAGCCATGTTAAGGCGGGGTGTCTATGCTGTCACCAGGACCCATTTGTTACAAATACTCTTCAACTTTAGGAAAAAGAGTTGAAATAAAATGATGTCCTATTATCATTATTTTTAATGGTATCAATGATTTTTTTTAAAACTCTTTGGATTATGGATATGTGATTGTTAAATTTATCCTAACCATGTTCTATCTCACTCTTAATCAAAACATGATAGTTATATTTCTCTTCCATGTCCATGTTTTCACTTGCAACCTATGTTCTTTTATGTAGAAATATAGTTATGAGTTAATTTGGGTATCAATTATGTTTCCAACTTAACATTTTTAAAGGAATATTTAGTATTCATATTTTTTATGTGGGTTTCTATGAAAGTAACTTTCAAGTATCAAACATTTGATAACCTATACAAATTTTGAGGGAAAAATTCATTTTAAGGGGGGTAGAATGTAACACCCTGAGATTTTGTGAATTTATTTTTTCAAATTAATTTAATCTTTTTGATATTTTTAATTTCAGGAAACGTTGAATATATATTTTTTATATGAAAACACCAAGTTTTTCTTACTTTTTACACTACACCAAGTTAATATTTCTCTACACGCAACATCGACTTGGCTTACGTTACACAGAACACTGAGTTTCTACAAAACTATATTTTACTATTATAATTAATTAAAAGAGATAGTTATAACATAACTATTAAACTTAGTAAAATGAATAGTAATAACTAATTTTTAAATATTATTTATAATGGATTTATATGAATAAAAAATATTGATAATAAAACATATAATTTTTGGTAAAATATTTATATGTTTGAAAATACTATTTTCTCAATTGAACTACTTTTTATATCCTTCTGTGAAAAATAATAAAAATAATTTTAGAAAATTTTAGAAATTTAATTTCATAAGATAATATTAATTTTTTAATTCATAATTTCAAAATTATATTAGGGTTATTTTTTCTGTTTTTTTTCTGAAAAACATCATTTTTGGATGAATGGTGAAAAATACTAAATTTTAATTCAAAATTGTTTTTTCGTCTAATTTATTTTTATTATTAAATCATATTTTTATTTAGTTTTAATGTTTAATTAGATAAATTTTATATCAATTGAAAAAATATAGTCCATTGGAACCGATTTAAATTTGAAATTGTATATAAAAACATTTAAATCTTTAAAACATTCTCTCTTAAAAAACATGTTGTCACAAAAAGTCTATGAGATTAATCTTAAATTAATTTCCACCACTTACATTATTATAATTTGAAAAAAAGGATTCCATATTTAGAATTAGATTTATTTATACTGTATAATAATTTCAACTTAGTTTTTGACCAAAAATATTAGTGAAAATAATTAAACTCAATTACGATGATTAAGGTAAAAACAAGATTACATAGTGGTTAAAATTTAATTTAAGGGTCTAAATAACCTAAAAACGTGTATAGTATCTATTTAATGGACACATATTTACCATATCCCCTTTTGGATCTAATTTTATTAGTCAGTGGTATATCATTCCATGATAGTGACCTATATAATAAGTTAAGGAAAAGGATAGAAAATGAACCCTCCTAACCTTTAACATTTATAATGCTATGATATTTGGACAAAAACCACATTAGATCGATTGTACAAACTATTTTGAAAGGTAGAGGAGTTTTTTCATCATATGAATTTATAATTAATTTTAATAGACAAATTATTTAGATTAACTACTTAAGGAATGCCAAATGTGGCAATTATTTAGTTAATTAATTACTCAAATAAATTTTAATAAAAATATTAAAAGTGAAGTAAATTGATTCAACTTTTGTCTTTAATTTTTATATGAATATATAATGTTTAAAAGTTGTGAAATTAATAGATTGAAATTACATATTTTTCTTGATATTTTTAAATTTAAATTAAATAAATAATATCAAAATTGACATTATTGTTGTTTTATAATAAATGATATTTTATTAAAAGATTTAAAATTTACTAAAAATAATATATTATAAAAAATAATTTTAAAATGTCAATAAATAAAAAATATATTATATTAATGTAAAAATTTATCTTTTATAATGATCATATTGACCTTTAAATAATAAAATCATTATTTTTAATGGCTGAATTACTTAGGTTAGAAAACTACTTACCTTAATAAAAACCAAATTGATAAAAGTGGGGAAATGTAGAAGTTAAGGAACTAAATTATAAAAAATGAACTTATTTTTGTGTGGTGGAGGATTTTTATCGAAAATAATCCCATTTTAAACTTTTATTGTTCTATTTTAGAGACACATTATGTAAGGTAGAACTCTAAATAGTTTTTACCTTTTTATATTTACAGGAATGCATCTCTTCCTCCTCTATAAAATGGTATTCACTCTTCCCCTTCTTCAAACCTCTAAAGAAAATTTTTATTATCCAAAACCTACCAAAATAATCACAAAAATTCTATCCCTTCATCCTAGTGGTCTCAATTTAGGCAGAAAACCAACCAAGTAAACCCTTTGGTTCAATCCAAAAGGATTTACCCAAATAAGAGGTAACATCCTTCAACAAGCACTTTTATTTATTTTATTTTTAAACCCCCTAAATTATTCTTATTCCGTGATTATATAATTACCATAGTAGTATAAATATACTAATTTTTTTATTCTATGGGTTATACCTAAATCTACACAAACTTCTATCAAATGGGTAATGAACTTACCATTTTTGTGTATGGCAGACTACCATCTCGCGAAACGATGTTGTTTATTTTTCTTTTATCACCTATCATGGTTGGGAATTATGATGGAAATAATGTTTTTATATGATATATATGATATTAATGATGTATTTATTCTTCTATAATTATTATATAAAACATATTTTCATGCTTTCCATTTTTTGGGAATATAATAACTTCATTTTTGGACATGTGGACTACCGCTCCCCTCAAAGCGATGTGATTCATTCACACTTTACATGGAATGTAGTAAGGATGGGTTTAACATAAATATATGATAAGTATGACATAATAATTATTATTTATTGATAATATATATATGTATATATATATATATATTATTTAATTTATTTCTTTTAATACAATAAGAAAACATAAATAGCGTTCATGCGTATATACAGCCTACCGTTTCCATGAATGGTGTATTCTATTTCATGTTTCTATATTTTATATATTATTATAAATATTTATATAATTAATATATATATTATTTATATCATGTTTTACATTCTTTAAATAAGTAAATCATGACCTATGTAATAAAATATATAATAACAAATTAAAACATTTACAAAAAACAAAGCACATATTACCTGAAATATAACAGTAACATGGAGTTGTTAATAAACGAGTAATATAAAGTCATAATAAAATAATATATGTTATTTGATATAATAATATTATTATTTTATATATTTATAATAAAATTATATTTACTTATAGGAGGTTTGAATGTGTATGAATAAAGTTAAGACTTAAGGTAAGGGTTTTCTCATCACACATTCACTTCTGTGAGACTTATGCCTTATTCACTAGTCTTTCCTTTTATGTGGTTTATATACTAACCATTAATGTATTATATTATTATTTTACTTAAATTTATGGGTATTTACATATCCATTTTATGATATTTATTTCATGGGGTTTTATGTTTCAAAATTTACCAAATTGGTAAAGTAATTTTGTCTCAATTTTCCTTCTTTGAGATACATGCCATGTTATGTCCCTATATTTTTCAATGAGGTATATATAATGACTTTGACATGTTTTATCATGAATATATTTATTTTAATGATATTTTCAAATTTAGTTAATGTTATTATTTCTTGTTTATTATGATTCAAATTACTAAAGTGGTAACAATTTATTACTACAATCTCATCATTTATTGGGATTATTTATGATTATTCTTCACTTGATGAAATATTGTGACCCATCTCTAATGATATATCATTAATTTTCCTCTAATATTGATATTCATGTTTTATCTATGTAATGGTATAATTTTACACTATTTTTTATTTATGATAATTAAGAAAATATTTTTTTTATGAAAATATGACTTTATTTCTACTATAAATCATAAATATATGTCCTTTTAAAACCATTTTTTATAAAAATGTTTATAAAAATGTTTTAATATTATCCTATGATATTTAAAGGACATTTTTACCCGTGTTTTACCTTAAAAAATGGTTTTAAAAGGAATAATCTTGTCATTTTCTGATCAGAGAACTTTTCTAAACTTTTTAAGGTGTAAAAGGAATGCTCAAAATGTGAAAACTTACCCACTGTCATGACCATTATTGGATTAAATCATCCTTTATAAGTTAACAAGGTTATTTTTTAAATAAATATTTTCCTAATATTATTAAAATTATTTATTTTTAAAGTGGTTTTCAAATAAAAATGTTTTCAAAAATGTTTTATGTTTAAAATGTGTTTTAAATTATTTTCAAATATTCCTTTTTTTAAGTTTTTAAAAGGATATTTAAAAAAATAATAATTTAAATGATTTTAAGATTTCTTTATAATTTTAAAAATACATTTTCTAGGAAAAAAATTTCTAAATGATTTTAATCCTTCTTTTTAAATTTTCAAAGTATTTTCAAGGAAAAATTGTTGAAAATATTTTTAGGCTTCCCTTATAAGTTTTCAAAGATATTTTAAATGAAATATATTTACAAAATGCTTCATGTTTTAAAAATTAATTTTCAAAGAAGGAAAGATAATTTCCTCAAGAAACATTTTAAATGAAATTTTAAATCTTTCTTTATAAGAAAACGAATTTTAAAATGGTTTTATGGATAGTATTTTCAAAGAAAGTCTATTTTCCTTAAGAAATTTTCCATGTGATATTTCAAAATACTTGTCTATATAAGATCAAATACTTTGATATAGTTTATGATTTACTAGGGAAATGATCCAATAACACCATTCATATTTTTTCTTGAATGTTTTATGTTTCGATGAAATGATGTTTATGAAACTCATTTCTTTTCCATGGGTGATATTATTTTAAAACCCGCTTATTTTCACAAGTTATGCTTTGATTAAACGATTATTAAACCTATAAATTTTTCATAGTTAATGATATGATGAAATTTTTATGATACCCATTTCATTTCATGGGTTATGATATGATTTTTATAAATCCCATCTCTTTTTATAGATCATGATATGATGAAAGTTTTTTTATCTTGTGTCACATGTATGTTTGATTTTATTATCTGATGGGTGGACCTATATATCCCTCTAATGAATTGGGTAAATATTTATATCATATGAGATAATGATGGGAAGCAAGTCGATGAGATTGATCTATTATGGGAATATGGGGAAACACGATACAGTATGGGAAGATGGAAAAAACTGATCCACTATGGGAAGATAGGGAAACCTGATCCACTATGGTAAGATGGGGAAACTTGTTCCCTTATAAGGAAAGGACTGAAACTAAGGATGGTAGTGTGTCCATCCCATTAGGTGTAGTCCCCATGAAGTGCCTTGATAAGTTTTTAGCAATGAGCCTTGACTTATAAGGAATGATATTACATGTTTATGTGTTGTTAGAAAAAAAAATTTCATATGTTATGATTTCATGGATTAAGCTCTTGATTCCATTATGATTCATGTCTTAAGAAATTTCAATATTTATGAAATGACTCATGTATATGAACTTTGATATGAAGGGTATAATCTTCAAATGTTATTATCATGTTATCATACCCTTAATCTCAGGTTATGCTTACTTATCTAATTTATTTACCATTACTGAGCATATAATATCACCCTTTATTATGTTTCCTTTCCCTAGGTTATGAAGAAAGGTTTTAAGTATAAGTGTTAAATGGGAATATATTTTTGTGAAACATTAAAAATCTTTCACCAAGTTCAAAGGTTTTGTTCTAAGTTTCCAAAGACAGTAAAATATTATGGTCATTGGGAATCTACTTTTGTAATGTGATTAATATTCACAAAAAATTGTGTAATATCCATGTATGTTAATATTGGATTTCTATACACATAGTGTGTTATATTTAACTATATGGGAGAACCCTAGTTGATGTAGAAGGGGGACTAGACAACATGTTTTCTCCAAATAACACACCGTGTATGTGGGAATTTTCTAGAATCCCATAGTCTTTACACGAACACATAGGTATAAATATTAAAATATCTTCTTCATTGATTAACTACCATAAATCCATTGAAATTGAAGGGGAGTCTCCAATCATCGTTTCCCAGCCTTCAATGGATAAAAATAAAAACTCTATTTGCCCATGGGGTAGCCATCGTACCTCCCTCGCCATTTGGGGTCCCAATCTATGATTCCATCATCTCCATACCACAAAAACTGTGATCAATATAAAAAACACTAATTCTTAAATCGTTCATTCATATTCCATGAATCTGAATTTTCGATCACACTCGAATCCAGTTCAATAATGTCCAACCATGAACCTATGGGCCAAAAATAAAGAACATGAATAGAAATGGTGGGTAAAAGCACAAGTAAAATGTAATATCATCATTTGATTATGTGATATATAATAATGGACATACATTTATATAATCTATGTTTGTAAATTATTTATAATAGATAAACAAACAACTGGGTTCTAGAATATAATTCACATATCGACTCATTAAAAGAACATAAATCACTGGAAAACAAAAGAAGATATAGAATATATGATTGGATATTTATTAAAAGGGATAAAATCCATGAAAAAAAATTAACTACCCCAATAATGGATCAATAACTAGTGAATTATGTGACAACCAATGAATAAGGTTAAGATACTACTATTTTCATCTTTCATCTCACGTTTCCCCAAGATCATCTATTGTTGTTCTACATTCCTGACCCTAGGGATTTTACAAGATTGAAAACTTATATATTGAGAAATAGGTTTATCCATTTAATAAATTAAAAAAATAAATTATTTAATTCACTTAATGAACTCACTTCCAACTACCCTCAATCGAACACTCTACATCGGCCAACTTTATGTTGTGCCTATGATAAACCCATGTTCCAGAAACAACACGGATCTCAAATTTCCCATTTGAGGTTCCTTTCAATCGGGAAAAAATATATTCTAAAAATATGAATTCACATGATATAATATATATTAATATTTTTAGTATATTAATTCCAAGGTACTAACATACCCACACACAGTGTCAACACTAATAAAAAATATAAATATAGAAATATAGAAATATTAATTGGATGAAACTACATAAACTAGATTTGTTACATTATCCCATCCTTTATGGATTTATTCTCTAAAAATTATAATCTACATAAAAAGGTGGGAGTACTGAGTTTATATTTGACTCTCACATTTCTAGGAGCTCTTCTATACACCCCCACACTGGAAAAGGACTCAAACCAGAGGAATGGTCTATCCACACAAGATCTTATCTAATCAACCCATAATCATCACTAGGTACTCCATGATGGTATATCCTTCCTTGATATCTAGATCACCCCATTCAATTAAATTCATGAGGTCATGCATGTATATCCTTAGCGACGACACATGTAATATTCCTTGCAATTAATCCAGCTATGGGGGAAAGTCCAAGCATTAAGCAACCTCACCAACCCTTTACCGGATCTAGGAAGTCCCAATAAACCTCTAAGATAACATAATTACCCAAAAAAATATTAGCAATCCTCATCATGGAAAAATTATCTAAAAAGTAGTCTCCCAAGTTGAACTATAAAGGCCTATGATGTTGATTCTCATAAGATATCTATTGGGACTAGGCTATCCTTATATCTATGTGGATCAACTAAACCTTCTTTATCATTACCTACACCAATTTTGTCTCAAAAAGAGATATATTTCCAATATTAGTCTAGAATAAGGGTGACCTATAAGGTCTCCCATATAGGGACTTGGATGGTGACATACCAATAGTAGAGATATATATATTATTATAAGTGAAATATACTAATGGAAAGTGATCCTACCATATCCAGTTGAATTCCAACACACATGCTCTTAGAATATCCTTGAACACCTCAATTTCCTGCTCGATTTTCCCATATATCTAGGGGAGAATCAATATACTCATCTGTAGCTGGGTCACAAAATCATTTTAAAGGTATCTCTAAAACAAAAATGTGATCCAATTATCACGTTCATATATGTTCATCATGTGTACCCCATACATCCAGACAATTACTTGCATGTACAATTACCCTAAACTCTCTACCAAAATCCTCTCTACGATAGTGAGGAAGAGTTCTAACTTGGTGATGCTATCAAAAATCACCCATATAGCATCAAAACCTATCACTTTCCATGGAATACCCATTAAAAAAATCCATTTATATGACATTCCACTTCCATTTTAGGATCTCAAGAGGTTGAGTAAAATCGGTTGTAACATGATGTTTGACCTTTACAAACTGACACATGGGACACCAAGAAATAAACTTTAAAATTATCTACTTCATTATAGCCCAAAAACCCTAACTCTAATGATACTTGTATATATTTCACCATTTCTATATGTATAGAAAAAGGGTAAATATGAAACTCCCTCAACACCTTCTCTCACAATGTAAATAGAACCACCATCTATCCCTAGAAAGGGATAATGTTCTCTTCTTCTTCAAAAAATCTATATGGTGAATTTTTTATATAGTCACATATAACTTCACAATTTATGTCACCAAATTGGGTTACCCTCACACACTGAATAAGATATAGAGCCACTAATATCAATTGAAGATTTTCTTCTCCCCTCTACTCCACTAGGGTTAGCTGCAATAAATCTAATTACTCATATTGTTCCTCCACCAAGCATGATTGGGATTTCCTGCTAAGAGAATATACCATAATGTTGTCCTTCCATAAATTATATATTATCTCAAATTATTATTCCTATAGGAACTATAGAAAAAATTTCTATATTAGGTTGGGATCTCTCGGATTGAATATGTACCTGAGACTCTGGTGGTGTGAGTAAATAATGAAATTATGATGCCTCCACATATTTAGGGTGAATACTACCACTTATAACTCCAATTCATGGTGTACTTAATTATACTATTGGGGTCTCAAATTCCTCAACCCATAAGTGATCAATGCCTACCTCTACATTAACACACAACCAATCCTAGCTCTGGAGGCATCAAAAAACACCACATACTAAATAACCTCCTCTGATAGCCTCAAAAAATGATCACTGGTCAACCTATACCTAAGCTACTCAAAGGCTCCCTAAAACTACCAAGTCAAGGAAAATTATTCCCATTCTATGTAAATGTAGTTAGATTGGAAATTATAATAGGAAATTATACCAAAAACCTCAGATAATTCCCCAATAAACTAATAAAAAATCTCACCATTGACACACTCTTGGGTGGTTCCCAAGAAAGAACTATACCAATCATCACTGGATCCATAACTAAACCCCATTGAGAGATGATATTTTCTTAAAATTGAACCTCTCATATCTAAAACTGTCACTTTAAAAGAATGAAATATAAATTTTTTCTCAGAGAGTAATTTTGGGACCATCCTCAAATGCTCTAAATGCTCCTCCTCTAATGCTGAGTATATGAGAATGTCATCGATAAATAAAACCTTGAATAAGTCTAAGTATGGTTAGAAGATTTGATTAATAATATCCAGGAACATAGTGTGGTAATTAGTCACACCAAAAGACATCAATAGGAGCTTATATTGTCCATACTGATATATTGATGTCATCTTCAGGATATAATCCTTGCAAAACCTCAACTTATGATAGCTATAATTACTATCGATATTTGAAAACGAAATCACACATTTTAACTAGCTAAAAATTTCATCAATACTAAGGAAGGGTTACTTTTCCTTGATCATTAACTAATTTTGGAAATTATATTCCACAAAAATCCTCAAACTACCATCAACATTCTTCATGAAAAAATAAATATGTCTAGGGGGACACACTGGGTTTGATAAAACGTTTATCATGAAGGGATTCTAATTACACCTTCAAATCCTGAAGACCAATGGGGGATATACGATATGATATAAAATAAATGGAATGGTTCCAAGGTGAAAATTTATGAAGAAGTAAATATCCTTATATAGAGGTATTCCTAAAACATATTTTGGAAATGCATTCATAAAATCCTCTACTTTATCTAGAATTCAGATGCTATAAGAGCCCACTACACCAAGGGATAGTCTTTGTAATTGATGGATGATTGGTTATAACTTTGTTCTCATGAACCCCACTCACTATTCTATAATATCTCACTGAACAATGAAAGATAATCTCTTAGAATTTATGCAAAGGAATCTAACTCTCCTATAATGATAGTATATATGAGAAAAAATTTCTGAAAACCAGTTCATATGTAGGATTATATCATAAGGATTCATCGTAATGACCAAGAGGTCCCATGACAAACTCTCTCCACTGAGAGACAACATATACTACGGATAGATGTGAAATATAAAAAAATCTATCCCTATAGAAACCTATATCTATATATGTTTGGTTAATGACTCAAATAGAAGCTCTAGATTATGCACAAGGGAAATAAATTTAAAGGAATGAATCGTACATATGTCTACAATTGTTGGAGATAAAGTAGATACGATAGAGATTATACCTCAAATAATCTCACAAGTAACTTGATCATATCCCCCTATAGCCTACAACTTCCCACATCCTCTACTTCTTTCACTTTAATCCTAGAACAAGAAATCTAGTGGTGGTGGTGGAAGTAGGTCATAACATTTTCCTTCTCCTATTGTCCTCTCTATGGAGCCCCATTTCTTCTTTATCTACACTGCCTCCCTATGGTATTCCCTGGACACACTTAAGAGATTATTTATCATGACAGCACCTCTGCCATGGAGTCCACCCACTACATATCCACATTCCACATCTCAACGAGTTCGGAAATATTAATCCATGTGGCCTCTCCCATCACAATAATAACATCTCCCCTCTCAAAACTCGCTAGATCCTCTATGAATACCCTATAATACGGGTCTACCTATCTGAGTTTGGGCATGAGTATGTATCCTGTACCAAGACCCTAAAAATGAACACTTGTTAGATGATACAGATGACTCAACCCTCGGATGTCCACTATTGACTCGAACCACCTTATATCCCTCTTCTAGGAAGTTATCTATAACTAAGGACCACTCCAGCACTCCAATATAATTGGGGATTCATAAGGAGACTATACCGACATGGATGTATCTATGAATTCCTTTCTCAAACTTCTATGTCTAGAAGTATCCATCTAACTTCTTATTGAGACAGTGATACATGAGGATATTAAAGCTCACAACATACTTGGTAACATATATATCACCCTACTACAACTAAAAAATTTCCTGAACCTATACAGTGTATAATATTGAAGGTTAATTATCATGATTTAATAACTACTGAATCTCTAACCATGATAGCATCGCCACATCATGATTTTGGGTGACCAGACTCCAATAGTGATCTATGTCTCTATAAATAAAATTGGATGCAAGAGTAACCATCCAATAAGACATGGTCTGAACATGATTGAATACTCATACAACCACATCAATCCAATCTTATATTGTCTGAGGGTCTATCTCACCATGAAACCTTAGTGGTATCTATTGATAGAACTTGTGTTATGCACTAAGAGTGTGTGAATCATCATCCTGAACTGCTGGAACTATTATCTACCCAACATACAGTCAATCATTAACCCAAACCACTATATATAGAACAATTAACCACTCAACATGTGTTATAATTTCTATATACCTACCTAGAGGAAACACCTTATGAGTGGGTACTTTAACTGAGGTCTTATTACTTAACTAATCATCACCATGATCCTTTATTGATATCCTAACTATATTTCATCGCAGAGGAATCATGAAAGTTAACAATACATACCATGGTTAGATGAGAATATATGGGGAGATGAGTCAAGAAAGAAATGAAAGTAAAAGGACCCAATCCTATATCATTCATGTACAATTTCTTCCCTATAACCAATACCTCATTATTATGAGTAAAAAAATAGGTAGTTAGAGTCTTGGTGTATGGATATGTTGGCCATAGCACCAACATTGGGTTCCATATCTTCAAAGATGAACTTGAGACACTCTAACACCAATTCCCTAAATTCCCAATCCAATCCTCATATAAATTCCAAATACAACCACTAACCTGAGGACAAATTTTTTTTGATACTACTCTATCACAAACTAACCCACTGAGGCCCACCTGGATAGTGGTAAGCTGAGTGTAACACCCTGATCCTATCTTTATTAGGATATGGGATTGAAATAAGTGTTTAGTAGGAATAAAAATAAAATGGGAGGCTTTATCCTAAAGTTCATGTATGTAGTCCCACAGTTATCTCCATGAAACAACATAGACATATAATAAAAGAATGAAACATATTGAGTGTAAACTATTCATGCAACAACCTGTAGGAATAAAATCAAAGTATAGAAGTGTAATAAAAATGATATAAAGGTGAAAAATACACACCCAAATAGAAATAAGGTCCCAAAAAACAATAACTAGAAAAGGAAAAGTCTAAAGGGAGCATGAATCATAATCTCTAAGGCTGACCATCGAACATGCTCAGTGCTAATAACTGTTATGCTCCATGAAAACCAAGTCCACCAATATCACTACCAATATTCCTATTATCTCATAAGAAAAAACATGTGTGAGAGAGACCAATGCATGGGTGATTATATACATAGAAATTATGACACACCAAAAATCATGAAGAGAGTAATAGAAATAGAAATAGTTAGTTAAAACCTTAAGAAAGAGGGTAAAGAAAACACAACATCATCTATTCTCAAAAGAAACAAAAGATAATAGAGAAAGGAGAACTCTATCTCCATAGTTGGATAAAAAGGATGAGTAAGACTATCTCTACCAAAGGTCCATCTCTTATGCCCAACACCATGTGATTCCTCACAATAATCAAAGATGAGGAGATCTCTCCATACTAATGCACTCTACAACTAAGGGAGAAACTATCTCCAGCGGAGGACCCATTCTCTTCTAGATCTCAAATGGGGGATTACCACTATATAGATAGAGGACCCATTCCATCTATAGTGTAGAGGAGTACCAATTTTACCTATGTAAAGAGTATGGGGGACCCATTCTCTAGTGTGTTAGGGGAGTACTGACCCAACATCTCATTGATGATAAAACCTATTTATCGACATCATCTGAGAATCATTGAAAGAATAGATCCAATCATAACACCTCATTTTTTATATTTGAATCCATAAAGAAGTACACCATCACATTATACACACAAAAAACTATGTATAGACTACTCATGGACCTAAATATGAGTCTTGATGAAGGAGATACCCAAGGTTGAACTCTCTAGGAAAAGTATAGAACATGTATAGGGTATACACAACATGTCTTAGAGGCCTTAGGTATGCCCATGTACTTCATATCGTACCCATGTACTCTGGACATGACCATGTACTTTGGACATTCCTATGTACTCTGACCATGATCGGGTGCTCTAGTTATGGCCAGGTGCTCGTGCCATGTTCGAGTACTCTGACTGTGTCTGTGCCCATGTACATTGGCCATTCCCATGTACCTGGATATGTACATACCTATATACCCTTATGGTATATTATGAGATTTAAATATCATGTCGCACAGTGTGTGGGATTCTCACATGGAATGTGTTATTTAACTCTGTGTTGGACCCTATTCACTGTAGTAGTGGGACTACATGACATGTGTTCTTCGAAGTACATGTTGTGCGTGTTGAGATTTTCCAAAATCCCAAAGTATTCACATGGATGCTCATATCTGGTTCTTTCACATACCTTATCACTAATTTACTTCCTAAAATCCACAAAAATTTAAGGGGGATCCTCCAATCATAGATTCTTGGCCTCCAGTGGATGGAAATTGAAACTTTGTTTTCTAGTGGGGTAGTCGGCATGCCTCTCATTATCATTTAAGTTCCGAATCTATGATTCTACCATTAAAATCCTAAAAAACATCTCAATCCTTCCAAAAGAATAATTTTTTATATAGTTCATTCATCCACCTAGAATTTGGGGGTTTGATCATTCTTGAATATGATATGATAATATCAAATCACAACCCCATGGGACAATTATGAAGAACATGAATAACATGAAGAACATGAAGAATGATGGTGGGGAAAAGCACAAGAACAAGGTAAATAATCCTTGGGTGATTCTATTCCTAACAAAAACCATAAATTTTTTGAATCTAAGGGTTTAAATTAGGTATAATAGATAAAAAACATCAGATTTCAAGGACTCAATTTAAATCTAGGCTCATGAAAATAATGACAATCATTGGGAAAAAGTAGATATAAAATATATTCTTGTAAAATTATTGAAAGGATGTAAATACATGAAATAATGTTTCATAACTCAAGAATGGATCGATTGGTGGTGAATAATGTGTATTTTTATTAAAGAAGGTGAATATCTCAATGCCTTCTTCATTCATATCATTATTACCAATGACTTCCTATTGTCAATCCATGTTCCTGAGTCATTAATTCCATTAGATCTCTCCTCGTCATCCTATCTAATCTCCTAGGGTTATGTGTCTAACCCTAGGGTTTTCCCATATAATAATACATATAGATAGGGAACTAGGTTTATCCATTAAATAAATTAATGAATTAAATTATTTAATTCACTAAACGCACCTGCCACTGGTTTTCCTCAAACGAACGCCCAATGTTGACCAACTTTATGTCACGCCTAGGATAAACCCTAAATTTTGAAAACAAATGTGATCTTGAATTTCCAATCCAAGGTCCTGAATAATGATAAAAACATTTATTATGAAAATATGCATGTGTATTCATCAATATATGTTAATATTTTTAATTTTTTAATTATGGGGTTCTGTGACACCCAAACACAACAATGATTCTGAGAATATACATATATATAGGAATATTAAATTTATAAAACTATAAAAACCAAAATCATTACACTACCACCATTATCTATCACTTTCAAATGCCTTATCCAACCTTTGGCTTCTTACCGCCATCATTCATCCTCCATTCTGCAACCTTATCCTGCCTTTTAACACCTTCCTCTATCCTATTACTTACAAGTTTCCTACTACTATTTTTTTTAAGTTATTTATGATTTATTTTAATGTTAATTTTAACATTATATATTTAAGTGATTTTTTTGAGTAATTTATATATTTATTGTTATAATTAACTATTTTTATTGAATTTATACAATTATTGATTTTATACTTCATTATATGTAATTAATATGTTTATAATTTTTTTAATATATTAGAAAAAAAAATTATAAGTTTAATATATTTATTTTTATAAGTTTAATTAAATATTCAGTTATTTGAGTTTATATGATTATATTAGGTGATTTTTTTAGTTTTAGCAAAAAATATATTTTTTCTATATTTTTTACTTGTTTATATGTTTTGATACATATCACTACAAGTATATATGTTTATAAATATATTTAAAAGTTTATTAACATATTTAAGTATATTTAAATGTTCATATATATTTGTAAGTATGTATATATGTATTTATAAATATTTATAATTTTATAAATGTTTAAGTGTATATATATATATGTTTATATTTATATGGTTATATGTTTATATGATATACATAATGTATTTTTTCATGTTTTTTTGTTTTAATATTATAATATTTCTATTTATATATTTGTTTCAAATTTATATGATTATATGTATTGAATTTATATATTTATATGTTTACATATTTTTATTTTAAATGTGTATATAATTTTAAATTTTAAATTTTTAAAATTTAAATTTATATGTAAATATGGTAATATATTTTAATTTCTAATGTTTAAAATTAAAACTTTAATGTTTTATATTATTTAAATTAAAATTTAAATGTTTCATATGTTTTTAATTTATATTTATATGTTTATTTATTTATATATCTTAAATTTATATTTGTAAAATTTATTTATTAATATGTTTATATGTTTAAAATATATTTGTTTTTATATATGTTTAAATGTTTGAATGTTTGAATATATTTTTAATTTATTTTATTGTATTAGGTAATTAATGGATCATAATTAGTTAAATGTATATAGAAAAATTGACAAATATGAGAAAGGGTGGATGATTTCCTAGAATTTAGAAAATGGAATCTTGGAAATTGAAATGTGTTTTTTGTCCTTGCATGAAGCATTTTAATATGAGGAAATTAGGATATACATAAATTAAAACCATTCTATTTTCTATGTTTTCAACCCTAGTTATAGGAACTGGATCTAACATGGTGAAATAAAATTGATGAATTTTTTTAGTATGAGGTAGAGGATCATCCAAATGAATTAATTATTGATATAGTAATTCAAACCATTAGAATATCAGGGAGTTTTTAAATAATGTATAGATATGTTGACAAAAATTTGTTCCCAAGTTATTATAAATACTTATTTTTATCAATAATTCTAAGATAGGTTGACTTAATAGGATTAAATGGTTGGATTTATAAAATTTTCATTGAATTTATTACACTTTTAAAGAGATACTTCTTGAAAGAAACAAAAATCCAAATTATAATTATGATTCTAAGAAAATATTATGTCTAATGGGATTTGGGTATAATAAAAATTAAATATTTCCCCAATGAATGTGTTATGTATAGGAAGGAATATGAAGGTTTCTTAAAATACCCTAAATATGGGACATCTTGATATAAAATGGATAAAAGATCCAATTGTGACTCTTCCCTAAGGATAATTACCAAACCTCATGTTAAGGAAATCTTTCATCTTATAATAATTCCTTGTTTGAAGAATTTATTTAAAAGTAAAAATAATGTGAAAATAATGATATTAGATTTAAATGAGAAAATATTCAATATATATCTATATCAACTTACTAATTCTCAATAATGTAATGGGTTTGATCATCAATATCATGATTTTGGAAATAAAGATAGAAATATGAGATTGCATCTATGAGTAGACGAAATCAATCCATATAAGAGAATCATTTGCTAACATAGTTCATGGATTATTATTATTTTTACTTTAAAACAAATCCCCAAAAATATGTATGAAGTAAAAATATGTTATGACAAAATTGATGATTTGTAGAATAAAATTTCTTGAAAATGACATTGATGTTTATTTTTCACCAATGATTGGTTATTTAAAATTTCTATGGGATTCATGTGACAAAGTGTTTAATTTGTAAAATAATGAGTATTTTATTTTTTTCATTATAGAAACATAATAATTTTACAAAAAATATTACATTATTTTTAACAAAAAATATACCATAAACACAACCAAAGGATTAAGAGGCCTAGTGTCTTTAAAAGATGAGGTTCACAATACATAAAAAAGAAACTAAAATTAAATGTATTTATTTTTATCTCTATAATGATCTCTTAAATAACTTTGAGATCCTAAAACTTCATAGGATAACCTATGTAATACATAAACAAAATGGGTGAACTAAAAATCATAGTAAGGGAATAAAAATGGTAATGAAGTATAACATATGATTTAAAAGGAAGAACATGAAATCATAAAATTCAAGGATCATGAATAATCATATGGGATAATAATATAAACAATATGGAATCATAATATCATGAAAATTATAGGAATGTGGTATGAACATATAACATGAAAAAAAGAACAAGTCAAGGCTAACTGTTAGGAAAACATCACATGGTGGATCATATCACATCGTTGATTAGGTTTACTCCCTAATCCCATACATAATGTATCATGAGATGAAAAAATTATACAATTCATTAGAGCACTATATGAGTAAACCCATCATAATATATGAATGCCTCAAGAGGAAATCAATCAGAAGGAATAAACATAAGAGTAAACCATGGAAAGAAATAGGTTTCATAATCTTGCCTCATATAATAATAAAAAGAGATTTCCTAAATATTCAAAAGAGAAGAAAGAATTAAATATTCTGGATGTTAATTTATGAATACATAAGAATATTTCTCCAAATACATTGTATATATGGGACAAAATTTCATGATAAAGTGTAGAGAACTGGGTATCAAAATGAACTTTCAAAATGGTGTTTTAGGAATCAGTTAAAGATTTTTGGCTAAAGAGTAATTATGGAATTTTATTTGAAAACCAGAGTTAAAACTAAATGATTATAACTCAAATATTCTTTTATTTAAAGATATAATTAATGGAAATAAATACTTCAAATTATTATTACATAAAAGGGATCAATGGATATAAAGGTTCCCCTTAATCGAGTTTGATTTTAAGGAAGACAGTTGAGAAAATTAATTAATGAATATATTACCCCATAAAAGAAAGGGATAATAAGATAGGTATATATATTCAAGATATATATATATATATATAATTTATAGGAATTTAATAACATCAAATAGATAGAGAAACTGAGTTAAACGAGAGAAAGGTTGTAACTGAAAGAAAAAAGGCAGTTCAAAGAGATCCCTTACCTTAGGCTATGGAATCATTATGTACTTGCACTTAATGTTCTACATAATAAAATTATATTAATTAATTCAGAAACTAATACATATATATTTTATTTAATATAATTTTATTATGTTCATTTATATCCATTTCAATGAGGTATAATGTTTAATTTCATTATTTCAGGGGCGTTTGTTTCATGATTACAAATCCAGACCACTTGTGAATAATTACTAAAGTTATTGTCAAATGGGAATAAAACTAAATAAGATAAATGAAATTGTATTATTGTACCTAAAAAAAATTAAAATTTCCCAAATATCCTTTCATGTTCTAACATTGGGATGATTCACTTAATAAAAATGTTAATACTAAGAAATTTGTTCGTTTAGGATGTTTTACCAACTTTCATGAACTAGATTCTTTCTATTTAATTAAAAAAGTATTAAAAAATTAAAATCTTTAATTATTTTATAGTATAATTATTATTATAATTTTTAACCATAATATTATTTTTATGACCATCCTTGAAGGTGGTGGAGAAAAATGAAGTATGTTGTTCATGTAGGCGGTGAACCAACCATATTACGAACAACATTTTCTTTTTAGAAATATAACAAGGGAGGATATAAGATGGATATTACACCATAAAGAAACATATAAGTATATTTAGGATACATATGTTACTTTTTTAGGTGGATTGAGAACACATCAGGGTGGTGGAGGAAGAATAAAATTAAAATCAATTTAGTTAAGAGTTTACCTCTACCTTTGGTTGTATCCTTTTAGTCTACCACACAAGGATACTTGGAATTGTATTTGGATGAGACCAGAATAACCATGATGTGGGGTATTGGTCTGGAAGGGGAATTGGTCATAATGTTTTCAATATCTGAGGCTTGGAAGTTGTGTAGGGAAGTGGTGGTATTTATAAGGGGAGGAGAGGGGTGTTTTTGAATATTAGAATGATTAGTTTATAATTTTGGCTCAATAATGCCAACAATATTGATTATTAGGACTATATAAAATAAATTGTGCATGTTATTTATAAATAATGGAGGATTACATCATCCATGACTCAAAAAAATAAATTATTAAGCTTATAATGTTAAATATCATATTTTGATGTATTTTACTATTCAATAAAAATTTAACTATTTTACAGAAAGATAAAAAATTCACTCTAACCATATTTTCAAAATATATATTCCAAAAATGAAATCCAGTTTATAAAAACATTTTATAAATATTAGAAAAATATTTTTTGAATAAAATCCCCATTTATTTGAAAAATATCAATTTTAATATTATGATCAATTCTCCAACCCTTTGAAAAATTACTTAAGGTCCCATAAAATTATATTATCATTATAATATAATATATTTTTAATTTATAAACCCATTTTATAAAAATAAACATTCTTTTATGTAATTATATTTGTTATAAAAATTAAAATAAAAGATATATGTTTTACAAAAATATGAACAATTATTTTCCCATTTTTAAAACAAAAATTTACTAGTATCATGATATGAATATACCATATTTTAAAATTTTAAGATACCTATATATTATTTTACACTTCCCTAGGTGAGTTTACTATTATAATTGTCAGTTTACTATTCTTAACGGTCAGATTACTATTCCAACTGTCATGTTATTATTCTAACGGTCAGATTTGTAACAGCCATATGAGTTCCCTACATCCATCCAAGATAAAAAAATTATTCAATGAAAAGAAACACACCATAGAACCCCCCCTGCTTAAGGAGGTCTGAAATAATGTAAGCTGAGGGCATCCCCTCTAATTAAGTTCACAGCCTCAGGTTTTAGACAACAAGTGGGAATGAGGCAAGTGTGCCCAGTAGTCTGCTCAGCCAAAGAAGCCAGATGATCAGCTACTTTGTTGCCCTCCCACCTTGTATGGGAAACCTGAATATAGTCCGGGATCAAAGATATGAACTTCTTAACTTGATATGAAATGGACCAATGGAATCCACCCTTTCCCTTCAGATCATCATGAAGAATGAGAGAGTCTGTCTCAGCCTGAGTTAAAATCACACCTTCTTGAATGCACAGCAAGAGGCCCGTGAGCATAGCCTTGGTCTCCGCCATGAGAGGGTCACCCATGAAAAAGAAAGCAGAGAAGGCCAAAACAACATCACCCTAGGCATCCCTAACCACACCCCCTCCTCTCATTCTACCAGACACACATGACCCGTCAGTATTGAGTTTAAAACCATAACTTGGGGGTTTCCAAGAAACCGACCTTCCCCGCACCTCATCTGAAGCAGGGAGAGTCTGAGGGATTTTAATATGTAGCCTGCCAAATAAAGGAGAATCCCACCACTCCTTGTGAAGATAATACCAGTCCAGTAGCATGAATCTCATCCTTCCTAAAATGGATCGTGTCAAAGAGACCTCACCTTCAAAATGGGTCTGGTTTCTGGCATGCCATAAACACCAGCAACCTGCACTCAGAATTCCCGCCCGAGCCGTACGCTCCATCTTTAGCTCAAGAGAACCTTAAAACTAGTCCCTCAGGAATGAGGAGACATCCCACTACTGAGGAGTGTAAAAAACAGAACCCCTGAAACATTTCCACATCGCTGATTCCTAGTCCCCTTCAAAAAATAAATGATTCACGCTCTCCACTTTCTTATTCTTGTAGCAGTGGCAAGAAGAAGCTAAGTTCAAACCCATATTTTTAACACACTCATATGTGGCCACTTCTTTCCTTCTAATATGCCATAGAATAAAGTTGAACTTGGTTGGAATGAAATTTCACCACAACACTCCATTCCATTCGTCCTGGTGATTCTGCTCCGAAACCATCATTTGATAGTCTCTATTGGAAAAGACTCCAGAAGGTGAGGGAGAAAAAACACAGATATCCAGACCAGTGTTTAACTCGATGGATGCCAGAAGGTCTTGCTGATCAGAATTCAGCACAGCCTCTGTAAACTTGGGAAACAACCTCACCTATTTCACTGTAATCCAAGGAGTAGGACACCCCAGGAAGCCAAGAGAATTACCAGACCAATTCTTTTTCCAAAAAGAAATTTCCCCTGAACCAACAATCCATCGGGAATGTGGCAGAAGAAGCTGAATCAGGGGGTATACCTTCCCCCACAGAGGAGACCTGTATCCATGCACTTCATCTTTTCTAACCCAACCAATCTGAGACATGGTTCTTCCCCATAGCTTTTGTTCCTCCAGAACTTCCCAGGAAAGTCTTGCATTCATAAAATTAATCGAGCTACGAAGGCTCTTAACAACAATACCCCCCTCCAACATCGGCCTCGCCATTTTCTCCCAAGATACCTAGTGGCTCTTGCCTTCGGCTTTTTCATCCCAAACAAAGTTATATAGGATTTTGTCAATCGCTTTGATCACTCCTTGAGGAACATTGGAAGCAGCCACCGCATGCATGGGGATGGAAGATAGAACGCTATTAACTAAAGTAATACGACCTCCAAACGATAGGAATTTGTTTTTCCAGTTCAACACTCGGTTTTTTATATTACACATAATTGGATCAAAGTCACATACTCGGAGTCTCCCCGAAGAAATTGGAGTGCCCAAGTACTCCAGAGGCAGCTCCCCATGCTGCATGTCCAGCCGTCTACACAAGGAGGCCATCCAACTAGCAGTGCTCTGTTTTGGGAGAAAGAAGTTGCTCTTGGTTGAGCTAATGATCTTCCCACTCCAGTGGAAATAAGTTTGAAGGATGTGCATAATTCTTCTAACTGAATCCTTCCCCCGTTAATAAAGATGATGGTATCATCCGTGAACATCAGGTGGAATACTTAGGGTGCATTCATCCTCCTCTTAAAAGGAGTTAAAATTCCTTGATTTAGACCTCTTTGAAGGAGCCTGCTTAGAGTGTCTTGAGCTAGGATGAAGATGCTGGGAGATAGGGGATCTCCTTGCCGAAGGCCTCTAGTAGCCTTGAAGAAGCCATGAACCTTTCCCATAAGAGCCACTGCCATCCAAGGAGAACTGAAACTCCTGAATAAGAGATCCACTACCTTATCTGATAATCCAATTCTTGAAATAACTCTGTTAATGAAGCTCCATTCAAGCCAGTCATAAACCTTGTTCATATCCACTTTGATTTCCAAGTTCGAGCCGTGGGTCTTGATATCGATATCCCTTATCATCTCCTGAGTCGTTGTTATAGATCCTTGAATGGATCGCCCTTTCACAAACCCATGTTGTTCCAAACAAATCCAATATGGAAGAAACATGGCTATCCTCTGGTTAATGACTGTCGCCAAGATTTTATAGGGGAAGTTGCATAAGCTCACTGGTCTATAGTGAGACAGAGAAGATGGGCTGTTAATTTTAGGTATGAGAACCATTGTTGTTGAACTATCTACCCTTGGAATAATCCCACCCCGGAAGTAGTCTTGTACTGCCTCAATAATATCCTTCTTAACCCTCCCCCAAACCCCTCTATAAAATGATCCCAGGAAGTCGTCTGGACCAGGGGTGCTATCTGGGTTAAGATTTTGCATGGCTGCATGAATTTCCTCCTCACTAGGAATAGCCTCAAGAACCTCGTTATCCGCCAGAGTCACCCTCTTGGGAATCGCCTCCCACAGCTCGCTCTGACCACTAGGATAGCCCATGGTCATCCCCATATTAGGTCCAGCGAGAAGATCCTTAAAAAAGGAAACTACTGAACCCCCCACAGTATCCCTATCATTCGAGTAAGAACCATATTCTAATAGGAGGTTAGGTGTGGATAAACACTTTCTCTCTCTGATGAAATCATGTAAATAAGCTGAGTTACAGTCCCCCTCTTGAAGCCATCTCACCCGAGAGCGATCCCGATCCAACCTTTCATGTTTAAGAAGATCTTTTGGCCAGCACTCCTTAATACTCACAAGATTATCAAAAACCAATCCATCCCACTCCTCCTCCAAGTTATCCTCCATTCCTTCGATACTCTGCTTTAGGGACTCCATATTTTGGTCAAAAGGAGGAAGATTCCTTTTCCAAGACATCAGGTTGAGTTTCAAACACCTTATCTTATTATGAATGTCCACCCACGAATTCCCCTGCACAAGCTCGTTCCATGAATCCTCCACAAGAAGATGGAATCTATCCATTTGGGTCCACTGTTGATTAAAATGAAACGCTTCTTGACGATCCTACATGGGAACCAGAGAAACCAGAATGGGAGAATGATCAGATAACCCACGTACTAAGTGTTTGACCTTTTCATCTGGGATCTTTCTCATCATGTTGTTGTCAGCCAAGCACCGATCAATCCTACTCCAGCATCTCCTCCTTCTGGTCTGGTTATTACACCAAGTGAAACAATCTCCAAAAAAAACCCAGGTCGAGGAGGCCCTTATCCACCAGGAACTGAGCAAAGTCCAGGCTAGCCTTTCTGGGAAATGCTCCTCTTCCCTTTTTCTCCTTAGTGTCCAGTACAGCGTTGAAATCCCCCGCGACAATCCAGGGTATGTCCATTGGGTTGAAGTCCCTGATTCCTTGCCAAAGAAGTTTATATTCCTGGAAGTTACAACTCCCATACACAAACGAGACAAAGAAACATTCCCCACCTTTCGTTACTTTCGACGTGATATACGGGTCCTCTGCATCAACAAAATCCACTACACACTCCTTGTTCCAGAAAATCCATATGTGATTATTGGTTGGGTTGGCATGCATGGACCCATGCATGCGCATTTTTCGTGCAAAATAGCTGATCTTTTCAACCCTCTGTTTATGCTCTAGAACCGCAACTAAACAAACTTTGTTTTTCATGACTTCCGAATCAATGAAATCTGATTTAACCCTGGATCCCAATTCACTTATATTTTCCATTAAGGTTATATGTATATTTTAATTTTCAAAATTTATGTTTCATTACTAATATTATGCTCCATTTTTACAGTGATGTTTGTGAGTACGATTATTCTGGGGGATTGAGAAGATCCAAATTTTATTATTATTATCATCTTATATTCAATTTTTTCTCTATTGAAATAATTTCAATTATTGTGACCATTTTTATTCTATAAATGTATTGTTCAAATTATTATAACAATATGTTTTTGGTTATATCATGTGGTGTGTGTGCATTATATAAAATTATATATACATAAGGGAAGTCTCATTGATAAAATTATAGGTTATTAAATTCTTCCACCCTAAATAAATTTTTCCATTAAAATTTATTTTCTACCTACTACTGTGAAAACATGAGATGTCAATTCTACTTCATGGATTCCTTTGGTTCTCTTATCAGTTCCTTGTAATTATGTATTCACTATATACATTTACTAGGCGAGTTGTCATATTGCGTAAAACTTTATCTCTATGGTCCAAGATCTTCACCAACTACTCCTCATAACAGAGATCATTTTATAGTTATACCACCCCTGAATTTTGTACATGCGTGGGATCATGTATGTAATTTATCAAGTAGTATACATGGAATAGATCATGTACTTGAGAAATGGTTGGTGGGAGTGCTAGTCAATAAGCTATATGCCTAATGTAATCAAGAATCTCAAAGGGTTTGATGTTCCTTGGACTTAGCTTTCCCTTCTTTCTAAATATTATGAATCTATTACAAGAAGATATAGGGAGGAGAACTATATCTAAATATTCAAACTCCAGGTCTCATCAACAATTTTCAACATAACTCTTCTATCGACTTTCAACAGCCCTGATGTGTTGTTGAATGGTCTTGAACTTTTTGACCATTTTCTCAACCATTTCAGGACCTATCCACTTGTGTTCAAAAACATCATCATAGTACGTATGTGGTCTATATATCTTCCCATAAAGGAATTAATATGGATCCATTTGGATATTTGAGTGGAATCTATTATTGTATGATAATTCAAGTAGAGGAATATCCTGATCGAATCCTCCTTTTAATTCCACTGAGCATACTATTGACATGTCTCCAAGTGTCTAGATAGTCCACTTAGATTGGCCATCAGTTTGGGGGTGATAATTTCTACTAAACCTTAATTCAGTGATTAGAGAATTTTGAATAATTTTCTATAACTTTGAGGTAAATCTCGAATCCCATTTAGATATAATCAATAATGGTGTTCCATACATCCTCACCACTTATCTAATGTATTTCCTTTCAAGTTGATCAAGTGATAAGTCTTCTCAAATTGAAATGCAATGATAATTATTTATAAGATGGTCTTATAAAACCCATATAATTTTTTCCTCTTTATATCATCATAATACCAATGAAAAATTCTATGGTGATGTTTTCCAATTTCCATGTTGGATTGGGAAATGGTTGTATCATCCCATATGATTTTTTCCTTCTAGAATTCACCTTCTAAAATACTAGGCATTTTGAATTATATTATGTGATCTACTTCTTCATATTGTCCCACAAATAGTGATCTAGGAGATCTTGAACAACTTTTTGCTCCCTGGGTAGATGAAGAAGGTTGACCTATGTGGATCATTCAATAAATCCTTAGTTTTATTAGGTTTTAATGGTACCCATAATCATGAACCAAGTCATACAACCCCTTCTTTATCAATTTTAAACTCTAAATATTTCTATTTTATTATATCTTTCACATTCTTCTTTATTTCTACAGCATCTCATTGAGAATCCTTTATCTCATTCAGAAAGGGTGGTAAAGAAATCATTTATAAAAGAAATGATGATGTTCCTTTATTTATGATTCTCATGTCCATCTTTTTCATGTCTAACATTATTTTATCTCTATCAATTCACATAATAAATAATTCCGAAATATTATTTTTACTTAGATCATTTTACACTTTATTTTCATTCCTAGTATGGTAGTGTATTTAGTCGTCGTAGTCCTTGATCATCTTTAATCATATTCACAGGAATATATTAATCTTATTCTATGTGAATATATATTTGAGGATCTTATGATCCATATATATTTTACACTTCTCCCCATAAATATAGTGTCTCTAAATATTCAATTAAAAGATCACTAAATTCAGGTCCAAATCATGTGTTGGGTTGTTCTACACATGAACTTTCAACTTATTTGAGGTGTAGACTATCAATTTATCATTATTCAGTAGTACACAACTCAAGACTTCTTTTATGAATCACTATATACCAAAAAACGTTTTCTACTTGAGGGAATCATGCAGACTAGTTCAATGATAAGCCTCTTTCTTAATTCATTGAACTGAAATTTTCATTCATCAATATAGAAAAAGTTTACTCCATTCCAAGTCATCTTGGTTAGTGTGTTTGATAATTTTGAAAGGTTTCTCAAAAATAATCTATAATACCTAGATAGTCCATGGAAACTATGTATCTTTATTAAACATGTTATTATGGTCCACTCCCCAATTGTATTTCTCTTAGAAGGGTCCAAAAATATCCGTTTTATGGGGATAACAAGACCCAAGAATGTCACTAACTCCATACAAAACTCACATTTACTATACTTTTCATATAGATTACCCCTTTTCAAGTTCTATATCATAGTATTCAAATTATTCTCATACCCTCCTTGATTCTTGAGTGTATTATAATATCATCTATAAATACTACCACAAATTTATCAAGGTAATATTTAAATACTCTATTCATTAAGTTCGTCAATATTTTTGGAGCCTTAGTAAGTCTGAAAGGCATCACTATGAATTCATATTTTTTATACCTTATTCAAAAGTAATTCTTTGTAATATCTTCCTTCTTAACCTTCAAGTGATGATATCCCATATAAAGGTCCACTTTAGAGAAATATGGGGCCCCATGTAGTTGATTGAAAAATTTATCAATCAATGGAAGAGTATAATTGTTCATTATCATGATTTTTTTACGTTCATGATAATCAATGTAGAGGAACATTAATCTATCCTTATTCTCAATGAAGAATATTGAAACTCCACATAGTGAAGCACTCGAGTGTATAAATATATTTTCTATATTCTCTTGTAACTATTTTTATGATATTCTAACTTAATGGTTAATATTATATAGGGATTCTTGGATATGGGAAGAGATATTTGTATAAGTTTGATTGAGAACTCAAACTCTTGGGAAGAAGTAAGAGTAGACAACTCTTCATGGAATACATCAGTATAATCCATAACAATAGGCATGTCTTCAAGCATGATTCTCTCCCTATTATTAATAATTTGTTCTAAACATGATTTATAATAAGGAAATAATATCCACAAATAATAATAAGATTACAAATGAGATTTATCCTCTTCCTTACACTTGTACAGAATCAGAGGATGGCCACATATGTAAAGAAATATCTCTCTCTCCCAAAAACTGATGTTGGATTTATTTAAGGACATCTAATACATGCCCAATATAACATCAAACTCTTCTAAATGGAGTAGGAAAATATTGAGTTTAATTATAAAAACATTTATAGAGGAGGAGTAATCTACTTTAGATGAAATAATTTCTCCATTTTTTATTCTCATAGATAGCTCAACACCCATGTTTTTTGGTGGAGTTTGAATAAGTATAATAAACTTTCAAGATATAAAAGAATTTATAGAACCAGAATAAAAAAGTATGTTTTTTATTCTTGAATGAATAACTAGCATACCTATCACCACATCATTGTAAATATATACCTCAAAAGTAGTGGTAGAATATTCCCTTTCTCTTTAGACCTTGGAGGTTGTTGGCATTGATTGTCTCTGAAAACCCTTAGCTTATGGAATTGGTAAACATAATTCCCATGCTTCTTACAGTTGAACAATTGTAATTCAGGAAAGGTGATAATATGAATCTTATTTTCTTCAATAACATTAATGGAGTTATTCATCTCTCTTAGGTATTGATAAGCCTGATGCCCCTTTTTACACACTTGAAACATCATCTGGTTCCCTTTATATGGTTTTTAGGATTCTTCTTCCCACATTTTTGACATGTGGAGAGTTCAGTTTTATTCCCTCCATGAGATTTATCCCTTGATCCTCCAGAATAAAACTCCATTTTATGATTTTTATCTCTAATACCACAAGACCATTGAGAGTCTCTAATATCCATTTAGAACTTGAGGTATAAATTAACAACCTATTAATTTCTATTGAAGTCTCAAGTCTCTAAATATTTTCACAGAATCATCTTTAACCCACAATAGAAACTATCCACATTAATTTCAATGTTGATGAAAAAACCATAGGAATATCATACAAGCCTTATAAATTTTTACACTTATTCCTGATAGAACCCTCTTCATTGTTCTTCAGTGTGAGGAACTACCTCTTTATTTTAAGATAAATATTTAAAGGAAAATATTTAATGAATTTTTTATTTAATTATTTTTCTTCCATGGAATCAGTTTCCTATTTGGACTTCATGTTCCTGATCATTTCCCACCATTGATCGGTTTTCCCTTCACGATGACATATAGACCACATGAAATTATCTTGTTCTTAGTATTATAAGATACTGAAAATCTTATCAATGGTATTAATCCATTTTCTTATGATGAGGGGATTAGAAGATACACTAAAGGTAGGATGCATTTATCGTATAATGGACTCAACCATAACTTTCTCTTTTTTAATATAAGGAGGGAATTCCACATGATTCTAGTTATTATTCATAACCTGATTCAGATGAGACAGTACTTCCATGGATATCTCATCTCTCACTCCCATAAGGTTAGGTATCTCATTAGTGTATTCATCACATTTTCTATCATAATGGTTGTTGGCATGATTCCTCTTATTTTCTATCATAAACTAAAATAAAAAAGGATGAGAATACTCATATAAAAAAATATGTTAAAATGGAAGATATGAACATATAAGGAATAACATATAAAATGAAACATAAATCCTAACTTATGAGTCTTTATATTTTAATTAAGTTTATCTATAGTAATTTTCTAATTATGATTTCTAAACTAATAATCTATTCAAGTCCTTTATATTGGTTCATAAAGAGTTTGTGAATTTTCTAAATAATATCCCTTAGGAGTGCCAAATTAGGTCTGTAACAAGGTTTATTTTTTAAACACTAGGTGAATATTGAGTTAAAATAGAATGTTCCCTTTTCAAAGTTATTTCGCCGAGGTACAAAAATGTGAGATCCACTTCCACTTGTAGTATATAGAATGGGATGTAATTTCTTGGAAACCATTATCTCTATAATTTACCAAAATTCTAGGATATTTTTCTATAAATATAATTATACCATGGGTTCTCAGTAAAGTATTCTAGTCCAAATACCAAAAAATAACTATACCTTTCTCTAATACCAACTATAGTGACCTAATACTTTTATACATATTAATACATTATTTTCAACATAAATATCCAATAAAATAGACCAAAGGATCTCAAGACTTATTGTGTTTAGAATACTAGGTTCACAATACATTAGAAAATTATTTAAAACAAAACATATTTATTTTAATCTCTATAATGAGACCCAAAATCCCTTTGATCTCCTAAAACTGTATATGATAGCCTTAGGGATACATAAATAAAAGGGGTGAACTAAAAATACTAGTAAGGGAAAAACATGATAATGAAGCATAACATATGAGTCAAAAGAAAAAACATTATATCATAAAAGATAAGGATCCAAAATAATAATATGGAAGAATAAAATAAATAATATGACATCATAAGATCATGAAAACATAGTAATTTGGAAGAAAAATATAACATGACATAAGTATAAGTCATTTCTAACTTTCAAGATAACATCACATGGTGAATAGAGGCCATCGTGGATTAGGTTTACTCTATAATCGTATACATAACACATATTGAGAGAAAAAATTACCCAATGAATTGGAGTGCTATATTTTTGAAACCATAATATCATGTACATGATTATGGGATCCACAAAATGAAATCAATAATTAGCTATAAATATAAGAACTACCCATGAAAATAAATGGGTTACATAATCTTGAATTATGTTATAATAAAAGAATATTTAATAAAGAGTCCAAAGATAAGACAGAATTAAATATTTTTGACATTAATATATTAGTAAAAAACCATAGGTCCAAAAATATAGTGCTTATATGGAAAAATCATCATCATAAATTGTATTTAATTGGGTATATAAATGAACTTTCAAAATGGCGTTTTAAGTAATCAGTTAATTTTTTTTGGAGAAAGAGTAAGTATGGAATTTTCCATGAAATTTAAAGGTGAAATAGAGTTGTTATATATAAACATTAAATTATTTAAATAAATAATTATTGGTAATAAATACTATAAATTATAGTTACATAAAAATTATTAAGGTATAGAATGGTTCCCCTTAATCAAGTTTGATTTTAAAGAAGGCATTTGGGAAATGATTTTAAGGCATGTATTACTCCATAAAAGGAAGGTATAATAAGATATATATCCATTTAAGATACATTTATATATAATTTATAATCATTTAATAACATTAAATAGATAGAAAACTTTATTTAGAGAGATATATTTCACAACCTAAAGAAAAAGGGTGGTTTAGAGAGATACCTTATCGTAGGTTCTAGAATCATTCTTCATGCAAACTTAATGAAATTAATAATAAAATTAGATTAATTAATTTATTAATTCAAAAAAAATCCACCTATATTTTATTTACTATATTTTTATTATGTTCATTTATTACCATTTCATTGATATTTGATGTTTAATTTTGTTGTTCATGGGGCGTTTGTTTTATGATTCTAAGGTCAAATCACTTGTAGATAATTATTGAAGTTATTTTCTAATAGTAATAAAACTACATAAGTTAAATGAAATATCATTCATGTACTTAAATAAATTTATATATCCCCAAATATTTGTTTTTTGAAATTGGAAATATTCACTTAGTAAAAATGTTAACGTTATGCAGTTATTTCATTTAGGATGTTTTACTGAATGCCATGAAATAGATTCATTTTATTTAATTAAATTATTATAAAAACATTAAAAAAATTAAATGAGTTATAAAATAATTATTATAATCTTATTTAATCATAAAAATATTTTTATGACCATCCTTTAAGGTGGTGGATAAATTAGAATTACGTTGTTCATAGAGGCAGTGAACCAACCATATCATAAACAGTATTTCATTTTAGAAATGAACGAAGGTAGGGTATAAGATGAATGTTACACCATAAAAATAACATATAAATATATTTAGTATATTTATGTTACTATTTTTAGGTTTATTGAGAATATATGAAGGTGGTGGAAGAAGAATAAAGTTAATATAAATTTAGTTTAGAGTTTACCTCTCCCTTTGGATGTCTCCTTTTATTATACACCATAAGGTTCCTTGGAATTGTATTTTGATGAGATAAAAAGCACTAGGATGTGGGGTAGATGATTATTAAGGTAATTGGGTTTAAATTTTTCAAGATCAAGTTTTATAAGTTGTGAGGAGTAGGGGTGGTATTTATAAGGGGATGAGAGGGGTGTTTTGATACATTATAATAACTGATTTGTTATTCTAGATCAAGACTACCAATAGTTTTTAATATTGTAACTATATATAGTAAATTGTTCATGTGAGTTATAGCTAATTTGTTATTACATCATCTATAACTCAAAAATTCATATATTTATATTATAATGTTAAATATCATGTTTTATCATATTTCACTATTCACTGAAGATTCAACTATTTTAGAAAAATACCAAAAAAATATCCCTAAAAATGTCTGAACATGAAAATTAAAAATATAAATACATTTTATGAAAATAGTTTTATAAATATGAGAAATTTAATTTTTAAATAAAATCCTCATTTATTTGAAAAATACAAATTTTAATATTTTGATTACTTTTCAAGCCATTTGAAAAATTACTTAAGGTATCATAAAATTATATTATTGTTATAATACAATAAAATATTAATTTATGAACCCATTTTTTACAATAAAATTTCTTTTAAATCATTTTATTTGTTATAAAAATCAAAATAAAACATATTTGTTTTAAAAAAATATGAACAATAATTTCATCATTTTTAAAACATTTATTTACTTTTGTCATGAAATAAATAAGCCACACTTCCATTTTATAGGAACCATAAGTGTTATTTTACACTTACATAGGTGAGGAAATTATTCTAACATTCATGTTACTATTCATAACTATCATATTACTATTCCAATGATCAAGTTACTATTCAAATTGCCAAATTACTATTTTAATGGTCAGATTTGTAATGGTCAAATGAGTTCATTAATTTAAATAAATACATTATATTTCATTCATTATTCATTCATTAAAATTTTATCCCAATGTTATATATATATATATATATATATCATTTTCAAAATTCATATTTCATTACTAATATTCTGTTTTATTTTTATTATGTTGTTTGTGAGTGCGATTATTTTGGGGGATCGAGAAAATACAAAATTTTCTATTATTGTTATATTATTTTATATTTTAGTGTCCCATTTTAATAAATTCATTTATTATGGCCATTTTTTTCTCTAAATGTAATGTTAAATTTTTTAAAATTAAATGTTTTTGGTTGTATCATGTGCTGCGTGTGGATTATATGAAATTATATATTCATAAGGGAAATTAAATTGATAAAATTTTAGATCATTACACACATTATGATAATGTTATCCATAAATAAATTTCATATAAATGGAAACTTATCAAGATATTGTGTTAAGGGACATAATTCTTGTCTAATGTATGAATAAAGGACTTCATATCATCTAATTGAAAATGAAAGAAGGGTAGTGTACACGGGTGTTTGAATATTTTGGTCAATGGATCACCCATATCAAAGATTAAAAAAGAAATTTAATGGATTATAGAAGTATTATATTCCCAAGAAACCCTTATCAACTGACAAATATTATTCTAAGGTCAAAACATCAATGTCACATTTGGAAATACAAAAAAATTAGGTCATCAAAAAAATACAAGGAAGAAATGGTCTAACCTATTCAATATACCTTATTGGATATTTTTAGAGGTAAAACCTAAAATTTTTGATATACATGTTTAGAAAAAAATATGTGATAGTTTGATAAAAAACATATTAGATATAAAAGTAAATAATATATATGGATTGCATGAAATATTGGGCTTAATATCATTATGAATGGGCTTGAAGTTATCTCCCACTATGAAAGAAACTAAGAACACATTTACCTTCATCTTCTCATACATTATGTAGGAGTGAAAAGATTATTTTTTAAATTTATGTATGATATTAACATATATAGTTGTTATTCTTTAATTTTGAAAAAATTTATGTCATTAAAGGTTTTGAATTTATTAGGCATGAAATCTCATGATTGGAGTGTATTGATAAAACTACTACTATGAGTTGTACTGCATGACATATTATCAATTCATGTTAGATATAATTTCATCATGTTTTATACCTTTTCAATTCCATTTTCAATGAAGTCATGGATCCAAATTTGTTAAATTTGTTAGAGAATACAACAATCCTTATAATGTTTTAATTGGAGATGTATTTTCCACCATTATTTTTTATTTAATATTCATATAATGATTCATTTTGTGTGAGAGATAAGTTTATGTGGGCCTGTATATTTACATTGGATGTATCCTTCTAAATGATATATGAAAATTCTAAAGGGATATATTAAAAATCAGCATTGACCAAGGGGTTATAGTTTTAAAAAATATGTATCAGAGGAGGTTGTTGATTTATGTACAGACTATAGGTATGAATTAGATGATTTTGTTCTATCTATATCTTAAAATTTAGCAGTGAAAAATAAATATAAGTGGATTCATGGCATAAAATTAAAGTTAATTCCACATTATCAAGTGGTTTAGGCACATTTATAGCTTGTAAAAAACACAAGAAAGGATCAACCATATATATAATCACATATTACAAGATTTAAGGTATTATATCTAAAAATAAATCAATAGTGGTTGATGAATGAGATTAAAAATACATTTTTTCATGGTTTAAAGAGAATGTTATCACTGATGCATTTGAATAAAAAATAATGAAATTACTACCTAGGGTATTTTGTGTTAGTATGATCATATAGTATGGTTTTGACATTAATAATTACATATTCTATACAAAAAAATCAGGATAATAAGATAACTATTCAAAATATTAGAGAAATTATCAGTGCTAAATCATTTAATTTTTTGAGTTAAAAATATAAAACAAAATTTTTACATTAATATCACATCTTGGAGTTATTGGGGATATATTTGAAAATGATTACATTAAATATCAAGTACCAGTGTTTATGTGTAACTAGGTAGACATTAAAAATGGTTTAAAAATGATAATTGTGGTTTTATTCTTGTTAATTTGAAAAAAAATAGTCACAATGAGGAACCATTCATCATGGTGATGCATGCGAAGAAGATATTTTATGTTATTGATTTATCACATGATTAATGGTCTATCTTTCTACAAGGGAAAAATTATTTTTGTGATAAAAATGGTGATGATTTTGTGGAGTTATATGAAATTTATTCATCTATTACACGATTACTTAAGTATAAAGATGATTGTGATATATACATGGTCTATACTATATGTAATAATAATATATAATGGACATAAAAAGAATCTCTATTAATATCATTATAATTCAGTAAAATATATATTTTTATGTTTATTAGTTATGGTTACAAATGCAACAAAACTTTTTTTAACTTGGATATCTAAAGCTATAGATAATGATCATTTTTTAAAATTTGTGTTAATTTTTATATTCATCATTTTTAGGTATATTTTTTTGTATAATTAACCATACATCGTCATTTTGCTGTGATTTTTTTTTTGTATTCATGAATTTCATGTACTTGATTTTTTTCAACTGTTTTAATTAAAAAAAATATTCATAATGTTCATTATATTATAAAAAATAAAATATTTACTTTTTAAAATCATTTAATTATATTCAAATATAGGTACACATAATTTCATTAAATTAGAATACATTTATTTAATTGATTGACATGGAAGAAGAGGAATATTCACTATGGTGTGTCTACTTCTCTTCATATAATACCAATGACAATTAAATAATTATATTAAATTTAAATTATGTTCACTAAAATTATTTACAACACTATGGGTGAACTTATTACAATTGAGTCTTATTATTATCTAGAGAATATGATACCCAAAGTTAGTATATGTGGGAATTCAAGTTTCCCAAAATTTCTACTTGTTTATGGGAAGAAGTAGAGGTTACCAACTGAATTTAAAGATAAAAATAACCCAATATGAAAAAATACGAAGTAATTTAATATTTTTATATAGATTTGTGCTATGATTAACATCATATATTATGATTGGAGGAGTTTTGACAATGTAACGAAAGATAAGTTGTGGGAGTGCATAATAGTAAAATATATTAACTTTACTCCCTAGCCCAAATAAATTTTAATTTTTATTTATTAGATAATTCTATTTTTAGCTAGGTTTATAGTGGGATCTTATATGGCCGTAAGGCCTAGAATATTTTCCCTAAAGTCCTAGAGGCATAGAGTCCTTACATTTTTTATATGACTATAATTCCGAAAAGTTGAATGCCTATAATGCTACAACCCATCCCATCTCCTCTTCAAGTTTTTATCCTTAGACACCACTAATTTCATTTCATATCCTATTCCCTCCACATATATGAATTTTTGTTACCTTTTTTTAATGGAATTTTCACATTATACCTCCCTTTCCACTTCTAGTTGGATCCTCCTATGATTTCTACCACTTCAACCCAGTCTACTAGTCTAAATTTTCTACATTACCAAATATCTACACTCACATGATGACCTAGAGGTTTAATCACCCATTGAACCATATGGACTGAAGGCCCAATAATGCCCCAAAACCCAAATTGGGTGAATATTACCATTTCTATAATATCTTGGTTTAGTACTTTCTATAATTCATGTACTGATATAGTGATATTGTACTGCTATAACACCACAAAAATTCTTACCCACCCAAATTTAGACCTTGGTTTCATATAGTTTTATGAATAGTATTTACCAACTGGGTAATCCCCCCAACTACCTAAAATATATCAACTATTTTTCCTAATGGTTCAAATATTATATGTTTCATATCACCAATATTTTATCTATTTAATTAGAGATGAAATTTAACTTTCTTGATTGTAAAGAAATTAAAAATAGGTGGATGTATTTTTATATAATTATATGGAGGTATTATAAATCAAATGTGACTATAAATTATATTTTAAATAATATAAATAATGAAAATTATTACCTCAAATATGTGTTTTTAGATGTTGAGAAGTGGAGAAGTTTGTTTCCAACTGACAGGCAGAAGCTTTACAGATAAATTAATTCCGATTTATAAAATCAATAGGTGTAATAATTATTAATTACTCAATGATATATTAATTTATTCTAATATATTAGGAATCTAGGATATCTCATAAGGATTTCTAGTGTAGAATGTATACCCTCATAATTTTTTCTTTGGAGGGTATAATTTACTGCATGAGTAGATCATTGCTTAAAAATTTGAATAATTATGGTATAAATTAAGTGGTGTCTCCAAAGAGTTTTAGTTTGGTCATCCTTCACCCCTTCCTTTAATTAAAAAATAAAAAAGGAAAACAATGAAAAAAGAATTACTTTACAGATCAATCAAAGGATATAGCCAAGAATATATTTAGTAATTAGTTTTCTATTTATTTCAAATATATTTCTCAAAATCCATCATATTATTTTGAAATTTCCTTATTTAATTTATATATTCCCTTTAATTGAGAGATAAACATGGGATATTCATCCTTAAAGGAAGTAAGGATATTCTTATGATCACTTTAAGAAAGAAATAACACCTAGTCCATGTTAGAGGATTCGAGGGAGATATTAGTATCATAAAAGTTTTTGGTCATCCTACTACTTTATCGAGGGTGGATGAATAAGAGGGAGAAGTATATTCCTTTTTAATTTAATGTTTGAGGTTTTTAATAGTCTATAGAGGATAGAATTAAATCATCTACACAGTATATAATTTCAAATATATTGATATGGATATAGCTTGACTATCCATATACACCACCTCATCCCCCATACCCAACTATGTACTGTGTGTTGCATGTTGATGATGAACATTACAATATTTTAATTCCTGATATAGTACATAATCTAAGGGATTATATACATCAAAAAAACAAGAAACCAGATCATGAAATAGTAACTATAAATGATGTTATTGATCTAACTACTTCACTGTCTTTACTTACTGAGAGTTCTCTCTTCTTCCCATAATGATCTACACCTAATATCATCATAAATATGAATAGGGAATCTACCATTTTCATAGTTTGGGGAATATAAATTGAAAAAACCTATTTTTATATTGTTTTTTTGGTTGATAAAAATGATTGATATTTATTCTCTCAATCCTGGTTGAGGACATTTAACTCCAAATATTACATAAAGCTCCTGCATGTCTAGAATGGGGTAGACCTATGGGGAAAATGTGTTGGGTTTATACTACACCAGCCAAAATTTACTTCCTTGTATGGAATTATTATCACTTTATATATCTCTAAAAAATGATATCCATCATAAAGAAGTCTAATTATCCTCAATATTCCTCTACTACACAAGACCACAATTAGAAATGATTGAGCACCTATTTCTCAATAGCGAGCGAGATTCCTATTTTTCGTTTTCCTTGGGATGTAATTTGGTAATTAATCTAGACCCAGGGTCTATAAAATTATTATATTCATGGTTCATAGGCACTTTTATAAATGATAATCAGATAATGGGTCATAAGGTGGCTTTGGTAGCCATTTTTTGGTCTATCTATGAAGCTCGGAATAACCAAAGATTCAATGAAACGTCCAAAATTATAAAAATTCCTATGTAAAAGGTTCTAATTAATATATTTTAAATATTTATACCTATTAATGGTTCTAATATATGGGTTATTATCTTGGGTTTTTATAATGCCTCGCTATCCAAAAATAATAATTCTAGTCATTGGGTATCCTGGAGGCTGTTAATCTCAGCGATGAAACAAAGTACAAATTTATGCTATTATAATAAAACTATGAGAGTAGAGGAATCAATAAGGACCAATATTGATTTATGGTTTTGTCTTATAGTGCATTTTCTGGTTAAGGAAATCTAATTAATGTAGAAGCCAAGGCACTTCTTAGTGGAATATTTATTTATAGTGAAATGAGTATCTCTATTTTGGTGGATGAATCATATTTTACTTTAATTAGAAAATTCATGCAAGGAATTTAACCCCACAACTGGTATTTTCCTTATATAATATTGGAATATACATATTAACTAACTCAATATCAAATGATTCAATGTAATTTTCATGAGGGAAACAAAGCAGTGGATATTCTGGATGCCAATAAAGACGAATCCTACCCGCTCACTATTTTTTTCTCATGAGGCTCTTTTACTCGTGATTGTAATATTATTTTGGATAATGTTATGCTTTTAATTCATCATTTTATCCCCCTTTGAATTATCCTTATTATATCTTATTACTTTTCATAATAAAAAATTATCTTTTAGTTAGCCTTTACACACTAAGGGGGTTGTCATAGTTGGCTAAATCTGGGCGAATTTTTTTTAACTTGGATAGCTTACAATGTTTAATAGTTTACTATTTAATCCATTTTTGTTTATTTATAATGGAACACTTGTTGGGTTAGGAGAGAACTGAAAAAATCAATAACCAAATTAAAAAAATGAATATACCCAACCAAAAATGACAAAAACTCAATATGATAAAGCCAACACGAAATATGGATGATAGGTTAGTGAACATAATTTTGAGACCAATATTTGAAATCTCTGAGACAAACCATAATAATTGGATATTACCTCAAACATTTCACCATCCTTCTCGATCAACGTGAGATTCTCACTATCCATATTCCCATTCTCCTTCTATAGATCAATCACTAGTCCACCCAAAGTGACCCAAGTTTTTCATGCACATATATTACATAATTTTAGAGATATATTCAATAAATCTCACAAAAATGCATGCCCCAGAATAAAATATGTTAAAATTTTCCCACAAAGTTCTTCTTATATAGTACACTTATTAGAAATACCCTAATTAAAATGTTTCTTTATAACCTAGGAAAATGAAACATAAAAATAGGTTATTTCAAATGCTCAGTAAGGATAAACATAAGAGATATCAATCAATGATCATAAGTGGGAATTAAATAAGCATAAGGTTATGAGAACATGATCATAACTTATAATATTCATACTGAATTAGTCAAAGATCATTAATCATAAATAGAGAATAATGATTTTTCATAAAAATTCATAATTCATAATTGTATGAAATCATCAATAATCAATCTTGATCCATGGTAACATATAATAAGAATAATACATTAGTTTTTAGAATATACATAATCCTATAAAATCATTACCTTAGTCAAGGCTCATTGTTGATACTATCACCATGGATTGGGTTTACTTACCTTTACATTATTTCCTTAGTCAAGTTTCACTCCCTAGACTATCATATTGGATATATTCCCTTAATGAATAGGGATCACTCCCCATTCTAATTATTACATGAGATATCTATATTTACCCAATTCATTATAGGGATATATAATTCCAAGACCACCTATAACATAATTATAACCATAAATATGTGTGCCACAAGAACATGAAACATTCATCATATCATCATATCATAACTCATTGAAATGAAATTATTGTTATAAACATTTAATTATTTTATCTTTATGTAACTAATGTAAAATAAATAGTTTTCATAGAGGTTTCATCATAACTTAATTAAAATATGGGAAATAAATAGGTTTCGTAGAATCATCCTTTAATAATCATCATCATTAGAAATAAAAATAAATAATGTGGATGGTATCATAATATTATATACCCTATGAAGTATTACAATCCTTAAAGGTTATTGAAATAGATTAAAAATACCACTAAAAGGACATTCAAAACTTTATTTTAAATTATAAGAAAATTTTCCTTTTCCATTGATAAAATTTTAATTGAAAATCCATAGAATATTGAGAAAATAATTTTCTTTTAAAATAACCATCGAAACATGTAAAGTAAGATTCAAAGAAAAAAATAGTCATGATCATGGTAAAAAAATTCATACCATATATATGTTAAAAGAGAACATTATTTTCATGGTTTTTCAAAAAGTCAAAAACAATTTTTTTTGAAAACTTTTATTTAAAAAGTGTCCTTTTAAAAATTTGTAAATAAAGTAAAAGGTAATCAAAATAAAAAATTTAAAACAGTTCAAGCATAGATAAAAACTTCTATAAAATAAATATTAATATTATGGATATAGAAGAAAAGTTTTATGTTTAGAGAGGAAATAATGTTGAATTTCCTTTAAAAACATTTTATAGACCATTTTAAGTACATAAGAGAGGAAAATAGTATTAATAATTAAAAAATTTATGAATAACCATAGGAGAATAAAATATGTGGGTTTTAAAGTATAATATACATTTAATTTCATCTAATGAAAATTTATCACATAAAATCTTGAAAAGAAATAAGATTGTAACATAAACTCTTACTTCAAGTCTCTTTTTTCTTCAAACATGTTCAAATATTCGGTATAATAAATATATATTTATTATAAAGTTTTTCAAAAAACACATTCATACATAACTATATCATCCTATTATCTTCTTTCATGTATTCCATGACCTTAGTTTTGATCTCATTTAATTTGGGTCTTGTTTTGGGCCCAAGTTGGGATAACTTGGAGGATTTTTGAAGTTTTTTAGGCTATGCACAATTTGCATACTGTTTGACTAATCCGTGCATCCCTAGTGAAAAATGTGCACCCTATAGACAATGGGGGATGAAAAGTTGGTGTATGGTTTCCCAAACCATTCATCCACCTCGGGGAAACCATGTAACACCCTAATGATTTACAAATAAATTTTAATATAGAATGAAATGCATGAAACACTGAGCTCTATGTAATGAAAATTTGTTTTAAGGAGATAGTTATAACCTAGATGTTAAACATAATTTTTCCACTTTTATGTTTTTGAAGTTAAAAAAATGGACATAAACAGTTGTGATCTGTAAGATATTTGGAGTCTGATTGGACCAACTATTTTTTTTTTCAATAGTAACTTGACCCTTATGAATAGTAATGTTACCCATATAAATAGTAATGTTACCCTTATGAATATTAATGTTACCTTTATGAATTGTAATATGAAAAAATTAATAGTAACCTCACCCATGAGTGTATAAATAAAATTTAGGCATCTTATAAGTGAAAATATGATCATAGTATAAGTGTTTATATTTTTGTAAGTCATAAATAATTAAAATTTTATGATTAATTTAATAATTTAAGTGAAAATTAATTTTCATAAAATGTAGTCATAAATTTTTATTTTATTGTCCTATAGTTATAATATAATTTTATGAGACCTTGATTAATTTTTCCTGGTGTTATAAAATTAGTTATAGTTTCATAATTTTTATTTTTTGAATAAATTATGATTCTATTTAAAAATTAAATTTATCATATTTAGAAAACTATTTTCTAAAAATGGATTTCATTTTTAAATTATACTTGTATAAAAATGTTTAGGGTAAATTTTGTGGGATTTTTTTAAAATACTTGAATGTTTGATGAATAGTGAAATACAATAATTTGCAATATATATACATTATATGTTAAATACACTATTCCTAACATCATGGATGATTTATTCACCATTGGTTCGAACTGAAATTCCCTATTTAATATTATTGTTCACAAGAACCAATACTATTTCTTGTCTTGATCAAAATAATAAAATAATTATTAAAATAATGGAAAACCCCTCTCTCATCCACTATAAATATCACCACTCACCCTCTCTTCTCTTCACACATCTAAAACCTTGATATTTTTCAAAATTCTACTCAATACTCTAACCAAGTTTCTTCCCCAATTCCAAGACCTACTACTCTCACAAAAAGTCCCAAAAAGTTCCTTAAGGAGGATCTTAAAGAGAAGAGATCAAGAGGTAAAAATCCTCATTTATTTCCTTTTAATTTCATTTCAATTTTTTTTATTTTCTTCTCCTCTATTAACCTCCCCTTATCAAAGAGGCATGAAAAATATATTATCATATATATACTTGAATTTTGTCATGTTTATGAAAAATGTCATCATCACACTTTTTCTCCTCTCCCTCTTATTCTAAAAATAAAAACAGTGTCCATGATGCGTTGATTTACTGACATCAAGGATAATGTGTTTTCAATTACCTTTACATTCTTAAAAGATGGTTATAAGACCATTTTAATGGTTGCAAAATATTTTAAAATTTATTATATAACATCTTTTATGTTCTTGAATTAACATTTATACATAATATTAAATTAGATGATGAAACTAGTTCTTGATTATCATAGAACCTCCAAAATGATCTAAACAAATATCATTAATGTTTTATATAACGATTCATTATCATATATGAAACTAAAAAAGATTTATAGTATAATTTAATATTATGGAAACCTATTAATACCATTTCATTCCACTTCTTGAGTTTCAATTTCATTCAGCAAGAAAATCCATTACGAACCAACCATGAAAATCGTGTAAAGCACGCACCCAAAAAAATGAAAATAATAAAATATTATTAATAAATGTTTGGAGTGATATTATAAAACGATCATATAAGGTGCTATAAATATGAATATGTTTATTTAAAATATTAATAACACTCCTTTAACTATTATAAATGAGGTTTATGTGGCTCATTTTTAATGCTCTTTGCCACATCCGTTTTTTATATTTTTTTACTTTTTAATATCAAACCATTGTATTTTGTGTAATATTTATCAATTATTGTATTTGGTAAATTACATTATAAAAAATGTGTTTATGTATTAAAATTTTGTTTCTATTGTTTATTTTTTATTGTTTTTCAATAATAAAATTAAGTTGTTATTTTAATTTCATTTAATTAATTCTTTTTGTTATTAGTTTTCAATAATTTTTAATTCATTAATTAAATTAATTAATTTTTTATTCTTAAAATGGAAATAAATAAACTTTGGATGTCATTTTTCATTTATTTTAATAATTTAATTAATTTGAATAATTTGATTTTATTTAATTAAGATTTATTATTCTTTAATTAATTATTTAATTCATTAATTGGTTACTTAATTGGTTGATTAATTTAAGAAAGAAACTTTAGTTATTTTAGTTTGTTTTAAATTAAGTTTGTTTATAATATTTAATCCAAATAAATTAATTATTTTAAATAAAGTATAGTCAATTTTATTATTTAACTTTGTTTTATTTATTTAGTTTTTAATTCAATTTAATTTAATTTATTAATTTATTAATCTATTTTTAGTTTTTTTAAATTATTAATTTATTAAATTTTTTGTTGTGTTTATTTTGTAGGTGTTCTGGTAGCGCATCCATTCACGGTGCCACCATTTTCACTCCTTTCTATCTCACCGCTTCAAATTCACGGTGGCACGTCCCACCATTCCCCCCCTTTGCCACCATTCCCTGGCATAACAACATATCGGTGACACCGTTTCACTCAGAGTGCCACAACAAATCCATTTTCTGCCACAGCCTCTACCCCTTTCTTCACCACCCTTGTGCCACCATTTCATCTAATGTTCTAAACTCCATCTACCACTATTTCGTCACGGTGTCTCCTTCATGCTTCTCACCACACACCATCACACCAACTACTCCTCTGCTCCCTCCTCATCCATGCAATATCCACACTCAACATCAAATCAAAACCAAATCGAAATGCATAACAATCGTAGATTCAACACCAGTTGCAAGAATAATTAACCTGGATCAGACTCTCAACAAAAACCAAATTGGATCAACAAAATTCAAATAACTTAATTTCACAGCAAACTAGAACCTGAATCGTCGGATCTGTGGTTGCGGAACCACCCGAACACCCTCCGCGCCGCGTCCTTCCCACTTGCCGCCACGAGCTAGCCTCACCTCCTCCATCCCATGTCTCATGTCACTGGCACTTCCCCTTTCTTCCCTCAATCTCAGTGGAGATTCACCACACACTCCCTGAACCATAGCCACAAACCTTTGCCACCTCCAGTCTCTCCACGGTCTCACCTCCCATTCCGACTGAACCCCTACCGCGGATTTTTTTTTTAAATACGTTTTTTTAAAAAAATATTTTTAAAAAAAGTGCCAGGTTAAAAATATTTTTAAAATTGCCCCTCAAAGGCGGCAGGCGCGATGCCGCCTTTGCGTTTCGGGGCAAAGGCGGCATCGCGCCTGCCGCCTTTGGCCTTTACCCGAAAGGCGGCATCCGCGATGCCGCCTTTCCCCTAAAAAAATTTTAATTTTTTTTTTGAAATTTTTTATTTTTATTTTTGTTTTGTTTTGTTATATATATATATATATATATATAATAAAACAAAAATTTTCAGCAGAATTTCTCTGCTACTAAATATCCAGCGGTACTGCCATTACAGCAGTCTGGATTCTGACAGAAACCATCACCCAGACCTCCCTTTTATAAGATGCCTTGCCCTGGAAATCATTCTGCATTTTCGATGTGGGATTCAGGTTCTCCCTTTCCTGCGCAGTACATTCTGCATTTCCGATGTGAGATTCTGTTTCAAGTGCGTGACTTTGAAAGACAATAAAATATAAACTATAAGACCAATATAAATGAAATTTTAAATATTGATTAAACATATAATTAATAGTTGAAATCAAAAAGAATTTCCTTAAAAATGATGATGCAAAATAATTTATAAGGTTTCAAAACCGCTTACTTGAAATTTAAAAAAGTTTCAAGTACGTGAATTTGAAAGACTATAAAATATAAAATATAAAACGAATATAATTGAAACTTTAAAGATTGATTAAAGATATAAGAAATAGTTGAAAACAAAATGATTTTCATAAAAAAGATTGATAGAAAATAATTTATAACCTCTCAAAACCGCTTACTTGAAATTTAAAAATGTTTCAAGCACGTGAAACTGAGTGACTATAAAATATAAACTATAGAACAAATATAATTGAAACTTTAAACATTGATTAAACATATAAGAAATAGTTGAAAACAAAAGGAATTTCATAAAAAATGTTAATGGAAAATAATTTATAAGCTCTCAAAACCGCCTACTTGAAACTTAAAAACGCTTCAAATACGTAAATTTGAACGAGTATAATTATATAAGTAATAATTAATAAGTAATAAGTAATAATTATAATGAATAATAATAATTAATATTAAATTACTTATTAATAATTAATAATTAATAATTACTAATTACTAATTAATTAGTAATAATTATTAATTATATTACCAATTAACTAAATAATTATTATATATATAATAATTAATAAGTAATAAGTAATAATTATTAATTATTAATTATAATAAATAATAATAATAATTAATATTTATATTACCAATTACTAATTAATAATTAATAATTAATAATTACTAATTACTAATTACTAATTAATTAGTTACAATTATTAATTATATTACTAATTAACTAAATGATTATTAATTATATTACTAATAATTATTAATTAATAATTAATTAATCATTATTAATTATTAATTAGTAATTATTAATTAATAATTAATTAATAATTAATTAATCATTATTAATTATATTATTAATAATTATTAATTACTTAATTAATAATTATTAATTAGTTAATTAATAATTATAAATTAGTTAATTAATCATTAATAATTATTAATTAATAATTAATTAATCATTATTAATTATATTACTAATAATTATTAATTAGTTAATTAATTATTAGTTAGTTAATTAATAATTAATTAATAATTATTATTAGTTAATTATTAATTAGTTAATTATTAATTAGTTAATTAATAATAATTAACTAATAATTATTAGTAATTAATTAATCATTATTAGTAATTAATTAATAATTATTAGTAATTAATTAATAATTAACTAATTAATAATTAACTAATTAATAATTAATTAGTAATTAATAATAATTAACTAATTAATAATTATTAATAATTAACTAATTAATAATTAATTAATCATTATTAGCAATTAATTAATAATTATTAGTAATTAATTAATAATTAACTAATTAATAATTAATTAATAATTAACTAATTAACAATTATTAATAATTAACTAATTATTAATTAACTAATTAATAATTAACTAATAATAATTAACTAATAATTATTAGTAATTAATTAATCATTATTAGTAATTAATTAATAATTATTAGTAATTAATTAATAATTATTAATTAACTAATTAATAATTAACTAATTAATAATTATTTATTAATTATTACATATATAATGAATAATAATAATTAATATTTATATTACCAATTAACTAATTAATTACTAATAATTATAATGAATAATAATAATTAATATTTATATTACTAATTAACTAATTAATAATTAATATTTATATTACTAATTAACTAATTACAAATTAATTATTAATTAGTTCATTAGTAATATAAATATTAATTATTATTATTATTCATTATAATTATTAGTAATTAATTAATAATTATTACTTATTACTTATTTATTGTTACATATATAATAATTACTAATTAATAATTAATAATTATTAATTAATTATTAATTAATAATTATTAGTAATATAATTAATAATTGTAACTAATTAATTAGTAATTAGTAATTAGTAATTATTAATTATTAATTATTAATTAGTAATTGGTAATATAAATATTAATTATTATTATTATTTATTATAATTAATAATTAATAATTATTACTTATTACTTATTAATTATTATTATATATACTAATTATTTAGTTAATTGGTAATATAATTAATAATTATAATTAATTAGTTAGTAATTAGTAATTATTAATTATTAATTATTAATAAGTTATATAAATATTAATTATTATTATTCATTATAATTATTACTTATTACTTATTAATTATTACTTATATAATTATACTCGTTCAAATTTACGTATTTGAAGCGTTTTTAAGTTTCAAGTAGGCGGTTTTGAGAGCTTATAAATTATTTTCCATTAACATTTTTTATGAAATTCCTCTTGTTTTCAACTATTTCTTATATGTTTAATCAATGTTTAAAGTTTCAATTATATTTGTTCTATAGTTTATATTTTATAGTCACTCAAATTCACGTGCTTGAAACATTTTTAAATTTCAAGTAAGCGGTTTTGAGAGGTTATAAATTATTTTCTATCAACCTTTTTTATGAAATTCCTTTTGTTTTAAACTATTTCTTATATCTTTAATCAATCTTTAAAGTTTCAATTATATTCGTTTTATATTTTATATTTTATAGTCTTTCAAATTCACGTACTTGAAACTTTTTTAAATTTCAGGTAAGCGGTTTTGAAACCTTATAAATTATTTTGCATCATCATTTTTAAGGAAATTCTTTTTGTTTTCAACTATTTCTTATATGTTTAATCAATATTTAAAATTTCATTTATATTGGTCTTATAGTTTATATTTTATTGTCTTTCAAAGTCACTCACTTGAAACAGAATCTCACATCGAAAATGCAGAATGTACTGCGCAGGAAAGAGAGAACCTGAATCCCACATCGAAAATGCAGAATGATTTCCAGGGCAAGCCATCTTATAAAAGGAAGGTCTGGGTGAGAGTTTCTGTCAGAATCCAGACTGCTGTAATGGCAGTACCGCTGGATATTTAGTAGCAGAGAAATTCTGCTGAAAATTTTTGTTTTATTTATATATATATATAAACAAAACAAAACAAAATAAAAATAAAAATAAAAAATTTCATAAAAAAAATTAAAATTTTTTTAGGGGAAAGGCGGCATCGCGGATGCCGCCTTTCGGGTAAAGGCCAAAGGCGGCAGGCGCGATGCCGCCTTTGCCCCGAAACGCAAAGGCGGCATCGCGCCTGCCGCCTTTGAGGGGCAGTTTTAAAAATATTTTTAACCTGGGCGTTTTTTAAAAAATATTTTTTTTTAAAACGTATTTAAAAAAAAAATCCCCCTACCGCACTCATCTCCTCCTCAACCACTGCAACAACACATTGAAACCACTGCTTCACCAGCTGCTGCAAGCCATCTTCGCTGCACCTCCCTACCCCACGCTGGACCCCGCCGCACTACACCTGCTCCAAGCCGCCGCTCCCATCTGCAAGCCCTGCTCCACCGCGCAATCCCCGTCCAGCCCGAATTTCCCACAACCCGTGCCGCTCTTCTTCCCTGCGCCGCACGAATAACTCTCCCCCCTTTTTCACTTTTCTTTGTTACTTTTATTTTTTTTAAAAAAATAATCATAATATATATAATACACTATATAATAAAAATACACACACATATATATATATATGATATTCATTACTTTTTTATAATAATTAAATATTAATAAACGAATATAATAGTTATTAAAACATATATATTAATAATAATATTAGGTATTATAAAAATATATATGTGTATTAATAAGTATTTTTAAGTCATTATATAATATATGGTCTATAATAGTTTCTTTTTATTTGACTCACGTGCATTTTTTGTGTTTTCTATTATTTCGTGTAGGGGGAGCTACTGGTAAAAGCAGGGATAAAGGAAATAGTTTGTGGGAAAGATGCAAGAATATTCACGAGATAGTTGTAGGGGAATTTTTTACACTCACTGAGATTTCATCTAAAGGTTGGTGACATGCACATAAAAGTGTGCCACAAGGATCTGCTATAGTTAGGTCATCAATTTCATTTTTTTATTTGTCATCTCCGAATAAGAGGACCCTAGACTCTTATATTCCAGATAAACCATGATAGGGGGGGGAATCATTCCATAGTGCGGGGAGGAGACTCCACCACCATTCACGCACCATTCCATACCACATCACCAGACTAGAACTCATCTTCGACCTGGATATGGGTTCTCGCTCCTCCATTTCATCCATCCTACCTGCTCTATTTTTGGTGTTTTATGTTGAGTCCATAAATACTCTCGTAGTGTTTCATATTTAGTTAATTTAATTGTGATGTTTGTTTCATTTGTTTTGTGTTTTTCATTCATCCTCTCTTTGTGTTGTGATCTCAAATATCCATAAATGGAGATCTAATTTGCGGGGATTGATCTAGATTATGAAAGCTGATGCACCCTGGAGATCCAATCATCGGGGCGATCATATTTTCTCTTTCTTGGCCTTGGTTGATCGCGTCTGCGAGTTAGACTGAGCGAGAGAAAAAATCTTGTGCAGGACGATCAACTACTTTCTTATTTCAATTATTCTCCCCCTCCTGTCACGATTTCTCGAACTGAGAATCTAGATTGGTTGTGTGATGTGACGATCTTAGTGGAATCAATCTAGATTGTGTGAATTTATTTCCAGAACGACTTTGCTTAGTGAATCACCTTTCAATTTGAAGGAATGCTTGAGTATCGCAGAACTTCGATGCTTGAGTGTTTAATTTATAGGAGAGATTGGTGTGTGATCCAGGACATCTGTCATACACTGAGCGAAGTTGAAAATTGTTGATTGATTTTAAGTAGATCTAGGATATGGAGTAGAGGGTGAAATAATCTGGGTTCGACCTTGTTCACACTGGCTTTTTTCTTCTGTGTCTTGGTGTCATTTGTTTGTTCTGTGCCCTGTGTTGTGGTTGTGCCTGCTTTATTTTCTTGGTTTTGTCTTGTTTCTCCGTGTTTTTGATTTTTTTTATCACTGTTTACCTCCCCATTGTGCTCTTTAGCGCTGATTAGTGATTTCTTAGGAGTTGTGTTTTTATGTTTTCAATGTATTTTAAAAAAACACAAAAATATTTTCAGAACAAACCACTTAGTCATTCAAAACTGTTTCTTTGAGAGAGACCTCGAGGTTAGCCACTATGCTATATATTGGGTCTTTATAAATGGAAACTTGACCGTCCTCACGACAAGGACACATGTCAAATTCTGGCACCATTTCCGGGGAAGAAACAAGTGTCTTAGTGGTTTTTCCAATTTTTCATTTAGTTTAAAACAAAAACACATATAAAAACATATAAAAAATCATAAAAAAATCCACACACATGATAGTAATGAACTCTAACGAATCTGATATAGTGTCACTATTTGACCCGGTTCAAGAGCTTGAGGAGGCTGTTGCTAAATTTCAAAGTTGGATGCATGAAAGACAACATCGAGAGTTTACTAATGAGGAGACAAATTATTCTCATGAGATCATTCAATTGATGCAACAAGCCATGGATAAGGTTAAGGTTAACCAAGAAGATAGTGCAGTACCACCACCTCCCACTGAAGCCCAATATTCTGGAAAGTCATTGAGAAGGAAAGAGAAAAGAAACAGAATAAAGAAAAAGGTTGAGTTTCCCAACTTTGATATGGATTTTCCCCTGGAGTCAAAGTTGGAAATTCTAGAACCAATTTTTGATAATGTTTTCAAGGGCTAGCAGGATATGGGACTTGCAAAGATTCATGATGCTGGACATTTCTTTGATGATCATTTTTCCCCTGATTTCCATTATGATGATTTTTCTTGCAATAGCTATTTTAATGATTTTTCAATGCTTCAAAAAGTGGATCCAACACATGACATCCTATCACTCTCTTTAGAAGATTCAGTAACTGAGGTGGTGTGTTTTGAAGAGAGGCTGGAGGAGGTTGACTACCTCGCTCTTGCCCTGGACCCTCTCCCAAGATCACTATCCCATCACAAGGAGGGAAAAACAACCCTGCTAAATGGAGTTGAAAATTTTATGGAAGAAGCTGTATTTTTATTCAACTTGGATTAAATCGAAGCTGATTTTAATTATGTTGCTCCCTATGTAGGTATTGAAGATGCATCTCACTTTTGTGATTTCCTGGATACTGAGGAAGATGAGGTTGTATCTGATGAAGAGTTAATGGAACTCCCAATTCTAGATAACACTTTCAGTTTGGGAATTACTTTAGAAGATGAATTTTTGGAGCTATGCACTAGAACAGAAGTGGATGATGACATAATAATTGTTTTCCAAGAGAAAATGTTTTATTGGATTCAACCAGAATACAAGTCACATCAAAGTTTTCTAACATTACAACTTGTGCACACTCAACCTCAAGCAGAAGAAGTAGGGAAGTACCCCTATATCTTGTTTTCCCCTCCACCATTCAACATGAAGTACTTCACTTCCTAGGAGGAGAATTTGGTTGATGCCACACATGGGGTATTCCAAAGATGGAAAAGCAATGAAGTTAGACAGAATTGATTCTGGTGGTTCTTGAGCAAGAATCCAAATCCCCATCAGACTGGGGTTGATCCAAGGATTGTCCAGCTATGGACAATCAATCTACAGCACCCCCTGAGGGGTTATACCAGAATCATCCCTTTTCATTTCCTGCTTTAGTTTCTTTTTTTCACATTTTTTTAATTTGAGTGTGGTTTTCTTAGGACAATAAACATGCAGTAAATTCCAAGTGGCTATTATTTAAGTCTCAAGGGGCCAACTCACTGGATTAGTTGATAAAACTCCCAAACTCACACTTTTTAGCTGCTTTTTATTAGAACATAAAATCTTGAACACTAATGTTAAATTGTTTCATCATGTAGGTGCCAAACTGGAGCAGCCAGAGTTCATGCAAAAAATAATTAAAGGGATACATTTTTAAATATGAGAAGCTACTCATTTAGGGGAGTTCTTATTTTAATTATTTCATATTGAGTCATTCATTTTTTCAGGTTGTTGTGTTTTAAGTGTGGGAGATTTACCCCTGACCTGTGAAAATTAATATGTTCTCTTGCATGGGTGTTTAACTTGCTAATATCTACTCTGTTAAAAAAAAAATTTGAGCTGATTTGTGAAACATGCTTACACCCATTGCTTTCAATTTCATTATGCTATTGCTGCACATCACTACTAATCATGCTACTATTTGAAGTATATTGAGTAATATTTTGTCTGCTCTTTAAAAATTAAAAGCATGAACATATTTGGAATAGAATTTAACTTGTTTCTGGTGTTGATTGGTGGGGTTGGGTTCTTCTGATTGTCTTTTTTTTGAAGTTTTCTTTTCTTCCTCTTTTTGTGTGGAAAAATAAATTATTGAACCTCATTGCTACCCCTCAATATCATTTTTCAACTGAAATGTCCATCTGTTTTGAACATAAACTGTCTCTTACCTTGAGATTCAACATTGGGGACAATGTTGGGTTTTAAGTGTGGGGGAGAGGGGTCATTCTAGTGTCATGTCAAATCCCCCCTTCTTGAACCTGAGTGTGTGTAAAAAAAGGTCATTTTTTTCAAAATTCTCAGAATTCCTTAAAAAAATTCATATTCTTTCATCACTTTATGGCCATTGGACGTTCACCGGTATTTCAATTATGTCCTTCTTAGTGGGGAACTACTCACTGGATGTTGAGAGTGGCATTTAGCCATAAACATTTAAGCATAAGTGATTGGTGAGTGCAATTGTTCACTGTCTCTATGGATCTGTCTGTTTAGAAACTGAGGACGAGAGTGTGACATTATAGGTTTTTTGGAATAAGGATAATGACTTAGAGTAACTAGAAGTTCTCACTGGAACCTAGGGGACTCACACTTTTTAAAAAATAATAATATTCAATCATTTTCGTAAGTCAACTCGATTGATTATTAATTAAGTCCTTTGTAACTGGAGTAAAATGGGAAAAAGGGATCCCACGGTGGGTATCTGATACAAGGCGCACTGGGTGCATTTCTTTGAATAAATAAATCCAATTTCAATATTAATAAGTGCTATGCACAGTGATCTTCACATTGAATATGGCAGGGAAAAATAGAAATAAAGTTCCCTTGTCAAAAATGAATTCATTAAGGTGAGGGGAATTTTGAACCCAGATGAAGAAGGAAGCAATTGAATTAGTTAATTTTCATTTGAGTTGAATAAGTAAAGTGACAAAATTAATGGACTTTAATTTTTGAAAGCTGGGAGAAGGTGAGAATGGAATGTGCCCTTGGTTAAGTTTTAAATTCCACTCCATCTAACATGTTAACACTCCTTGAATTAGAACTTGAATTGGAAGGTGAAGTAGGGCAGTTAATGAGTACACATAGGAGACATGACATACTTGACAGTGTATGAATTTGTGAGGCTTTTGACTTCCGATGAATATCTGAAGCTAGGAAGGACACTATTTTTGAACACCTTTGAAGAGCCTGGCCCACTGTTTGGTCTTGTTCCTTTGATACTAATGTTTAATCATGCACTTTTTGAGCTGAACTTCACAAATCATATTTCTGTTTTAAAGTCAATGACATGTACTTTTTTGAGGAAAACAATGTTTTAAGTGTGCGGGAGTTTGATGTGGCTCATTTTTAATGCTCTTTGCCACATCCTTTTTAATATTTTTGTTTACGTTTTAATATCAATCCGTTGTATTTTTTGTAATATTTATCAATTGTTGTATTTAGTAAATTACATTATAAAAAATGTCTTTTTGTATTAAAAGTGTGTTTATGTTGTTTATTTTTTTTATTGTTTTTCAATAATAAAATTAAGTTGTTATTTTAATTTCATTTAATTAATTCTTTTTGTTATTAGTTTTCAATAATTTTTAATTCATTAATTAAATTAATTAATTCTTTATTCTTAAGATGTAAATAAATAAACTTTTCATGTAATTTTTTAATTCTTTTAATAATTTAATTAGTTTGAACAATTTAATTTTATTCAATTAAGTTTTTTTATTCTTTAATTAATTAATTGGTTACTTAATCGGTTGATTAATTTAAGAAAGCAACTTTAGTTATTTTAGTTTGTTTAAATTAAGTTTGTTTATAATATTTAATCTAAATAAATTAATTCTTTTAAATAAAGTATAATTAATTTTATTATATAACATTGTTTAATTTATTTAGTTTTTAATTCTATTTAATTTAATTTATTAATTGATTAATCTATTTTTAGTTTTATTAAATTATTAATTTATTTAAATTTTTTGTTGTGTTTATTTTGGAGGTGTACCGGTAGCATCCATTCACGGTGCCATCGCAAACCCTTATTGCCTCTAGTCTTGCCGCGAACTCACCTCCCATTCCGGCTGAACCCTTGCCGCAATCATCTCCACCTTGACCGCTAAAGCAACACACTGAAACCCCTACTTCTCCAATTGCAGCAATCCATCCCCTCTGTGCCTCCCTACCCCACACCAGACCCCGCCGCACAGCACATGCTCCGAGACGCCGCTCCCATCCGCAATCCCTGCTCCACCACGTGATCTCCGTCCGGCCTGGATTTCCCACAGCCCGCGCCGCTCTTCTTCCCTGTGCCGCACGAAAAACCCTCCCCCCCTTTTTCACTTTTCTTTGTTTATTTTATTTTGTTTTATATAATAATCATAATATATATAATACACTATATAATAAACATACTTAAATATATATATATGATATTAATTACTTTTGTTTTATAATAAGTGAATATTAATAAATGAATATAATAGTTATTAAAACACATATATTAATAATAATATTAGGTATTATAAAAAATATATAGATAGGTATTAATAAGTATTTTTAAGCCGTGATATAACATATGGTATATAATAGTTTCATTTTATTCGACTCACATGCGTTTTTTTGGTGTTTTCTATTGTTTCGTGTAGGGGGAGATACTCGTAGAAGTGGGGATAAAGAAAATAGTTTGTGGGAAATGTGAGAGAATTTTCACAAGGTAGTTGCAGGGGAATTGTTTACACTCACTGAGAGTTAACCTAAAGGCTAGTGACCTGCACATAAAAGTGTGCCAAGTGGATCTGCTATCAGTTAGGTCATTAATTTCATTTTTTTTCTATTTGTCATCTCTAAATAAGAGGACCCCAGACTCCTCTCTTCCAGATAGACCAAGACCGGGGGGGGGGGCATCATTCTATAGTGGGGGGAGGAGACTCCACCACCGTTCACACACCATTCCATACCACTTCACCGGACTGGAACTCGTCTTAGACCTGGAGACGGGTTCCCACTCCTCCATTTCATCAATCCTCCCTGCTATGTTTTTGGTGTTTTATGTTGAGTCTGTAAATACTATCGTAGTGTTGCATGTTTAGTTAATTGAATTTTAATGTTTATTTAATTAGTTTTGTGTTGTTCATTCATCCTCGCTTTGTGTTGTGATCTCGAATCTCCAAAAATGGAGATCTAATTTGTGGGTTTTGATCCGGATTATTAAATCTGACACACCCTAGAGATTTGATCATTAGATAGATCATATTTTCTCTTTCTTTTCCTTGTTTGATCGCGTCAGCAAGTTAAATTGAGTGAGAGCAAAAATCTTGGGCATGATGATCATATACATTCTCATTTCAATTCTTCTCCCATTCAAGTCTTGATTTCGCGAACTGAGAATCTAGATTAGTTGTGTGATGTGATGATCTTAGTAGAATCATTCTGGCTTGTGAGAAATTCTTTCCAGAACGACTTTGCTGAGTGAATCACCTTACAGTTCGGAGGAACACTTGAGTATCGAAGAACTTCGATTATTGAGTGTTTAATTTCTAGGCGAGATTGGTGTGTGATCTGAGACATCGGTCATACACTGAGTGAAGTTTAGAATTGTTGATTAATTTTAAGTAGATCTAGGATAGGGAGTATAGGGTAAATTAACCTGGCTCTGACCTTGTTCACACTGGCTTTTGTCTTCTGTGTCTTGGTATCATTTGTTTGTTATGTGCCTTGTGTTGTGTCTGCACCTGCTTTCTTTTCTTGGTTTTGTCCTGTGTCTCTATGTTTTTTCACTTTTCCATCACTTTTTCCCTCTCCAATGTGTTCTTTAGCACTGATTAGTGATTTCTTAGGAGTTTTATTTTTATGTTTTCAAAGTATTAAAAAAACACAAAAAGATTTTCGCAACATACCACTTAGTCATTCGACACTGCTTCCTTGAGAGAAACCCCAAGGTTAGCCACTGTGCTATATCTTGGATCTTTCTAAATGTAAACTTTACCATCCTCACGAGAAGGACACATGTCATAGGTTTAAACACATTTAAAGTAAGATGAACCAGAGGTAAGAGAAATCTTAACCCAATTTCCATTCTTTGGGTTAACCTTCTACTTATTTGATTATGTGGTACTAAGATTATTTGTGCAATGAATTTGGATTATATGAAGTTTTATTATTTTGATTTATAATGTTTAAAAATATTCCTTTCATTATATTAATTATCACTTCAATTATATTATATTTGTAAGGGATTTTTTTTTTAAATCCTCTTTTAAAATTCTATTTTTACAAAATTCAAAAGAACAGTTTTTATGAATTTTTTCATGATTTATGATTATGTTCTAGTTCTTGGGAATTTTTTATGGTGAAGGGTTAGACCTATATTTCCCTACAATTCATTGGGTATTTTTAATTTGGAGGTCAGCTGTATGGTTACTATCGATGGTTACACCATAAGGTTGCCATGAGGGTTACATTATAAGGTAGCTGTGAGGGTTACAAATCATAAGATAGCCACAAGGGTTACAATATTATGTAATTAATTCCCCATGATACCTTTATGGTTTTATTTATGTTTTCTATTTTTATGGAAATACCATGTTTCAAAAAGTAAGTATATGATACATTATGGGTGAGAATTATGTCTTTATAGAAATGATTTCATATGTTTATTATAAGTATTAATCCACTAATTGTTTCTTTCCTTATTTTTATACCACTTAATAAAAATTTTATGATCATACCATGTATTTAAATGTTTTTACAGGTTACAAGGATGTGTAATAGAAATAAATAATTCAATTTAGTTGTTATGAAGATTTCTCAAAGAAATCATGTTATATTTTTTAAGTTTTATGATTTGGAAGAAATGGATACTAAAATAGTGGTACCAAACTTGTATGTTTGTGGGTTGATATGTATGAATTATTTCCTAACATTTTAAAACTGTAAAACAAAGAGAACTTTGGGAATGTAAAGAAGTGAAATCTAGTTGATTTAACTAGATTATGTAATGTTTAAGGTTGAGTCCTTATAGTTGGTATCATAGCATGATTTAGATATATTTGGGTGTTAATATGATGTTAATAGAACACCATAAATGAATTTTAACTTATATTTATCTTGAAATGATATAGAATTTAAAGATTACCATTTTTCTTCATCTAAGATATGTTTTTTCAGAATGGTTTTCTGTAGAATAAACAGAGAAGATGAAGTAGGAAGGCACTAAGAGGATGATATATTTCAAAATCTTCAACCTAGAATGGTGTGAATTGGAACCAAATAGTTTGTGATAGTAATGGTCCATTTGATGTAGGCTATAAATGATGGTGTAATCCATGCAATATAACAAATGGATCTACCAAAATTGAAGATGATGATAGTAGAACATTTTATGAGGCAACACCCTCCTACTTTTAGTGGATATTTTGGCTATGTGGTAGCTAAAGGATGGATTAAAGCCCTTGAAAAGATATCTGATGTCATGGGGTGTTAAGATAATCAAAATTTTATTATTTCCATTTATCCTTTTGAAGGTGAATATGAAAAGTGGTGGTCAATGGTCATGAATATTAGGGATGGTGATGAGATTGATGCCCTTGAATGGTATGAATTTAAAAATATTTTCCTTAAAATATATTTTCCAAAGGGGGTTCGACTTAGGATGGGAAAAAAATTCCTTGATGCAAAAGGAGGAGTATTCTATGACTGTGTATGAATCAAACTTCACCCGACTAGGAAGGTATGCTCCAAATCTTATTTAGGATTTTGGTAGCAAAATCAATCATTTTTACTCAGGATTAAAGCCAAGATACTGAAGGGATTAACCTCCTAAGAATTCAAAAGTTATAAGAAACTTGTCTGATGTGATAAGAAGTTAGAAATAGAGTTTGCTGATGATCAAATATACTTTGAAAACAATAATAAGAAGAGGTCTAAGTGGCAATCGATGGGTAAGAATCAATCAATGAAATATGAAGTTAAGAAAGTTTAGTTTCCAGTTTGTGAAAATCATGGTAAAAAGAACTCTAGGGAATGTCTTAAAAAAATAGGATGTGTTTTCAATGTGGTAAGTTTGGACACATGGATTGATATTATAATGAAAATGATCTTATGATCAATTCTGATTAGAAAACTATAAATCTTTTCAAATGTAGTGAGATGGGCCATGATGTAAATACCTTCCAAAATAAAGATCTGAATGATGAGAAGCAGCCAGATTATAAGAAGAAATGTACAGTGAGATCCGTTGAGACTACATATGCAGTTGTTGGTCTATCCAATGAAGTGGTATCATGTACTTTTTTTACTCAGATTTTTCTAATATCATGTTTGTTATGGGGTCTACAAATTTATTTATTTATGATAAATATTTTGGTATATTTGAAATTTCAACTCAAGAAATGAGACCAGAACTTATGGTTAAAACACTGAGAGAAAATATTACAAAAAAAGGCATTATAAGATTATTCTTATTGTTTTCTGTGGAAAGAAAATACCTACAAACCTTGTTGTTTTTTTCTCATTAGAGTTTTATTTGTTTTTAGGTATGGATTGGATCTCTGTTTATCATGCTATGTCACATTCGTATTTTTAAATTAATTTTTATTTTAATAAATCTTGGCTTCGGGTTCTCGTGCTAAGGTCCGAGCTGTGTCTCGACTTAATTTTTTTGTCGTTTAATATTTTTATTAGGTTTCGGGCTCATGCGCGGTCACCGCACAGTGGACGGTAGCCGGGTCATTAGCATGGGTGCCCACGCAAATGTATAACGATTAAAATAAACAAAATTTAATGTAAATAAAGTGGGTTAAATGTTTAAATTGTGATAATAATAATAGTATTAAGTAATTGATAATATTATTATTGAGGTGTTATTATTGTCATTATTATTGTTATTATTATTATTATTATAACTTTTACTATTATTATTTGTATTATTATTATTCTTTATATTATTATTATTATTATCATTTATATTATTATTATTATTATATGTGAATAAAAAAAGAAGAACAAACCCTACCCCCTTACCCAGCTCGTGGCACTACCACCCCCCATTTCGCGACCTACACGCCCCCACCTTTCCCCCTTACCCTAACGGCACACCAGGCCCCCTTCGGACTCCTCTCGTGTGACCGCCTCCTCGCTACTATCCCCCTCTGCCTTCGACCTTGCTGCGCCCAGGCCTCCCAACCTCGCCTCTCTGCCCAGCCGACTCTTCCGCGCTGGCCCCTCCATCCCAGCTGTTCAACTTCATCCTGCCCACACCTTGCGCCAGCTCCAGAGGACTTCTCCCACACCCAGCCTTTCGCCGACCCCACTCAATATACACAACCCAGCATTCCGCTGCTAGCCTCCGGCTCTCCCTTACAATGACCTCCTTACTCGGCTTCCAACCGTCACTCTCTCTCCTCCATCCAGTGACCCACCTGATCCCCTCGTCAACCATCATCTCCGGCGGCCTGTGACAACGATGTTTTCCCCCTTTCCGGTAAACCCTAACCCTACTTCGCGGCGCCTTTGCCTCCCCTCCGGCATGCAGACTTTACCCTTCTGGTGTGTTATTCATTTGGGTTTTGTTTTTTCTTCAAATTAATTAAACCCTAGTGTCTGAGTTAAGTGTTGTGCATTTTTATTTTTGTTTTAAGGTGTATGAGGGGTTCATGAGGATTGGTTCTACCTTCAGTGGAAGCAGTGTCATGTTTTCACACCTTTGAGGTAGGCCAATCCATAAATCTTCCTTTCCAATGCATTATTGGAACTTGGTCCTTCCAATTATTATTATTATTCTTATTTTTTTATTTGATTTTCATCATCACAATATACCCAACTAGTCTATTATGAATTTATATGTTTTTAGAATTTATTAAAATGAATGGATTTTGATGCAATCCTTAAGCTGTGACTTTGTATTTTTAAATTTAGTATGTTTGTTTTAAATGCATATTTGCGTCCATGATGAATTTTTTTATTTAGGTTCCAAATCTTGTTCTGAAAATTTTTAATATATGATTCGTACCTCCATAGTGCACACAATTAGTTTGTTGTGGTGTTTTATGGATGATTGAATTATTAAAAGTAAGTTTTAATGATCTTTATATGTAATGTTTAGTATTTTGGCACCTAGGTTGTTCTTTCTAATTGAAAGTGTTTCTTTAAAGTGGGATAAGCAGTTCTTATGAAATGATTAGCACTCACATTGTTGTGAAAATGTTTATTTGGATGTAAAGTTGGTCTAGAGTGTATAGTTTTGAAATGGAATGGTTTTTTAAATGTGTTAAAATGTTTTTGGGAAAAATTTAATGATTATTAAGGGGATGGTTTTATGTTTTCTAAATAAGGTGGGTGGTTGAACATGGTTCTTAATGAAATGGGTGTATTATAGAAAATTGTTTAAAGGGTCTTACTGGTTTTTGGTGTATCACTGGATGTTGACGCATCCATGGGTGCACTTAGTGTATGCATGGATGTGTCAAAAAATTAAGGTGATGCCTTAAGTCGGGGTTGTCTTGAAATATTGGTTTTATGAATGGTTCTTATTTTTCGGAATTAGGTTGAGTCTTTTGTGTGTGTTCTAAAAATGGATTTCAAGGTGTTCCTCAAGTTTGGCCCGGTTGAATGTAAAACATAATTTGGCCTGAGTTAAAAGAGTAAAGTTCATTTATATTGAAAATGTAAAAGTGGTGTTTGTTTAATAGTTTTATAGTGTTTTTGGACATGTCGACTCAAAGGCCCATTTGTCACTTTCAATTCAAAAGTGATGTTTGTGTGGGAAAGGTTGTACCTTGACAAGTGAGTGTGCCCGATTGGCAACCCGAAAAATTTAATGAAATATTTGAATGATTATATGGTATATATGCCCGATTGGAACCTTTGATGATATATATATATATATAGGGCACCTCTATAGGGGGGATATCCCTTTATGAGTTATCATATAGAGTGTCCGTGTTTGGGGTAGGAAAGTGCAGTGAGATGAGTCACACGTGTGAGGGTCTCCCACTTACATAGTATTATTATAACTACCATGGGTTCCTGAGCATCTTTTATATGATTGAGTGATAGTTTTTGATCAACCCCAATTAGATGGGTTAGTACCCCTGGATTTGTTGTTAGGCTAGGTGGGCTTTGCCACTGGATTGGTCAGTTTTAGTGTAGCCAGTTGGTTATAGAATTAGGAGTTTCACCATACGCCGACAGGTGGTTCTGAAACTGAGTACGTCCAGGTGTCTTCTAGAGATTTTTAGGATCACCCATGGTTTGTCTATGCTTTTCTTGTTTACCTTCAGATATACTTGTTTTCCATCTTATATTGTCACTTGTTTCTTTTAACACTACCTTGTTTTCCTTATTTGGATTTTGTTTGCAAAATTATAATTTGTTTCTGAAATGGAACATGGTGTGTGTTGGGTTTTTGAAATGGGTAAATGATATTGTTTTATTAAAATATAGAAAAACTAATTTTATAATTGTATTTCAAACTTGTGTTAATGGATTATTTTTAGAAAAGAGATGTTGGATTCTGTGGTTTATCTTGGCAACCCTACTAATGATTTTTAATGCTCACACCTACCTTTATCATTCCAGTTGCAGGTTTCCTTTTCTTAGGTTTCTCTCGGTTGAGTTTCTCAATATTAGAGTAAGGTCGTCCTTTGGTCGGAAAGTGACCTATAAGGTTACATGGAGGTATGTTGAGCTATTCCGTTTATTTTCTTTTTCACCTCAATATATTAGTTTTATTGATCTATTTATTCGTGTTTTTTTATTTATCTTTAATGAGACAAATCATTCCCAAAAATTAAAATTTGATGTCTAACACTGGTTTCCAGCTCGTGGGGATTAGGAATGCCCTACATTCAATGTCACAGACCATCTCAATTGATCGGTTCAGGGTCGACCCGGGTTAGTTCATGAAAAAATGGTATCAGAGGAGGCCTTTGTTATTTGTGGTGTTTGGTAGATTGATATTAGGACTGTCGAAACTCGATAGGTACATACAAGAAGGATGTTATGAACCCTCATCCGTTCCGAACCTCAAGTTTCCAGGGGTAGTCTGAGAATTGAGTATTTTTCTTGTTCTGATTTGTTTTGGATTGGAGGATGACAATGAAGGAAAGATGATGTTATATCTTTATTTCACATGGAGTAGTGACCCATGTGGAGTCTCAATACACAGTTTCAGTTCCTCCTAGTTGTTTATGCTTACTTGGGGACTGGCTCACTACCTTGTCTCTATGTTAAGGATGACTACTAGTCCCTAACTTTGGTAGTTTGATGTATGTTAAGTGTTGTCTTGGTTTTGATTGGTGTGAGTGCGCTTTTAAAAAAGAAAAAAGATTTTTTAAATGAGAGTGACTTCTTTTAAATGGATTTAAATTCATGAAATGAGTTTTAAAACTGAAATCTTTTGGTCTAAAAATCTGGTGTTTTTTTGGAATTGGTAGAGAAATGGTTTGGGTACAACCTCAGGTACTCTTTTGGAACATTCTCACATGTGATAGAATTCATGGGAAGTGCGTGTTGGTGTGTATGGATGAAAGAAGACGAATACATGTGCAATGATTCATGGGATTACTGGGGTGTGTACTTGGAATTAAAGTCTTGAACTTATTTTTCTAAAGTGATTTTAAAAAGGGGAAATGATTTTTAGAAATTTTTTTTTTTTGAATAGTGGGTTTGGTATTTGTAAAGTGTCCTTTATAGAAGGTGGTTTTGAAATCTAAAATGAAAAGGGAATTTTGGGCTGTGTTTGTGTTTGTTTGTTTTTTGAGTCGGTCATTTTGTATCAGGATGTAAATTTTAATTATACTTTTTTTATATCGGTTTTGTCTTGGTGTTTTATATGTTGTTCAAAAAATTCCACCCATAAAGGTCCAAAAAGTTTCTAATAAGTCATGTACAGTTATTGGTCTTTCTCAGACATTGCCTATCCTTTATGGTGATCATGGTCCGTTAGAGGTAGTATAGTGGATTGAAGAGGTGGAACACATCTTCAAGGTATTGGGAACTCCCAAAGCTGTCAGAGTGTGTGCTGTTTTGGGTCTGTTTGAAGGTCTATCTCTGAACAAGTGTGAGTTGTTCACCCCACCATCAATGAAAGTTGGGATGACATGGGATGTCTTTAAATCTGCCTTCATCTGAAGGTTTGTACCTGAAAAGGTGAAGAAGAAGAAAATGGAATAGCTCATGTGTATTCAACAAGGCCAACATATGGTGAATGTATATGTTGAAAATTTCAAGGAACTTGTGTCCTTTTATCTAGAGGCAGCGTCACAGGATTTGATGAAGACTTCTCTCTTCATTGGGGGTCTTCGTCTAGAGATCAAGGAATGGGTCTTCCTTTATAAAGACCATCATTTAAAGAAGCTGGTGGATGAGGCATTCTTAGCTAAGTTTGTCTCCAGAGCACAGACGGTTGGCAAACCAGTGTATCCAGTTGCTCGTGAAGGTTCCCATCTGGGGAATAGGGTGTGTCATAGGGACCTATTTCTAAAGAGTCCTGTATAGTGGTTCTGACTTATAGTTCATTAGACCATTCAGTGGTGTGCCACCATTGTGTCCGGTGCGGGCATGTGAAACTGTCATGTCCCATACCTACAAATACATGTCATCATTGCAGCTGTCTAGGTCACTTGGAGATGTTTTGCAGGAAGCGTCGCCTGAATAAGACACTGTGACCTGAGGAATTCTAGTGCCTGACTGTGAGGAAGGAGATGCTTCAACCATCAGAGCCCCAACCACAGGTCTTGGGGTGAATCTCGAGCACAGTCAGGAGTTTCCAGGGGTGTGAAGTCTCGGTTCGGGTTTTTGTTCTGTGTTGGCAGTGAAACATTTAAAGTCTTTTCTTCCTTGATTTTTCTGTTTTTAAAGTTTTGATGTCGTTGTAAGTTTATTGTTTCATCGTGGAGTTATAATAGAGATGTTATATTGTAATTCAACAATTTTGTTTGTCTGATTATGGTTTTCGGAATCGTGCGTCTTTCTTAAAAGTGTGTTTGGACCTTGTCTGAGTTGATCTTGCTTTAGCTATGTTCATTTGGAGGTGTAAGTTTCTATGGAAGAGTTGATGTTTATGGTTACACTCATGTTCACTACTTGGGGTAAGTTCTTCTCGGAGGTTTTCTCCTAGTGTTGGGAGTTTCGGGTTTGGGTTGAGAGTTCCAAGTTTCAGCAGAGGGGTTGTTTCACTCGTTCTATAGAAGTTAGTTTGATTCGGTTGGGAGTTCCCGCATCGGCCCCCCTTCTCGGGGTGGTTTGTTTAGATGTTAAAATTTCCACACTAGTTGAGATCTTGTGGTGGGGATAAACCTCTCGTGTTCTCCCATTCTCTTGTATTTTGGTTTATTTTGGTTTCAATTGGGCATGGGTTCTTGTTTGGTCTATTGTCTGGCTAGGTGACTTTCTAGGGGAAAAAATGTCTGTGGTGGGGAGAATTGTCACATCTGTCTTTTTAAAATAATTTTGATTTTAATAATTATTGGTTCTGGGTTCTCGTTCCAAGGTTTGGGCCAGTCCCCAACATAAATTTTTTGGCATTTAATATTTTTATTGGGTTTTGGGCCCGTGTGTAGTCACCGTACAGTGGGCAGTAGCCGCTTTGTTAGCCTGGGTGCCCGCACAAATGTCTAATGATTAGAATAAATAAATTTTTATGTAAATAAAGTGGGTTAAATGTTTAAATTGTAATAATAATAATGTTATTAAGTATTTTATAATATTATTATTGAGGTGTTATTATTGTTATTGTTATTTTTTTTATTATAAATTTTACTATTATTATTTGTACTATTATTATTCTATATTATTATTATTATTGTTGTTGTTATCCTTTATATTATTATTGTTATCCTTTATATTATTATTATTATTATATGTGAATTAAAAAAAGAACAAACCCTAGCCCCCCTTACCCAGCTCGTGGCGCAGCCACCACCGGCATTTCACGACCTGTGGGCCCACACCTTTCCCCCTTACCCTCACGGCGGACCAGGGCCCCTCCAGCCTCCTCTCACACAACTAGAACCTCGCTTCTAGCCCCCTCCTCCTTAGACCTTACCACACCTAGTCCTCGTAACCTCGCCTCTCTGCCCAGCCAACTCTTCTACGCTGGCCCCTCTATCTTAGCCTTTCCACTCCGACCTACCTACACCTTGCGCTAGCTCCAGTAAACCTCACCCTTGCCCAACCTCTTGCTAATCCCACTCAGCAGCCACAAACCATCATTCTTCCACCGACCTCCCGCTCTCCCCTACAACGACCTCCTTCCTCGGCTTCTGATCGTCACTCTTGCCCCTCTGTCCAGCGACCCACCTTATCCCCTCGCTGGCCCTTGTCTCCAAAAGCCTACGACAGTGATGTTTCCCCCCTTTCTGGCAAACCCGAACCCTCCTTCGTAGTGCCTTCACCTCCCCTTCGGTGTACAAACTTCACCCTACCGGTGTTTTATTCAATTAGGTTGTGTTTTTTTCTTCAAATTAATTAAACTGTAGTGTTCGAGTTAAGTTTTGTGCATTTTACTTATTGTTTTAAGGTGTGCGAGGGGTCCGTGAGGATCAGTTCTACCTTCCACAGAAGCAGCATCACATTTTCACGCCTTTAAGGTATGCCAATCCATAAATCTACCTTTCCAATGAATTCCTTTGGCCCTTGGTTCTTCCAATTATTATTATTATTATTATTATTATTATTATTATTTTATTTTCATTGTCACAATATACCTAATTAGTCTATTATGACTGAAAGTTAACATTTTTATTTTAAAAAGATCACAATACAGAGAGAAAGAAGCATCACGGAGGTCTATTATGCATTTATAAGTTTTTAGAATTAGTTAAAAAGAATGGGTTTTGATGCAATCCTTCAGTTGTGCCTTTGTATTTTTAAATTTAGTATGTTTGTTTTAAATTCATATTTACATCCATCCGGAATTTGTTTATTTAGGTGCCAAATCTTGTTCTGAAATTTTTTAAAATATGATTTGCACCTCTATAGTTCACATAATTAGTTTGTTGTGGTGTTTTCTAGATGATTTAATTTATTAAAAGTAATTTTTAAGGATATTTATATGTAATTTTTAGAATTTTGGCACCTAGGTTGTTCTTTCTAATTGATAGTGTTTCTTTAAAGCAGGATAAGAAGTTCTTATGAAATTCTTATCACTCACATTGTTGTGAAAATGTTTATTTGCCTGTAAATTTGGTCTAGAGTGTATAGATTTGAAATGGTATGATTTGTTAAATGTGTTAAAATGTTTTTGGGATAAATTTAATGATTACTAAGGGGATGGTTTTATATTTTCTAAATAAGGTGGGTGGTTGAATATGGTTCTTAATGAAATGGGTGTTTTATGGAAAATAGTATAAAGGGTATTATTGGTTTTTGTAGTATCACTGGATGTTGACATATCCATGGGTGCACTTGGTGCACACATGGATGGGTCAACAAATTAAGGTGATGCCTTAAGTTGGGGTTGTCTTGAAAGATTGGTTTTATAAATGGTTCTTATTTTTCTGAATGAGGTTGAGTTTTTTGTTTGTGTTCTAAAAATGGCTTTCAAGGTGTTCCAAAAGTTTGGCCCGGTTGGCCTTAAAACATAATTTGGCATGAGTTAAAATAGTAAAGGTCATTTAGCTTTCAAATGTAAAAGTGGTGTCTGTTTAATAGTTTGATAGTGCTTTTGGACATGTCGACTCAAAGGCCCGTTTGGCACATTCAATTCAAAAGTAATGTTTGTGTGGGAATGATTATACCTTGACATGTGAGTGTGCCCGATTAGCTACTCGAAACATTTTATGAAATATTTGAATGATTATATGGTATATTAGCCCCGTTGGCACCTTTGATGATTTGATGTATATATGTATGGGGAACCTCTATAGGGGGATATCCCAATATGTGTTATTGTATAGAGTGTCCGTGTTTGGGGTAGGCAAGTGTGGTGAGGTGAGTCACAAATGAGAGGTCCTCCCACTAATATAGTATTATTATAACCACCATAGGTTCCTAGAAGTATTTTTGATGATAAAGTGATGGTTGCTGATTAACCCCGATTAGACGGCTTGGTACCCCCTGAATTTGTTCTTAGGATAGGTGGGATTTTCCATTGGATTGGTCAGTTTTAGGGAGTCCAGTTGGTTATAGACTTAGAGGCTTCACCATACACTGGCAGGTGGTTTTGAAACTGAGTACATACATGGGTCTTCTTGGGATATTTAGGATCACCCATGGTTTGTCTTTATTTTTCTTGTTTACCTTCAGAAATACTTTTTTTCCAGCTTATACTATCACCTGTTTCTTCTAGCACTGCCTTGTTTTCCTTATTTGAATTTTGTTTGAAAAATTATAATTTATTTCAGAAATGGAATGTGGTGTGTGTTGGGTTTTTGAAATGGGTAAATTATATTGTTTTATTTAAATATGGAAAACCTACTTTTATAATTGTATTTCAAACTTTTGTTAATGAATTGTTTTGGGAAAGGAGTCGTTGGATTCTATGGTTTATCTTGGCAACCCTACTGATCATTTTTAATTCTCACACATATATTTATCATTTCAGTTGAATGTTCCCTTTTCTCAGGTGTCTCTCGGATGAGTTTCTCAATATTAGAGCATAGTCAGCCTTTGGTCGGGAGGTGACCTGTAAGGTCACATGGAGTTATGTTGAGTTGTTTAATTTATTTTCTTTCCTGCCACCAGAGTTCAGTTTTATTTTTCTATTTATTCATGTTTATTTATTTATCTTTTGTGGGCCAAATCGTTCCCAGTGATTGAAATTTGATGCCCGAAACTGGTTTCTAGCCTATGGGGATTGAGAAATCCCTTCAGGCCATGTCGCAGATGGGCTCGAGTGACCAGCTCAGGGTCAACCCGTGTTGGTTCGTGACATGCTAAGATTGATTATAGAGATAAATAAGTTGTTTTTCAGAATGAGTTTTAGTTTGTATACAATAATTAACCCATACAATTGATAACATATTAGGAAATTGAGAAACAGTTAAAAGAGGTAAATGAATGTTTTCTTGTTCATATTGTTAAAAATAAGGGAACTTTTTAGATTATTGATGTGCCAGAGGTAAATGAATACCATAATATTTTTCCAAAGGAGTTACTCGGTGTTATACCTAATTGGGAAGTTGATTTTAATATTGAATTGGTTCCTGATGTTAAGCCAATTTCAAAACCCCTTTATCAAATGGCTCAAGTGAAACTTCTTGAATTTAAAAATCAATTGTAGGAGTTTCTTAATAAATTATTCATTCATCCTAGCACTTCACCATGGGTTCCTAATGTTTTGTTTGTTAATAATAAAGATGGTTCCATGAGACTCTACATTGATTATAGAGATTTTAATAACATTACTGTTAAGAATAAGTATTCTTTTCCCCATATAGATGGCTTGTTTTATCAGCTCTAGGGAGTTTAATATTTTTACAAGAGTGAATTGAGACCTGGATACCATTAGAAGAATTTGAAAAAGGATGACATCCTTAAAACATCTTTTCAAACTAGATATGGGAATTATGAGTTTATTGTTATACCCTTTGGTTTGAAAAATTTTCATATTGTATTCATTAATATTATGAATAGAATATTCCATGAATATTTGTATAATTTTGTTGTTGTTTTTATTTAATATATTTTGGTCTTTTCAAAAATTTATTAGGATCATGAAAAACATTTGAGGATTGTCTTGAAAAATCTCAAAGAAAATAAGTTATATAGAAAATTTAGAAAATGTGATTTTTGGTTGGAATAGATTTCTTTTCTTGGGAACATTGGATATAAGGATAAAATAATAGTTGATCCTATAAAAACAAAAGTGGTTGATGAATTGAAAATACTTAAAATTTTTACTGAGATTCGTAATTTTCTTAGACTATTAATTTATTACCAACAGTTTCTAAAAAACTTTTCATGGTTATCTATCCTGTTGACCAAGTTAACAAGAAAATGGGTTAATTTTATTTAGACAAAAGAATGTGATGTTTGTTTTGAGGAACTGAACAATAAATTGGTAAATGCTATTGTTTTGGCCCTACCTTACAGAAATGGTGAAATTTTCATCTACAGTGATACTTCATTGAAGGGAATTGGTTGTGTTTTGATGCAGAATGATTAGGAAATTTCTTATGCTTCAAGAAAACTGAAACCTCATGAGTTAAATTATCCTACACATTATTTTGAATTAGTATCAATGAGTTTAACTTTGAAAAATTTGAGGCATAATTTATACGGATCCAAATGTGAAATATATATTGACCATAAAAGTATGAATTGTATATTCACTCAGAATGAATTAAATATGAGGTAGGGAAGATGGATTGAATTGATAAATGATTATGATTGAACGATCAATTACCAATCTAGAAAAGAAAACAAAGTGGCAGATGCCTTGAGTTGAAAACATCATGAATCATTAACCATGTTTTGTTTTGAACATGACCCCATGAATAATGATATGATGGATTTTGGATTGGAAGTTGTTGGTGTAGGATATTACTCTATTTTATTTTAGGTGTCAGTGTAATCATCTCTATCAAATAAAATCAAGAAAACTCATAAGGAAGATCGTGAGCTACAGAAAAAGATAGAATTGGTTAAAATGGGTAAGTTTCCATAATTTAACAATGATAAAGATTGATTTTTGGGATTTGGAAAAAGATTATGTGTGCCTTGTGATTCCTAGATGATGAATTAATTGTTATATGAAGATCATATTACTCCATTTTTAGTTGATCTTGGAAGTACTAAGATGTTCAGAGACCTTTAGGAGTATTACTGATGGGATGTAATGAAAAGAGATATTGCTGATTATACCATGAAATGTTTGACATGTAAACAAATTAAATAAGAGTGAAAACTATCAAATGGGGATGATTCATCCTTTTTCAGTTATAGAGTGGAAGTGGGAAAATATTTCCATGGAATTCATGGTGGGATTACTAAAGACTACTCGGGGTAACAATGCGATTTGGATTATTGCTGATCAACTGAATAAATCTTCACATTTCTTTCCTATTCAAGATATTATGTCTTTGGATCGGCTTTCTCTACTGTACCTCAAAGATATTTTTAGGTTACATAGAGTTCTTATTTCCTATGTATTTTAACATAATACAAGGTTCAATTCTAAATTTTTGAAAGGACTTCAAAAGTCATTGGGCGCAAAATTAAATTTCATAAATTCTTTTCATCCTCAATCTGATAAAAATATTGAGAGAAAAATTTAGATAATGGAGGATATGATTCGATCTTGTTCAATGAACTACTAGTGAAGTTGGGATCAACCTATTTCTTTAGTTGGGTTTTCTTTAATAACATTTTTCATTCTAGTATACAGATGGAACCTTTTGAAGAATTATTTGGGAAGAGATGTCGAACTCCTTATTTTTGGGATGAAGTTGAGGAAAGGAAGTTGATAGTACCAAAATTAGTATAGAAAGTGGCTGATAAATTAAAGATTACCCAACAACACATGAGGAAAGATCAATGCGTACAGAGAAGTTATGAAGATGATAGGAGTAAAAAAAATTCTTTTGAGGTAGGTGATCATGTTTTTCCTATAATCTCACCATGTAAAAGTGTTATTTATTTTGGTAAGAAAGTAAAGATAAGTCCACAGTTCATTGGAACTTATGGAATCCTAGAAAAAGTTGGACTAGTCACCTACTGAGTAGATTTTCCTCTGAGTTTATCTTCATAACACAATGTTTTTCATGTGTTGGTACTGAGAAAGTATGTGCTATATTCTTATCATGTTTTTAGCCCATAAGTAATTTAGATGGAAGAGAAACTTTCTTATAAAGAGAAATTTCTTATGAAGAGAAACTTGTTCAAATTCTTGATTGAAGAGAGAAAGTATTATAGAATAAGGTAATACACTAGGTCAAATTTTTTTGGAGAAATCACATGGTTGAAGAATCAACATGGGAATTTGAAAATTCTATGAGAGAAAGGTACCATATCTTGTCGAATGAGTAAATAATAAAAACATGAGGACGCAATTTCCAGAGGGTGGGGAGAATGTTACAACCCAATTATTTATAAATAAATTTTAATATAGAATAAAATACATGAACCACTAAGTCTCTACATAATGACACTTTATTTTAAGGAAATAGTTATAACCTAACTATTAAACATAATTCTACCACTTCAATGTTTTGAATTTCAAAAAATAGATATATATGGTTGCGATTAGTAATATATTTGAAGTTTTATTAGACCAACTTAATTTTTTATGAATAGAAACTTGACCCTTATGAATAGTAATATTACCCTCATGAATAGTAATGTTACCCTTATAAACAGTAATGTTACCCTTATAAACAGTAATGTTACCCTTATGAATAGTAATATGACCAAATGAATAGTAACATCAACCATGAGTGTATAAATAAAATTTAGGCATATTATAAGTTACAATATGATTATAGTATAAGTGATGGTATTTTTGTAAGTCATAAATATTTAATTACAATTTTATGATTAATTTATTAATTTAAATGAAAATTTATTTTCATAAAATGTAATCATAAATTATTATTTTATTGTCTTATGGTTATAATATAATTTAATGGGACCTTGATTAATTTTTCAGGACATTATAAAATCAGTTATAGTTTTAAAATTGTTATTTTATGAATAAATTGTGATTTTATTTAAAAATTAATTTTATCATATTTATAAAATTATTTTCTAAAAATGGAGTTCATTTTTTAATTCTACACGTTGAAAAAATGTTAGGGTGATTTTTTTTGGTTTTTTTTAAAATACTTTAATTTTTGGTGAATAGTGAAATACAGTAATTTACCATATATATACATTATATGTTAAATACAATATTCATAACATCATGGATGACGTAAGCACCCTTGTTTCAAACTCACATGTTGTATTTAATATTTTTGGTCACAATAACCACGTTATTTCTTTTCTTGAGAAAAATAAAAAAATAATGATTAAAATAATGGACCCCCCTCTCCTCCACTATAAATACCACCCTCACCCCCTCTTCTCCTCACACCTATCAAGCTTTGAGAATTTTCCAAATTCTAACCAATCATTTTCCCAATGCTCTCCCCCACTTCCAATACCTACTAGTATCACGAAAAAGACAAAAAATGGCCTTAAGGAGGATCTAAATGAGAAGAGATGAAGAGGTAAAAGTCCTCTTTCATTACCTTTTAATTTCATTTCAATTATTTTTCTTTTCTTATCCTATATTCACCTCCACTTATCCAAGATGCATTAAAACTAAATTATCATATATATACTATAATTTTATCATGTTTATGAAAAAATTCATCACCACACTTCTTATCAAATCCCTCTTATTCTAAAAATAAAAATATCGTCCGTGATGTGTCGATTTACCGACATCGTGGACGATGTGTTTTCCATTTCTTTTACTTCATTCATAGATGGTTATAAAACCATTTCAATGGTTAAAAAATATTTTAATGTTTATAATATAACCTCTTTTATGTTCTGTAATTAACATATATACATAATATTAAATTATATAATGAAACTAGTTTGTGATTATCGAAGAACTGCCAAAATGATCTAAATGAATATCATGAATGTTTTATCTAATGATTCATCATCATATATGAAATAAAAATAATTTATGGTATCATTTAATATTCTGGAAAAATAATAATATCATTTCATTCCACTTCTAGAGTTTCTCTTCCATTCATCAAGAAAATCCATTACTAACTAACCATGGAAACCATGTAAAGCACGCACCGGAAACAATGGAAATAACAAAATATTATTAATAAATGTGTGGAATGATGTTATAAAATTATCATATAAGGTTTTATAAATATGAATATTCTTCTATAACATATTAATAAAACTCTTTTAACAATTATACATGAGGTTTAAACACATTTTAGGTAACACAAACCCAGGGTAAGGGAATTATTAACCCAATTTCCATTCTTTGGGTTATCCTTATACTTATTTGATTACGTGGTACTAAAAATATTTGTATAATAAATTTTGATTACATTATGTTTTATTATATGTATTTATAGTGTATAAACATATTAATTTCATTATATTAATTATCACTTTAATTATGTTATATTTTAAGGGAAGTTTCTTTAAAATCCTCTTTTAAAATTAATTTTTTTAAATTCAAAAGAAATGTTTTTAAGAATTTTTTCATATTTTATGATTATGTTATGATTCTTGGAAATTATTTATGATGATGGTTGGGGCCTATATCTCCCTCCAATGCATTGGGTATTTTTACGTTGGAGTTTGACTGTATGGTTACTCCAAGTGTTACTGCGATGGTTACACCATTAGGTTACCAGGAGGGTTATATTTTAAGGTATCCATGAGGGTTACAAATAATAAGGTAGATGTGAGGGCTACAATATTAAGTAAGTAATTCCCCAATATACCTTTATGGTTTTATTTATATTTTATATATTTTATGGAAATATCAAGTTTCAAAAAGTATGTATATGATAGTTTATGGATGAGAAGTATGTCTTTGTGAAAATGATTTGATATGTTTATAATTATTCAATGACTAATGATTTCATTCCTTACTTTTATATCCCTTAATAAGATTTTTATGACCATCCCATATTCTTAAATGTTTTCAAATGTTATAATTATGTGTAAGATAAATAATGAATTCAAGTTAAATGTTATGAATATTTTTCAAAGAAATCATGATATATTTTTTATGTTTTATGATTTGGAAGAAATGGATACTATTTTAGTGGTACCCAAAAGACCCAGGCTCCTGCTTGGCATCCAAAAGACCCAGGATCAAATCTGGGTAGGGGTGAATTTCCTGGGCACTGTAGCAGTACTATAGCAGTGGTGGAATTGTAGCAGCAGTGACACTATAGCGGTGGAGGGACTGTAGCAGGAACTATAGCAATGACTGTACTGTAGCAGGTACTGTAGCTGCATGGGTACTGTAGCAGTACTGTTCACTGAGGGGTCCTTTGGGCCAAAAAATGGGCTCTAAATCCTTGTATTCAGGACACTTGGCCTTGGGCCTTCAGGCTATATAATGGGTCACCCTCTACCCAATATAAAGAGGTCTTTTCTTTAAATAATAAATTGAGGCTTCATCCCCAACGTTTAAAAAAAATGCTTATGGGTTTATCAGTATGAATTATGTCCTAAAATTATTAAACTATAAACTAAAAAGATCTTTGGGAATGTGAATAAGTTAAATATAGTTGATTTAAATAGATTATATAATGTTTATGGTTAGTTTCTTATAAACCATGAAACCCAATATGTAGGGTAGAATGACTGGTACATGGTTTCCCCTAACTATGAACCCCCTCCAGCTAACGGTGTGTACAATATTTTATTTATTTGAAAATTTTTATAAATTTCCAAAACCCTCTATTTAAGTTTTAGATCCTCCCCATTCAACCCTAACTCAGATTTTTCATCCATGGAGGCTACCTAGAGGCAATTTTGGCCCCTCTAAACCGTTTTCATGGTGGATTGAAGTGGTGTTGATCTCTATCGATCTCCTCAAGGTAAGTGGATATCCTCTCATGTAGTTTCTTCTGATCTCTCCTTCTCTAATCTGTATATTTTGATAAATCATCATGTAATTGGTGGATCTAAACTCTATTTTATTAGATCTTGAATCTTGGTTATGTTCCTAGATCTTTATAACCTTCATTATTCTTTGGTGAATCCCTTTATGGGTATTGATTTTAGGATCTTTGATTTAAAGGAAGGTGGTTCCATTATTATTTTCCCTTAAATTTAAAACATGAATTGGTTGATTAATTTTAAATGATTTTTTCATTGATTTAAAAACATATATTAATTATGATTTGATATTTTATTTTAAATGGGTATGTGATTTGAGCAGAACCCCAATTTAAATGGAATTGGAATCGTTGGGGAAAATTTATCAAAAATGATGGATTCATTTAAAAATATTTTTGATTAAATGATTTGATTTTGATCTTGAGAAAATGAATAAAATTGAAAAGTGATTTGAAATGGAATGAAATGTGAAAACATATTATTTAGTTTGGAAATGAGAAGGCATTCAAAAAAATGAAATTGGGAAATTATATTTTAAAATGATTTGAAATGATTGATTTCCAATTTTCTTGATTGACTTATTAATCGGAGGACATGATAATCTAGGAAGTTAGTGGTAATTGAAATAAGAATTCTAGTAAATCTACTTACTAAGAATGGATTGATGAAAAAAACCATTACTTAAAAAAATATGGAATGACTACCCATTATGGGTTCCCCTATTAGGGTGTAGATATCCCATGATGGGTTCTCTTATTGTGGTGTATCTGTGTGTGCATATCTGACTAGAGACAAGATCATTACTAAGATGTGTGAGGATCCTATTACCTGAAAAACTAACTTACCATAGGGGATTTTATACATGGTTATTTTTTATGATTTGTGTTTTGATTATACGTGCTGTTGATTATTGAACAGTTTAATTCATGCCATCTAATTTATAATTTTTTTTTATTAAAAAATGATAATTTAATCCCATTTGAAAGTTGTTTTGATATATATTCCATCCATTTGAATGAAATAATGTTTTTGATTTAAAATATGAAAATCCAATTGCCATGCATTGTTTTATTTAAAATGACATCATAAATATAAAATTTTTATGATGTTGATTATGGAACACTAAGAGAGATCCTACTGGGATTTATATCTCACACCATAACTTTAATTTTGTGATTTATAGAATTTATTATAATAGGACTGAGAAAGGGGAAAGAACCACTTAGAGGTGATGGACATGTTCTTGATTCTTTGGACCTAGAGTCTTGAAGGTGACCGATGAAGATTTCATCCACTTATTACATGGTATGTTTTAGTTTTCATATTGTTAGTTATTGATTACTTTAATAATGTACTGATTTGGGTTCTGTTATACCTTTTTATTTCTCGTACTTCTCCTTTTGGGGTGTTGAACATGCTGACTCGAATATTTTATCTTCTGATGTTTTTTTTGTAAATTTTGTTACCTATTTGATATTGTATGATTCTAGGTGCTAGTAACAAACCTATGGGAATCAGGAACACCCTTCAGGATATGTTAGGGAAGAATTTGGTATCAGGGTACCAGGGTATCTTGGATGGTTTGTGAAATAGTGGTATCAGAGGTGTAGGCTAAGTATCTTTCCTTGATGTCAATATGTGGTTTGGGATGTATTTATGGGCTTAAAAGGTAGTTGTGAGCGAGTGTATGGTGAGACATTTTTGGGAAAAAAATCCATCAAGAAATAATATTGGTGTTTTTGGGTGTTATTGTGTTTTTTGAAAAATGAAGATGACCGAGAATGAGTGTGGTTGATCTTATCGAAGATGGTTTTTAAGGTGGTACAATTTCATAGTGTTTTCCAACTTTTTGGGCCTCAAAATCGGTTTTTTTTGTGTGTAAAAGAAGTATTTCCATGAAGGATTGAACAATATATAGACCATAAATCATAGTTCATGGACTATAAAGTGATTATTCAGAATGAAAAAGAAAAAAAGCTATCAATTCTACTTAGCATCACTATGCGGACCACGAAGTGCGGTACGCAGAACAAAAATGAAAAACGGTTCACAGGAGGCAAGTAGTTCACAAGAGGATAGAGATTATTAGGATATATCATCATTTGAGGAAGGGAGGTGGTGATTTGTGGGGGCATGAAAGGGTTTTTTGGATGGAATCGACCACTACAATGAAGGAAAGAAATTATGCGGACCATAGAGGGAAATTTTTTTGCAAGAGGAGCCCAATACACAGTGAAGGTTGTACTGCATCAAAGACTTAGGAAAAATGGATTATCAGATTTTTTATATCAATTTTCTTATATAATGACCACTAATACCAGTATTACTTCGTTCATTTTTCATTAGAAAACATCTTCTATCTGGGAAGAAATCCAGCTAAGTCTGAAAGAGTTCACAGGGAGTCTGCTAAGGAGAAGAGGTTCACAAGGTGTATTCCATGAAAGGTGAATGGTTAGAAAAGAGGTTTTTTGGGGAACTATATCCCACAAAGGAATAAGGATATATAGATAAGAGGCGGCCTATAGGATATTAAACAGTTCGTGGAGGAGAGGCAGTCTATGGAAGAATAACTCATCCACGAAGTAGGGAAGGTTCACGGAAGAAGGTCTGGTCTGTAGAGGAAGAAGTGGTCTATGAAGGAAATACAATCTGCAGAAGATAAGGTATTCCATGGAGGTGAGGTGGTTTTGGAATCATACGTGATATGCGGTGCTATATAGTTTATAGAGGAAGCAATTTGTTTGTGAATGGACTTAAATAGTTTGTGAAATCAATTTCTGCTAACTAATAGTACATAGAAAAGAGGATTTCATACATGGGTAAAAAAGGGACTTCAACAGAGCATATATCAATAGTTTAAGATGTTTTCTTTCATAAAAATTAATAGACCTATTGGTCCATAAACGGTAAGTGGATCCCTTCCAAGTGGAGTGAGAAAAGGAAGAGAAAGATGATGATATTTTTCACCGAAAGTGAGTCAGATGAAGAGACATAGAGAGTGACCCTTGGGAATGAATTGATAATAAACTAAATCTTATAAAGGTAGTGATCCTTATAATATATGTGATCTATCCTGAACATAATTATTAGCAGTGACCCTTAGTGAATTTCTTATAATTGCCACATTTCGGTTGTATGCTTCTTGGATGTAGCCCAGTGAGGGTAAACCAACTAAAAATATCATTTTCCATGTGATTTCTTTATTGATTTAATTTTAGTGCATTATCATCAAATAAAACTAGGAAGGATATGATCAAAATTATCAATAAATTGCATAATAAGTGAACCTTCTAAAAAAGAGATCAATATCTAGTGGGGCAGGAATAAGTTTGGAAAGAATATCCATACCCCGATTCACCCCCACTCTTAGGGTATCTAGGCCCCTTTTAGACCTAAAAATTGGTATTATGGATAAGTTTTAGTTTATGAAATTTATTTTCTCTTACTTGGTTCAAGTTATCCATTACTGCAGTTAAGATTCATGGGAGAAACATCTATTACATCTATAGAATAAAGATCCAAGCTATGCTAACCAAGGTATCTAATACCATTTCAATTCAACAACTCATTTCATTTATCAATTGACAGGAATTCAAATATCATGAATTTACCTAGTCATTTCCACAATTTCTATAAACTCTATTTAAACAATTAAATCAAACGACACCATGTTATCACATAGAAAATTAGGCAAACCTTCTCTTAATATCTCATTATAATTCTCATTCAATTTATAAAGGCTTATTCTAGATTGGAAAACTCACACACACCCCATGGGTTTTATAAAAAAATGTATGATACAAGGAACAACCCATGGGTGCATTAGATGGGGTAGCAACCTCCATCAAACTTGAAGGAACTAGTGGGAATCCCTAACAGGTTCCAATTCAACCAATTTAATCATCTATTTATTTTACAGGGAACTGCTGGAGAGTTCAGCCTATGACACAACTGTGGAATGATATAAATTAGACAAACCATATAGAAAAAAGTATATACCACCTACCACTAGTCCATAGTGGACCACTCATCTAGTATCGAGCTCTGATTCAATCCATATCAGAATAAAAATAAAGAACGGATGAATAGCCAGAAAATAGGGCATATTATCTCGAACTATATATAGACTAACTAATACTAAGAAAAACATATAATGACATAATATCATTGAAGAAATTATTTATATAATCTAATGAGTCAAATTGTCATTAATTCAAGTGTTAGATAAAGAAGTTATAGAAAAACCTAACTGTAGGACTCCATGGAGCTCTCATGGGTAGAAGTAGTATGCTGAAGAAAAAGAAAGAAAAGGAAGGGTTTAAGACATAAATATATTAAGGGGAAAATGTAAATTTACCTTAAAATAACTAGGAATAATATTTTGGCCACACGATTTCTCAAATAGTGTGTCAACCATGTGGCCTTCACTGCTTTAAGGGGGGACGTCGCACGGTTAGTTCACACAGTTTAGAAAATAGTGCTCAAACTATGTCTCAAGATCTATCAAATACTATAGATCCCCTCACATGGGTTTACGACCCCTTCCACATGGTTTCCTTAAACCATGTACCTCCTAACAGAGGTATGGACCACCTCGCACAATTAGAAGTAACTGTGCGGCCTTTCCCTCTTCTAACCATGCATCCTGCCTGGTTTTTCCAAAAATCTAGGAACCGTGCTCCGAAAAATCCCCAAACACCCCTATACTCCCATGATCACATTATGAACTCCCATTAGGACATAATAATTAATTTAAACCATACCAAAATATACATACCTCATAGGAAAACTTGGGATATTACAATCTTCCCCCCTTAAATCAATTCATCCATGAATTTCCCTCTCCTTGATGGTCAAGAATCATTTGAAAATAACTCAGGATGCTAAGCATGTACATCAGCCTCATTCTCCTATGTCTCATACTATAAATGGATTTACTTCCATAACATCCATACTAGAGGAACTAACTAACCTTGGAGAATGTTCTTTCTCCTATCAATAACACATATAGGATGCTACTGAAAGAACACATCAATCTATAACTCCAACTACACCAGTTGCAGAATGTGAGATGGGTCTAAGTGATAACAGTGTAGTTGAGACACACATCATTCATGGCTCAGTACCTCCAAGGTAATTAAAAATGATAGTCTACTATCCATAATATCTCTAGAATCTCAAATATCCTAACATATTTTAGTGAAAGATTACCATGTATCTTAATCCTTCATTTTTCTAGCCTTTGTGAGATATGTAAAAAAGTCCAGATCCATGAAATTAAACTATATAGGTCACTGATGGTGATCAGTGTAAGTATTTATCAATATTGTGAACTATTAATCCTCTTTATAGTCAACTAGACATTCTTTTATGTCTCTTGTATGAGATGGAATCCCAGTAAAGCTGCATCACCGGCCTTTAACTAGCATAAAGTAAATCATCATGAACTACCGTATAAATAATCATATTCTCTATCTTTATAGTATCTTGATAAATATTTTTGTAAGAGAACTCATATAGGTGGTATATAACTCTCCCAAGATCACTCTAAATCTAGGATGCATACTGTCATCATGTCCTCAATCACCTAAATCATGCACTCTAACTACCATCAGTGTGAGGTTGGTATACATTGCTCAAAAGCACACGTGTTCCCAAATTCTTCTAAAACAAATTCCATAAATGAGATGTAATTTTTGAATCCCTACTTGATACAATAGTATGAGGAACCCCATGAATTCATAGTATCTCATAGATATGAAACCTCCCAAGATCATCTACACTAAAGGTCTCCCTAATTGGAAGGAAATGAGAAACCTTTGTGTGCCTATCCATAGAAACCCCAACAACATCACTACATTGAGGTGACCTTAGAAAAACGATCATGAAATCCATCTTGACATATTTCTATTTCCACTCAGGAATGGGTAACTACTATAAAATCCCTGATGGTCACTAATGTTCTTCCTTCACCTACTGATAGGTGGAACACCTCATAAAAAAACCAACCACCTCATGTTTCATTCTATACCACTAATACTAGAGACAAAAATCACAACACATCTTGGTAAAACTGGGATGTAATTCCAAAACCAAGGCATGAAACTACCATATCAACTCATCACATATATATGATTGAACCCACATGCGGCTAAAAATACACAAAATTTTATCCTCTCCCATAGTCTAGCCAGAAGGTGGGTCCTCACATGCCATGATCTTCCATAGAACTAAGACCTCTAAATATGATATCTATCTCATCCTCACTTTATCCAAAAGAGTATAGGTAATATATAAATATGAAGGAAAGTTTTGGACACAATAATCCACGACCTTCAAGTGAATCTATGAAGATACATTCATAGGCTACCACTCATGACTGGTCTGCTGAATTACATGTATTTGAGTCCTCCTACTCAGTGCATCAACTACTATATTTCCTTTTCCAGGTTTATATTCCATCTTAAAGTCAAAATAATATAGCTAATGAAGCCAAATTCTACGCCTTAGATTCAGATCATGTTGTGTAAATATAGAATTGATGATTTTTTGGTCTGTGTACACCATAAAATGATCTCCTAGTACATAGAGCTTCAAACAACACAAGACATGTCCCACGACACCTAACTCAAGATCATGCATCAGGTAGTTCCTCTCATGTGGCCTCAACTAATGAGACCTACACACCATGACTATATCTCCCAACATTAGAACTACTCCTAGTATGATACCTAATGCATCACAATACACAATATATCTCCTACCCATAACTAGAATAATTAGGACTAGCACTAAATTCATTCTCCATTTTAGCTCATGAAAGGATGTATCATAGGTAACTATCCATAAAAACTTCACACCCTTCTTTTATAATCCCATAATAGGTATTTATCAGTATGATAATTCTTATATGAAACACTTGCAATATCCATCTAGCCCCAAGAAACTCTATATATCAAAGAGGTTCTTGGGTTTCTCCCCAAACACTAAAAGTATCACCTTATCTAGGTCAAGTAATACTCCTCTCTCTAATATAATATGACTCAAGACATAAATATTATTCATCCATAAGTGGAACTTTGTGAGCTTAACATATAAAATATTCTCTCTTATTGTATCCAAAATTATCTCAAGATGTTTGGCATGGTCATATCAATTATGAGAATATACCAAGTTATATTCCATAAATACCACAACAAAATAATCCAAATAAGGATGAAACATTTGGTTCATTAGTTCCATGAAAACTGATTGCGTGTTCATGAGATCGAATAACATAACCAAATTCTCATATAGACCATACCTGCTATGAAAATATGTATGAGTTATGTCTACAAGTCGAACATGCACCTGGTGATAACTAAATCTCAAATTAATTTTCAAGAACTACCAAGATACTCTGATCTATTCAAAATAGTCATATATCCATGGAAAATGATACCTATTCTTAACCTTCAATTGGTTAAATTTCAAATTATCCACACATAGCCTAAGGTTACCATCTGTATTTTTCAAAAAATGGACTAAAGAACCCCACAAAGAAGTATTGGTTCATATAAACAATTTTCCTCTAAAGACTCTAGCCGCCTCTTGAGCTCTTGTAACTCAAATTTATTCATCTAATAAAGAGGAATGGATACTAGTGCATCTCCTAACACTAGATATATGGAGAAATCTACCTCTCTCTTAGGAGGTAAACCAGAAAATTCATATGGGAACACATCCATGAAATAGTCAACCACTTGAGGAAAGTCAGTGGGATGTGTTCCATAATCATCCAGATACAAAATAACAAATTGGGACATCATCCCACCTATTCCATGATGATTGGGTCCATCTTGGCTTAATTGGACATCCCATTCAACCTTGTGAATAAAAACTCCAGCCTATGGTGATGTGAAAGTCACCCTCCAATGATAGTAATAAACAAATGATCGATAAAAACTAGCTATTACATCATAATTATGATTTCAAACCCTATCATCTTGAGGTAAATAATATCCCATATGAAGTAACACATTCCTATCTCAATGGGTAACTCCTAGAACTGGCATACACCCTATATCCCAACCCCCAAAAGAGTATCCAAGGTCATAACACTTGCAGAAAACTAAACCATGATCCCAAGGCTCTCCACCAAAGGTAAAAATATGAATCTATAAATTTCACCAACATCAAAAAGAGTAGATACAAGAGTAAATTCTACTAAGATCTTACCTCTCACCACAGATGGTCTGACACTCTACTCCTAAGGGGTAGGTTGTAAAAAATATATCTGGCCTAAACTATGGCCTTGCAAAATAGCCTCACTACATTGAGAAAGACCACTATAATATCTAGGTACAAATGATTCCTGGATGAATTGACCATGAACACATCCTCAAATTGAATGATTGAAACTACCCTAGATCCTGACTTGATGTCACGACCCGTCCCCCAGGTTCTGTGTCATTACTACCCTGAGCCCACCTTCCATAGGCCAGGGGCTGGTGACTAGCACCAAAGGCGTAATTCCCTAAATCTGGGAAGACATTTCCTTTATAACTGTAAAAAAACAAAACATAGCACACAACTAGATAAAAAATACTAATAAAAACTGTATAACAAGAGAGTGTTAAAAATAAAAGGGGCCAGAAATACAAGCTCAACTGTAAAGTAAAAGTACAAATAAAAAGGGACAAAACAGCTGAAAGATGAAAAGTACCTCCTGGATCGTCCACCATGGATCCTACCTGAAGGGTAGGTACAAATAGCCTCCTCAGCACTCCACGTCCGTCAGTCTTCTCCGGGTACCTACTCATCGTGAGGTCCACCTCCGAGCACTGTCCAGTCCTAGTACACTTATTCTCAGTCATCGTTGTCCATCGTTAGCATCCAACACAATGAGGTGCGGGCATATCCCCTGCAGGGGTGAGTATAACGATACTCAGTAGGGACCCCGAGACCCTCATAGTCTCTCAAAATCCACCAAGGATAAACCACCGAGTAAGAAAACAACAGATGACCAGACTTAGGTATATTCCCATATATATACCAAAGTTATCAAGTAACCCTTATCAATCATGAGGTAAACAAAAAAGTTACTAACTCAACTCACACAGGTATACAACTTATGTATAGAGATAGAGATGATCATATGTAGCCACTGAATCATCTATTATGTCGAACCCACACAGGATCCAGGAATTGAAATCAGAACTGTCGAACCCACACAGGATCCAGGAATAGTCATCAGTGCTGTCGAACCCACACAGGATCCAAGAACAGTCGTCAGTGCTGTCTAACCCACACAAGATCCAGGAACAGTCGTCAGTGCACAACCAGCCACTCGGTTCTGCACAAAGAATGCTTGATTCCGGGAGGGTCTGATCCTCAAGACAAGTGTCAATAAATCAACTTCCATGAAGTCCCAAGTTTATGTATCCAAAATATCCATCTTTCCAAAAGAAACCCAATGTGACAGACGATTCATCAATCAGATTCCCGGTCTGAGAGTTATTGGAATTTCCGTTCCGAGGGCTCGATTGGATTTACCTTCGATCCAACCTGGCTGCACACCACCTGTGTCCAAACCTCGATTGGGGTATATCAAAATAACTGTATCATTCCAAGTATTCCGTCACCATAGATGGTTTGTCAATCGGATGCCCGTAGCTCAATTTATGGGAAAAAGAGTGGAAATAGGTCAAACGGGTCCGGGTACAGTCCGGACCGACCCGGGTCCAGACTGGGGTCTGACCCGGTCCACGGGGACAACCCTGCCTGTGGGGATGGCCCAGCCCGAGGGGTGGCCTGGCCCATGGGGGAGGCCTGGCCCGCGCTGGCATCCCGGCCCATGCTAGGTCCGGCCCACGCTGGGTCCGGCCCAGTGACCCATGGGGTCCGCCCTAGTCGCATCCAGGGGGGAGGTCATGCCCCTGGATCCCGAACGGCTTAGCCGTTCGAGTGATTTTCCAAAACCGGTGCCACATGGTGCTGGTCCGCATCACGTGGGACCTAGAGAGGGGTCCCGCTCCTCTCGGCTGGACGAGTGGCCAACCACCTCCCACGCGGTGCCGATTGCGCCGAACCTCCTCCGGCGACCCGGCAGCTCGGGACGCTGGTCTTCTTCGCGGTCGGCCTTGCGCTGGCCGCTGCTGCACCACCTCGACCAAGGGCCTCATCCCCCTTTTTGATCCACCGTGTGGCATGGTTTCATCACACCTTCTCCAGCGACCCATCAGCTTGGGCCACCGGTTTTCTTCGCGGCCAGGATTGCGCCGGCCGCCGCTGCACCGCCGCGGCCCATCAGCCGCTGGTTACTCCTTCGGCGGTGCGGTTGTGCCGCCACCACCCATGCGGTGACAATTGTCACTCCATCTGTCGGTGAGCTTTCCGCGGGTCATCAGACGAGTTCCGGTGGCCCGATTCTCATTCCAGAAGAAGCTGGACACTCTTCGGGATGTCGTCTTCGATCCTCAATCAGTGTTGATGAGAGTCTCTCATTCTGGTCTCATGCAGTGTTTAACTTCAAATTCCACAAAGAAGGCGGAGGGGTCATGCAATGTTTGTTTGGACCACACCCTCCGCGTTAGGGTGATATCATGTGGCTTCAATTTATAATCCTTGACGAAAAATGAAGAACGAGAAGCAAAACAAAGTTCGAACCCCTACCTTTATTAGTTAATCGTTGACAAAGTTACGGAAAAGCAGATGTTGATTTTTTGACGTCGGGTAAGAAGTTGAAGAAGTTGAGGATGACGTCATCGACGTTCTTCAAGGACGGCACTTCCTCCCTTGTTTTGGTTGAAGATCAAAGAAGAAGATATCTGTCGTTGGTGGATGGAGTGTTCTTCGGGCTTCAATGGTCGTTCTTCATTGGAGAGAAAAAGTTCCTCCAAGTTCTCTCCTCTTCCAAGCTTCACCAAAATGAAAGTGGGCCCCCCCAAAAAATAATAGATTTATCTATTATTTAGTTGTTGGCACAAAATTCAAAAAGATTCAAATTGATGCTCAATTAATAAATGGAGTGGATATGGAATCATAAAATGGGGATCTCAAGAGGTTTCTACCCACTTAATGGGGAGTTCAAGAGGTTTCAACCTCGGGTGGTCCCCACCACATTAAAGATGAAGAAGAGGTTAGGTTTAGGTGGCCCCCACCTCCATAAACTCTCATGGGAGGTTAAGGTGTGGCGGTCCCCACCTCCAACCTCCACATGGATGTTTTAACCAACTAATAAAAATAAACCCACACACTTTATTTTTATTTAAAACATTCTCTAATAACCCCAAATCTAACTTTTATTTCCGACCATCTGTCGTCGAGGTGAAAGTCTTCTTAAGTGAATACCGATGTTGCGATTTCAACAGTGCCCTCAGATTTCAATTATGAGAACCGGCCCAAATGTTATAAAAACCCACTCGTATGTTTACCGAACGTATCTGAACAAAACTTCAGAAATTGATTTCGGGCACACCAGGCCTCAGAATCATGCGCCGTCAATTTTCACAGACTCGTAAAATTACCATGTATTTAAGAAAAAAAATTCCCATGGAAATTCTGGGTCTTTACATTCTCCCCACCTTAGGGCTTTATGTCCCCGTAATCTACAACTCGAACTAAGGGAACAAGTGGGAATACTAAGCATGCATTTGAGTCTCTCTATCCCAAGTGCTCTCCTAGAGGTTCCCATGCTGCCAACGAACGCGCACTAGAGGTATTGGCCATCCATGAAGGACCCGCTCCAGTTGATCCTCAATCTCTACTGGAACCTCTATAAAAGTCACCCCATCGTCGACGTCCTGCTCCCCATGGTCGATGATGTGAGAAGGTTTGTGAACATATCTCCTCAGCTGGGATACGTGGAAGATGTCGTGCACTCGGTGCAACTGATGTGGAAGAGATAAGTGGTATGACACCTCACTAACTCTTCTATGGACCCGAAAAGGTCCGATAAAATGCGGAGATAACTTGTTTCCTCATCGAAATCGCCATAACCCTCATCGGGGTGAGACCTGTAAAAAGATGTAGTCTCCATCATCAAACTCTAGAGGTCTTTGTCTCCTATCAGCATATGACTTCTGTCTGATCTGTGCAGTCTTCATCTGCTCCTGGATGATCTGCACCTTCTTCGTGGTAGTTCGCACCATCTCTAGTCCCACTAGTGCTGACTCTCTAGGGTTAGTCCAGCACAAGGGTGATCTACAAGGTTTTCCATATAATGCCTCAAAAGGTTCCATCCCTATTGTGGAGTGATAACTGTTGTTATATGAAAACTCCACCAAAGGTAAGTGATCCTCCCAACTGCGACCGAAGTCGAGGACATAAGCATGTAGCATGTCCTCAAGGGTCTGAATGGTCCACCCAGTCTGGCCATCCTTCTGAGGATGGAAGGCGGTGCTCAGATGAAGCTGTGTCCCGAAAGCCTCCTGAAACCCCTTCCATAGTCTGGAAGTAAACCATGCGTCATGATCGAAGAAAATAGAAGAAGGTACTCCATGTAGCCGCACAATATCCTGCACGTAGAGGAATCCCAAGCTCTCAACATAACCCAGATCTCTGATCGGTAGGAAGTGGGCCGACTTGGTGAGTCGATCAATGATCACCCAAATCAAGTCGTGACCCCTGGATGTATGTGGAAGTCCTGTCATGATGTCCATGGATATCCCATACCACTTACACTCTGGGACCTCTAAATGCTGATCCAAGCTTACTGGTACCTGATGCTCCATCTTCACTTGCTGACAAGTGATGCACCATGAGACAAACTCTTCAACTGCCTTCTTCATCCCTAGCCACCAGTGCTGTTGCTGTAGATCCTGGTACATCTTCACCACTCATGGATGTACCACTATAGGGGATGTGTGAAACTCCCTCAACACTTCCTCCTGAAGTGACACTGGCACCATAGTACATCATCTGAGGAGGATGACGTGCTCCCCACCTTCAAAAAATCCATGAGGTGCCTGCCCTATGGATATCTGAGCACGTCGTGTCTCGCAGTCAGCGCCTCCACACTGCACCTCTCTAACTCGCTGAAGAAGTGGATGAGTGACTATAAGAGACTGAAGAAAGGCTGCTCTGTCTCTATCCACCCAAGGATATCTGTAAAGCAGCCAGCTGCTCTGTCGCCTCACCTAGCTGCCATATAATAGACCTCCTTCTGAGTGCATCTGCAACAACTTTTCCCTTCCCAGGAGTATAGACTATCTCGAAGTCATAGTCTTGGAGGAACTCAAGCCAAATCCATTGTCTCAGGTTTAGTTCCTTCTGAGAGAAGATATACCTGAGACTCTTGTGATCATAGTACATGGTAAAACACTCACCCATCAGATAGTTCTGCCACATATTTAAGGCGAAGATCATTACTGCTAACTCCAGGTCATGGGTTTCATAGTTCTACTCATGTTGTCTCAGCTGACGAGATCCATAAGTGATCACTGCTTGCTCCTATATCAAGAAACACCCGAGTCCAATCCCTGATGCATCGTAGTAGACTACATACCCTATGACCTCCTCTAGAAGCCTCAGGATGGGGGCACTAGTCAGCCTCTGCCTTAGCTCCTGAAATCTCTGCTGGAATCTCTCCGACCACATGAAGGGGTGCCCCTTCTTTGTCAAGGATGATAGTGGTGCTGAAAATCGGGAGAAGTCTGGTACGAACCTCCGATAATATCCGGCCAAACCCAAGAAACTCTGTACCTTCGTCACAATCCTGGGTGGATCCCAAGAAAGTACCGCCTCAATTTTCACTGGATCCATTGCAACTACAGCCTCCAAGATGACGTGTCTCAAGAAGTGAACCTCTCAGATCCAAAACTGGCACTTCGAGAGCTTACCATAAATCTAGTGCTATTGGAGTGTGTCCAGTACTACCTACAAATGGTAGGCATGCTCCTCCTTAGTAGTCAAGTAGATCAGAATGTCGTCGATGAAGACTACAACAAAGCGATCGAGGTAAGACTGAAAAATTCTGTTCATGAGTCCTACGAACACTAATAGGGTGTTGGTTACACCGAAAGGCATAACCAAGAACTCATAGTGGCTGTATCAACATCTGAAGGCCGTATTATGCACATCCTCATCTCGAACTCTGAGCTGGTGATAACCTGATCTATGTTCTATCTTCAAGAACCACCATTCTCCCTCCAACTGATCAAAGAGGTCATCAATCCTCGGGAGTGGGTACTTTTTCTTCACGATCACCTGGTTTAGGCGATAGTAGTCGACACAAAGCCTCAATCTCCCATCTGCCTTCTTGGCGAACAGAATCGGGGCTTCCCAGGGAGAAACATTGGGCTGGATGAATCCCTTCCCCTGCAAGTCCTCTAGCTATACCTGCAACTCACAAAGCTCAGCGAGAGCCATCCGATATGTTGGCATAGATATTGGTGTCGTCCCGGGGTAAAAGTCAATGTAAAATTCCACCTCTTTATGAGGAGGTAGACCTGAGACATCATCAGGGAAAACATCTGTGTACTGGTCCACCACTACAGGACATCTCAGACTCTCCACATCAAATGCTCTGAGGGTATGGCAGACTAACTGATGAGTAATCGGTAGCACCCTCCTCCGAGTAAGTCCGTCCTATGCTGCAATGGCTCCCTTCTCACTGGTGAAGGTGAACCTGGTCCCATCCGTGTGGACAAAAAACACTTTGCACCTAATATAGTCTATCTGAGCATGGACTATAAATAACCAGTCCATACTCAAGATGACGTCGTAAGGCCTCGACGCCGATACGAGGAGATCCTAGCTGAATATCTTGCCTCCTAGAGTAAGCTCACACTTCCGGAACCAGTGCGTGATCGTCGAGTCTGCTCCCGTAGGAGTCTCTAGCCATAAGATTCGAGCCAACAGCTCCATCGAAATCTCTTAGCTCCGAATGAGGGCAGTGGCAATGAAATAGTGACTGACACCTGTGTCTATAAGAACAACAACTAAGGTGGAGAAAACACAGACCATACCTCGAATCGTCTTTAAAGAGCCATGATCATATGCCTCAGCTTCCTGGAGATGAGCTCTCTTTTGTCCACCTACTCCCTGTGGTCGGGGTGGACCTCCTGGTGGTGGTGGTGGTAACACCTTGTAACGTTGTCCACCACCAGCTACACGACCAGATTCTCTGCCACGTCCGCCTTCACCCTTCAGATCACCTCAGTTGAACCTCTGACTCTTCCTAGGAGGTCCCTCAACTATCTGATTATCATACAAACAGCGGTTCCGACAGTTACGAGCCATGTGACCCTGCCCACTGCATGTGAAACACTACATGTTCCTCGAATGACTGGATTTGTCTCGTGTGCCTCGCACAACCAAACCAGTGTCCTGAGGTCGTCCAACGGATGTTCTAGTCAGCTTGGACCTCTGTGACATCTGTCTGCAGCCTGCTGCAGAAGACTCCACTATGTGATGCCCGGTGGTGGGTCTCACTTCTGGTGACTTCTCAGCAAGAAAACTCTCCACTAAGAGGGATCACTCCAACACCCCTGCCTGTGTCAGAATATTGAGGGAGATCATAGAAGCCCTGATATATTTCCTGAGCCCCTACTCGAAGGTCAGGGCCATGAAGAATAGGCCCCATACCATATCTGTGGAGTAGTGCGAGAGGTCGGTGAACCTCACTGAGTACTGTGCCACTGACATGCTACCCTGCTGTAGATTTAGTAGCTCCTGTATCCACACCGCACGTATGGTGGCTGGGACAAAATCTGCCTGAAATAGGCTCTCGAAGTTTTCTCAGATAAGTGTCGCCTCATCATGCACCTGGAGCATCAGGCTCCACCATATGCCTGCTGCTGCCTGAAGGAGACTCACGATAAGGATCACCATAAGGTCTGCTGGTGTCCCTACCAGTCTGAAGACTCTCACTACAACCTCCATCCAATCCTCAGCTGCCTGCGGGTCCGTCTCGCCCCAGTATCTGGGCAGCCTCTGGTGCTGGAACTCGTGCAACATGCTCAAGCAGCGTGCACTCTCTGCTACTGGGGATGGTGGCATCGGTGGCCCAACAGATATTTGTACCACTGGAGCCTCTTCTGTAATAAGGCCCTGCACCGAGGCCTCATCGCTCAGCGTGCTACCATCTCATACAAATACTGGAACCCTAGCTGACTGTCTGCGTGGAGACATCCTATAAAGAAACAGGTGTGCCACAATCAATAAGTTATACCCTGTGAGATGACTCAAAAGATATCTATAAGAAGAATCTTCAAAACACACACACACAATCAGTGTTTTCATGCACTGAGTTGGAAATCAGTAGTCAGGGTCCTAATGTATGGATACGTCGGCCACCGTACCAACACTAGACTCCCTGAACTGAAAACCACACTCAATAACCTTAACACTAATGATTCAAAAAAAATAAAGATCAAAGTCCTATGTTATGCGATATAACTGACTCCTCTGATACCAATTTTTCACAACCCGTCCCCCAGGGTCCATTCCGTGACTACCCCAAGCCCGCCTTCCATAGGCCAGGGGCTGGCGACTAGCACCAAAGGCGTAATTACCTAAATCTAGGAGGGCATTGCCTTTATAACTTTAAACACACACAGCAGAGCACACAGTTGGATAGAAAACACTAAGCAAAATTGTATAACAAGAGAGTGATAAAAAGTAAAGGGGTTGGAAATACAAGCCAAACTGTAAAATACAAGTACAAATAAAAAGGGACCAATCAGCTGAAAGATGAAAAACAGCTCCTAGATCATCCACCAAGGATCCTACCTAAAGGTTAGGTACAAATATCATCCTCATCACTCCACATATGTTAGTCTCCTTTGAGTACCGACTCATTGTGAGGTCCACCTCCGGGCACCGTACAGTCCTAGTACACTCAGCCTCGGTCAGTGTTGTCCGTCATCTACATCCAACACAACGAGGTGCGGGCATAGCCTGTGTAGGGTTGAGTATAACGATACTCAGTAGGGACCCCGATACCCACATAGTCTCTCAAAATCCACCAAGTATAAATCACCGAGTAAGAAAACAACATATGACCCCCACTTAGGTATATGACCATACATATACCTAATTTATCAAGTAACCCATCTCAATCATGAGGTAAAAACAAAAGTTACTGACTCATCTCACATAGGTATACAACTTATTTAGAGAGATATAGATGATCAAACATAGCCACTAGATCATCTATTTTGTCAAACCCACACAGGATCAAGGAACAGAAATCTGAACTTTCGATCCCACACAGGATCCAGGAACAGTAAACAGAGTTGTCGAACCCACACAGGATCCAGGAACAGTCTTCAATGCTGTCGAACCCACATAGGATCCAAGAAAAGTCTTAAGTGCTATTGAACCCACACAGGATCCAGGAACAGTTGTTAGTGCTGTCAAACCCAAACAAGATCCAAGAATAGTCTTCAGTGCACAGCCAACCACAAGGTTCCGCACAAAGCATGCTTGATTCCGGGAGGTTCCGCTCCTCAAGACAAGTGTCGATACATAAACTACCACAAAGTCCCAAGTTTATTTATTCAAAAGATCCTTCTTTCCTAAAGAAATGCAACGCGACAAACGGTGTGTCAATCGGACGCCCGGTCTGAGAGTTATTGGCATTTCCGTTCTGAGGGCCTAGTTGGATTTATGTTCGATCCAACCCAGATGTACCCCACCTATGTCCAAACCCAAAGTGGGTTATACCAAAAGAACCTTATTCTTCCAAGGTTTCCATCTCCGCAGACGGTTTGTCAATCGGATGCTCGTAGCTCAAGTTACTGAAAAAAGAGTGGAAATAGGTCAAACGGGTCCGGGTTCGGTCCGACCCAGTCGTACCGACCCTGTCCGCGGGTCCGACCCGACCCACACTGGGTCCGGCCCGGTGGCCCTGTGGGGTTTGACCTAGCCACATCCAGGGGGAGACCGCACCCCCTGTATCCCGAACGGCTTAGCCATTCGGTTGATTTTCCAAAACCTACGCCACATGGTGCCGGTCCGCATCACGTGACACCTAGTGAGGGGTCCTGCTCCTCCCAGCTAGCCGAGAGGTGAGCTGCATACCGCGTGGCACCGATTGCGCCGCGCCTCCTATGGCGACTTGGAAGATCGGGCCGCTAGTCATCTTTGCAGCCGACCTTGCGCCGGCCACCGCTGCACCGCCGCGGCCAGGGGCCGTAGCCCCCTTTTTTCTCCACCACGTGGCGCGGTTGAGCCGCGCCTCTTCGGTGACCCGCCAGCTTGGGCCGATGGTTTTCTTTGTGGAAGGGCTTGCGACGGTCGCCGCTACATCACCGTGGCCCGTCGGCCATGGGTTACTCCTCCGGCGGCGAGGTTGCGCCACCGCCACCCATGCGGTGACAATTGTTTCTCCATCCGTCGGTGAGCTTTCCGTGGGTCATCGGACGAGTTTCGGTGGCCCGATTATCGTTCTGGAAGAAGCCGCACACTCTTCGGGACATTGTATTCGATCCAAAATCAGTTTTTATGTGTTTCTATCATTCCTATCTCATTTATCATTTAACGTATAATTCCACAAAGAAGGAAGAGGGGTCATGCCATGTTTGTTTGACCCACACCCTCCACGTTAGGGTGATATCATGCAACTTGAATTTGTAATCCTTGACGGAAAACGAAGAACGAGAAGAAATACAAATTTTAAACCCCTACCTTTTTTCGTTGATCATTGACGGAGTCGTGGAAAAGTGGACGTAGATTCGTTGACATCGGGTAAGAAGATGAATAAGTCGAGGACGACATCATCGATGTTTTTCAAGGATGGCGCTTCCTCCCTTGTTCCAGTCAAAGATCAAAGAATAATATGTCCGTTGTTAGAAGATGAAGTGTTCTTCATGCTTTGATTGTCATTCTTCATTGGAGAGAATAAGTTCTTCCAAGTTCTCTCATCTTCCAAGATCCACCAAAATGAAAGTGAGCCCCCCCAACAAAATAATAGATTTATCTATTATTTAGTTGTTGGCACAAATTTTAAAAAGGTTCAAGTTAATTAATTGATTCTCAATTAATTAATGGAGTGGATATGGCATCATAAAGTGGGGAGCTCAAGAGGTTTCTCCCCACTTAATGGGGAGTTAAAGAGGTTTCAACCTCGGGTGGTCCCCACCACATTAAGTATAAAGATGAGGATAGGTTCGGGTGGGTCCCACCTCCATAACCTCTCATTGGAGGTTAATGTATGGTGGTCCCCACCTCCAACCTCCACATGGAGGTTTTAACCAACTAATAAAAATAATTCCAGACACTTTTTTTATATAAAACATTCTCCAAACACTAAAATACTAACTTTTATTTCCAACCATCTTCCGTTGAGGTGAAAGTCTTCTTAAGCGAATACCGATGCTGCGAGTTCAACGGTGCCCTCAGATTTCAATTCCAATCACTAGTTCAAAAGTTATAAAAACCCGCTCGTATGTTTACTGAATGTACCCGAACAAAACTTTAGAAATTGATTTTGGGAACACCGGGCCTCAGAATCACGCGTCGTTAGTTTTTGTGAACTCGTAAAATTCCCATGAATTTAAGAAAAAAAATTTCCACGGAAATTCTGGGTCTTTACACTTGATACAGAGCTGCGAAACCTGCCCCTAAACATGGACTCAGATCCAATCCCATTACAATGATAATGAATGTAAGGTCTTTAAAAAATTCAACATGTAGAACATATTTCCCTAATCTTGGCACTCAAATGGGTCCCAATCACATTGATTTATAAAATCCCCAATCTTACACACTAATGATAGAAAATAGAGCTACCGACACAAAAATCCTATCTGTTACTCATCTCATGATAAACCTTAAAATGGTGCTTCATACAAGAAGATGTTTTGATGGGCCTGTAAGGGGCACTCCCCATCTAGGTTTCCCCCATCACCACATTACTCTCTTCCACCTCAGGTCGGATCGACACTCCTCAGTGTTTGAATGGTGTGCTCATGGTGGATTCCTCCTTCTGCGGCAACGTTGTGAGAACCTGTGGGATCAGCTGCCTCATCTTTTCTCTCTGTTGCTGGTTTACTTCTCACCTCACTCCAGCAACGATGGATAGGGATTCTCAAGGCTATGAGATGATGGTCCAGCGGCTGATAACTAGTCTCTGCATCTGAGGGTTACTGTTACAGCTCTAGTGAGTGTGTTGGGTGGTCTGTTGAGGTTGTCAAGGCTTTTTGGAGGTCGTCGATGGGATTTGGGAGAAGAATTTCAGTAGGTTCCAGCACAACATGAAACAAGTGGTCATCGTTGAGGGATCCAACATTGTAGTAGCAAGGTGGTCATACCAGTGGAGGCGTTGATGATTTTCCTAATTTGGCATGGTCTGATCATGATCTCTGTTTAGATGTTTAGGTTGACGGATTTAGATGAATATGTGTATTTATCTTTAGAAGATGCTTTTGGTTCTACAGTTTGGATATGTTAAGTGGTGGTTTCTTTATTTTTTGTAGAATATTGGATGTGTTTCAACTAGAACACTACATGGGTTTACATGGGTCTGCTACAAATTATGTCTAGAGAAGGAATCATTCACCATTTCATTCCATTCGATTTGGAAGTTTGAGAGGGTATGACCCTGCCATCGGTACCATGCCAGTGCACCCCTGTACGAGATAGCTAGCCGAGCAGTCATGCGATGATGAAGGCATGTCATCATGATTTAATTACCGGGGAGGGGTAGATCTTGTAGTTTTCTTGGGTTATCCTCTTTCATAGATTTATTTTGTTGTCATGTTTGAACATTGTGGTTTCTCAATTTTTCCTCAAAAGTGTTTTGATAATAAAAAAAGTTAATTTTCATTCATACTAGAAGATGTTAAACCACTGGGTCAAGAGGCTAAGCTACCATACTCTACACCCCTATAATTCCATTTACTTACTCGCATGGATATTCTACTAGTCTAATAATCAAATGCAATATCAATATTCACTTTCATAATGATGGAATTCATAATGCCATACTTTCATAACCACATAGTCTAGGCCTTGTGCCAAGACTACAAATAAGATTTTTTCAAGGACTCATGCCAAGACACTAGGTTATATCATGAGACCTACTGATGCATTGAGGAGCTATAGAGGGCTCCACCCATCACTTACTAAGTCCAATGAATTCCTCATATGAAAGTTTGAAACATAACATAAACATTTATATTAAAACTAGCATACGAAATGTCAATACTTTATCCACAAACCATGAATGGTATAAAAAATAGCCCATACACAATCAAACATAACTCATTCAATACAATATGGAAGATTGTATTGTAATAGATTAACCTCAATCGAAAATATTTAAGGATGTTGACATAGATGAAAATAATCATCAAAAATATTTGAGAGAAATATCCCCCTTTTTCCTGAAAACATTTAAAAGTAACACTATTTGTCAAGAAGCCGTTTAAAAATAGATTTTTGAATCAAAGTGTCCCAAACCACTTTGAAACATTTAAAATGAATTTTAATTTTAAAACATTAATTTCCATATAATTAAATCATTAAAACCATTTTTAAAACATGTACATTAATGAGAAATATTTAGAATAATAAATCTTTAAAACATTTAAAATGATATTTTAGTTAGAGTTCCTAACCAAAAGAGAGACAATTGAATAAAAATAATTGAGATTATAAAAAATTTATAATATCTTGTGAAAAAAGTATTTCATGATATACTATGTCAAAGGACAGTATATAGACCATATAAAAGATAATTGGTGCATAAGAACAAAGAAGTCTCAAAGGAATGTAAATTGAGATGAAATCCCTTATAAAGACAGTATCCTTAGGTTAAGGATAAATCAACGACATAATTATGTGTGATAAATATAAATACACTCAATATGATTGGATATTTAGTGTAAATAAATCATAGGACATTCACAAATATTCTTGTGAAAATAACACCAATGACTTGGATGTTTACCTCAATGAATGGAAATTGAGTTAAGATCAAGTTTATATCAATGCCTTGAGAAATTATAAATGGAGTTATTAGGTGTATCAAACTTATACAAACACAAAGGGTAGTTTAAATTACTAAATAAATAATAAATAGTGATTCCATACATACTCATGGAGTAAAATAATCAATGAAGTATGCGTAAAGCCCACTGAGTAGAAATTGAAATTTGAAATTCCCTTACTGATTTGGTCACTTATGAAACATACAACCCATGAAAGAAGAATCATACAATGAAGATTTAAATATACATAAATTAAATTATATTACACAAAGAATAAAATCATGGAAAATACATATGCCACACAAAAGGAAATAATAGCCAATATAGCATGAATCTCATGGGAATAAAAAGTGATATGAAAAACCCTTACTTCGTTGTAATCAATCGAGTTGTATGACCACAAGTTAATAACCACCAAACGAATCACATAATACCATGAATATAAATAGAATCATGATAATTTATATCCAATGGTAGTACACAATACACCACATCCAATAAATAAGTGGCGAACAATGGAAATCTCACAGAATTAAAAGTGAGATAAGAAACCCCTTACTTTGTACTTTTCCTTGGTTGATGGTAGATTAAACTCCTGTATAATAGTTAAATGATTGTTATTAAATTATACAAGAATCATATACATTAATATGATATCATATGTGATCTTTTAATATTTCTTTGTTAATAATATTTTAGTATTATCGTCGTTTCGGGTGTTAACAAATTCATTTTCCTTTATATGATTTGTTTCGTAAGTAGTGTTTGTTATGAATAGGATGTGTCTTATTAATATTAAGAATTATATTAAGTTTTTAAACATTATTTTTAATCATATAATGAAAATTAGTCTTGAATGGATTACGATGGGGAATGAATCTCATCGCGTTCGTGGAGACGGTAATCCGTACGTACGCACGAGCGAAAATATCATTATTTTGATATTAAAATAATATATAATTTGATGGTATATCATATATAAATAATCATTATCATGTTATATTTATTATTTACATCAATTACACATCATTATTATACCCATCCAAATAATAATGTATTGAATAACAATTACACCACGACGTGGAGACGGTAAGCCGTACATACGCACGTATGGTGACATGTCATTCAAAGGATGAATAGAATAATTAATATTGTTGTAACATAATTAAAATAACATCAAAATATATATAAGATATGGGAGTTGTTATTTTAGAATGGAAACAACAAAGAAAGAGGAAGTGGAAGAATAAAGGAACTTGAAAGAGGTGATGAAATATTTACCTCTTCTTCAGGTTCTTCCTTTTGATTTTATCAAAAGGGATCCTTAGGTTGGCTTTATTACTAAAGTAATACCTATATAATAAAGGGATTACAGTTTATAGGGTATTTGTGTAGATTTTTTTTTGAGACAAATGTCTTTTAAGGTGTGAATTTGAGGGAAGGGGGAGTGCCCTTTTATAAGAGGGGTGAGGGGCACCTTAAGAAAAGCTAGAAATATTATTTTATAATAAAATCATTTTCTGTTTAAAATGGCTCAAAAGTGGATTATTTAAAGTATAAGGTGGTTATGGGTCGAAAACCACTCAACCAATAGGTTTTGGATAGGTTTGGGTCACTATATTAACCTTATCTTTTAGATTTAACTCTTAGTTAAATAGTTTGACATTTACCATGTCTCTTTGTATTTTTATATTATATGGTTTATAAACATACTATATACTTCTAAGATAACCCCAAGTGGTTCATTAATTATACACCTATCATTATATAAGTCTTTTGGCCAAACCTTAGATTTTTAGGAATAGAATATCAATTAATAATATAATATTTATTTTAAAAACACTTTTATTGCAATTTTGACACTATTTGGTATTTTGTTTTTTCTAAATTCATAACAACATTATTACTTTTAAAAAAATTCATATAACCAACCCTAATATGTCATATTAACCTATAAAATTAGTTTAATTAATAAAAAGTCTCAAATTATATTTATTTGGATATTTATAATATCAATTATTTTCATATTTCATTAATTAGGTAATTACTACATCATCATTATGTCATAAATAATTTAAATTATTTAAAGTCTAAAAAATATAAATAAAATACCATTATGTAGGAAATTTTTTTAGATTTATAATGAATATTTATAGTCGAATTTATCTTTATGTTTAATCTTATAATAAAAATGTTTTAGTTATTAAACTTTGATTTTAACTCATTTAACTCTTCTTTGAATTAAATAATAATAAATGTCCTCATCTAATCCAAGTAGACCAAAGTGGTTCATATTTTATTCCTAAGGTTGTTTTAGGTCGAATTATACTTATCCAATAGAATTAGGACATATGTTAGGGTAACAATAATATCGGTTTTACCTTTAATTACCCTATTTACTTTTAACCGTGGTAAATAAAAGTAAACAATTACTATTCACCAAAAATTATTTTAATCGATTGAACCGAATTTTACTCCTTGATATTAACTGCGTCTCTCGAATTTTTGAAATTCAACTCACAGAAGCGGTAAAATTATGTTTTATATAAACTTGCAGATGCTCCTAGGAGGTGGGTAAAAGACGGTGAAAAGTTCAATAAAATTTTATATATCTAATATTATTACAAAATGAATTCAATGAATTACATTTAACATATATAGGTATTATGTATCTATTTTGACCTAAAATAAATTTAAATAAAATAATTAATTATTTAAATAAAAGTTCTGTTTTAAACTATAACTAAGTGTTTTCACTATTCATCAAAAATTGAAAGTTTTCAAAAAAATACCAAAAATTCACTATAAGCTAAATTCGATATTCCAAATCCAAAAATGAAGTCCATTTTGAAAGATAAAATTTATAAAATTTCAAAAAAGTGGGTATTACTATTCATAACGACTAGTTTGATTGGTCGTGGTGTGTTAGAATCTCGAAGTTGCATACAATGCAAGCTATTACATTATTCAAAGGGAAACGTACCGTGGAATCTTGGGGTGTTACAAATGATCCCTTTCATTAAAGTGTCTCGACCTTGATAGCTCATCAGTATGGTTTGTCGGCATAAAATATTGCAGCTATGTAAAGTGTGAAAAATACACTATAACAGTTATCATTCCATTATCTATACAAATAAACTCATTGTACCTCTCTACTCTCAGAGTCTTGGTAAAACATTATTCATAAAACTAGGTTTGGAAATCCCTCCAAACCATATCTCACAATGCATCATCCTATTTCAAAACATCACACCAGCACTTTGCTGCTCCCTAAACCATATAATTTGAAGATTCACTATCCCTTAAAGAGGTGTCTCTATATACTCAAAGATCAAAAAATTAGTCTCAATAAATAGATCATTAGAATATAGACCACCATCCTCTAAAAACATGGGTAGATGCTACTGTAGGTACATACACATAAGATCTTCCATAGATGACGTAGGCTGTGGGGTTCCCTGAAAGGTCTGTATATAGAATAAAAAACCCTTGAGGAACTATACCTCAACACCCATTTCAAGTAAAACCACTGGTACCTTAGACGCAACTACAATATGATCTACTGGTCGCGCATAACCCACCACCTATGAAGCATAGTTGTCACCACTTTCCTAGCGTATGACTAGAGGTCATCATGGTGGTATGTATCTATTATTCTAAACACACAAATCAGAAAATTTTATAACCCAAAGATCATAGATAAAATCACCTCATAGATAAAATCACCTCATAGGTAAAAACCATCCTATAAAAAAACACACTCTTCTTCTTACTTCTAAATTTAGTACTGGGTAAAAATAAATAGTCATAATCATCACTAGAGACACTACATACTTCCCACTCAAAAGCTAGGTCCAGGTTAAGTTCTCTATTTCAAAATTTCAATTTTAATTTCAAAAACATCATCATTTTACATTTCTCTTTAAATGGTTGAACTAAATGGGTATGATCCATAAGGTCTTATACACCTCATAAACCAAAATATGACATCAACTAAATCCACACAATTACACGTTCCAGTCCATCCGACCAATGGTCCATGACTAAATGTTCCATAGTCGAATTCTTAGGGTGTATGATGTAGCTTAAGTAGGAAAACACTGTTTAGGTTATGGAAGGACCTATAATTTCCAACCATGTTCCTCAATTACCTACATGTAAATCTAGCATAACACATTCATATCACACAAGGTACATTCACAAGGTCACGCAGTTAAGAAATGCACCCTATATAGCATGGCATGTGAATTATAAGAGGTGCCTAAAATGATGCATGAGATGAATACCCTCATCTCACCAGGAAATAGAAAAATATAACCCTCAATCATATAAATGATAATATCAAAACTCAAGTGTATCACCCAATGATTTAATCAAATCAAATCTAATAGTAAAAATCCAGAAAAACATGTTCTGTCTCAGGCTATTTGGATTTTTCCTATACGTGGGCTAACTACTCCCAAGAATAGCTCATTAAAAAACTAAAATTACTTCATAATAGATGTCTATTATATGAAAATAGTAACACAACTAGAAAAAATAATGCTCTGAAACCAATTTGTAACATCCCAACATGGATTCTACTAAATAATGCCCGGAGTCGGTGGGTCACATGGACTCAAGCACACCTCCCCATATGCTAGAGTCTTTTGACTAGAAGTTAGATCTTAGTGCATGTTTTTTTGGAGAATACTCCCTTATTTCATAGTATATAACATTGGTATAAATCACATACATCAATAAAGGATGAATATAAATAACTGACAAAAGATAAATCATCTAGAAGACTGTAATAAATAAATATTTCCAAAGGCATTATCATATACAAAATGACGTGTCATGTAGTTTAACTTCAAATAATGAAAACAATTATAAAAGAAACTAGTACAATAAATTTATAAAATAAAAAAAAGACCAAAAATGAAAATCTCTAGATAGCATTACGAACACAGCTTAGTCTCATGCCCCCTTCTCTTAAGCATGGAATAAATCAAGCATCACACGGTGGGTTATTTCCCTAGTCCCTACTTGGATCCATGAATTCTATCTGGGTACCCAAATATGTCCCAAAACAGGTTTGAGACATCTCATAGTAGGAAACCACCAATGGTATCCACAACAAATTCATTTTATGTGATATAAACAAAATAAGTATGCAATATATCATAGGTAAATAGTATTGAAAGTAAAGTGAACAAGGAATATGTAATACTATCCATAAAAACAAGGATCTTTGAAAGTAATGGTCAATATAACTTAACAAGAGATGTGGTAAAATATAAATAAACAAGTCATATTATTTAGTCTACTCACTGAAGTCAAATACCCATATGAGGGATATCTAAAAAACATTCTAAACATTCACCATGAATATGTCATACAACCAAGTGTTTAACATCCATCATGAAAATGTTTTATAATTAAATATATAAAATTCACCAAGGATACACTATATAAATAAGTCATCCACAATAGCCTCACCATGTAATAAAAAGTGCTCAACCACGAAGGGATAGATCTAAGGTATAGAAGACCAAGGCATCCATGTTGAGTCCCATGATCACTTTATTTGAAACTCAGTAAAGACATATTTGGGGTTTAAAGAGCATGTCAATAGACCATGTCCACTATGAGCCCAATAAATCTGTATCCAAGGGGTATCAAGGACAAATTAATTCTATATAATCAATTCCCAAGGATGAAATAGGTCCAAGACATCCACTACTGAAACCAAGATCCATGGGAGAAACTTCAATGGCATCTATGGAATCAAGATCAAATTTATACCAACTAAGGCATCCACTACCATTTAAATTCATAATCTCCTTTCATTTATCAATTCAAGGTCATCCAAATATCATGATTTTACCAACTCATTTCCACAATTTCTATAAAATCCATTTAAATAATTAAATAAAACAACATCATGTCATCCCATAGAAAAAAATGAAAACCTTCAACTAAGATCTCAATTCAATTATTATTCAATTTATAAAGTCTTTCTCTGACTAAGAAATCTCAAACACACCCCATGGGTGGTATAAAAAATGGAATATACAAGTTGCACCCCATGGGTGGCCTTATTTTGGGAAACAACCTCCAATAAACCCAAATGAACTAGTGGGAATCCATAATAGGTTCCAATTCATCCAATTTAATTATTCATTTATTTTACATGAAACTGCAGGAAAATATGGTGTTCATAACAACTAAATGATTCCATAAAATATCCGAAACATATGGGAAAAGGTATATACCACCTAATGTAGTTCTATAATAGAGAACTCATCAAGTATTGAGCTCTGATTCGGTCTATATCGGAAGAAAAATGAAGAATAAATGAAAATCCTAAAAATAGGGCAGATTAGATCGCACAAATAATAGTGAATCCAATACCAAGGAATGAACATAACGACACAATATGATCAAATAAATTATTATTAGTAATCTAATGAGATAAAAGATTCATGATTTGGGCATTAGTTGAAGAATTTATGGAAATTCCTACCTCTAGGCTTCCATAGAGCTCTCATGGGAGGAAGTAGTCTGCTATTGAAAAAAATGAAAGAAAGGTATTAGTTATTAAATATCTTATGGTAAAAATATTCATTTACCAAATAAACACCAAGAAACATGGTTTAGCCACATGGTTGTCCAAACCATGTGCCAACCATCTTCCCTTCCTTGTTTTAATAGGGGACCTTGCATGGTAAGTGCACATGGTTTAAAAAACCATGTCTCATGATATTTCAACAACTGTAGATCCCCTCACACAAGAGTGTACCCCCTTCCAAATAGTTTCCTTAAACTGTTCTCTAATTGAAAAAGCCTTGGACCGACCTACATAGTTAGAAGTAACCGTGCAACTTTCCCCACACAGTTTCTTCTAAGAGTGCAACCTGCCATGTTTTTATTCAAAAAGTCAGGCTCTATTCTTTGAAAAAGACCCAAACACCCTTTATTCACCCATGATCATGAGGAACTCCCATTGGGACATAAAAATTAATTTAAGAAAAAAAAGGATATGTAACGCATATGGAAACTCAATATCTTACATTACTGTTTAGTACTTTCATTACAGTTGATGTTAATGCATAATGTGTTTCATATATCTTAGTGTTGAATGTTTCTTTGTGACCCATCTCATATTTTAATCTATAGTGATCTTAATGTTGAGCATGATTTATCTGTGATGGAGCATCCATTTAGGATAGTTATTTCAGAGAAAAAGTTAATTCGTTGTAGGAATATACCTTTGGTCCATCTGTTATGGAAGCATGGTTTTGATTCTCATGGGACTTTGGATAATGAGGCACTCATGAGATAGAACTAGACTCATATATTTGATATGGAAACATCTTTAAAGGATTTTTGGGGATATACTGTTCTTATGGTGGAGAGTTTGTAACATCATGTTACATTATTTATGGTATTAGTTGACCCTATTTTTGATCTCCTTTAAGTCAGTTCTTGTTTTGGGGTCATTTCAAGATAACTTGAAGGATGTTGAATGATTTTAAGGGTGTGCATGGTTGGTTCATGGTTTGAACAAATTTTACACCCCGAAGTAAAAACTATCCCCCCCAAGGATAGTGGGGGATTAAAAGTTAGTGTACATTTTTCCAAATTGTGATCCCACCAAAGAGAAATCATGCACCCTAATCAGTAGGGATGCATGACTAGCGCACAATTTCCTAATACCATATTACCCCTCTAGCTAACCATGAACACATGATTTTATTACTCTATAAATTATTTTAAAAGTAAAAAACCCCATTTATGTTTCTAAACCTCCCTAATAGACCCTAACTCTTTTATTTCACCCTTGGAGGCTCCCAAAAGGTGATATTTTCCCCTCCAAAAATTTTTCTTGGTGGATTGAAGTGACTTTGATCTTGATCAATATCTTTTGGGTAAGTGGATATCCATTTATGTGGTTTATTCAAATCTCTCTTTATATCCTCATTTGAGTATGATTTATCATAATGTAATTGATGGATATAAACTCTATTTGATTGGATATTGATTATAGTTTGTGTTCATATATCTTCCACACCTTTGTTCTTCATTGGAGAATCCTCTTGTGGGTGTTGATTTTTGGATATTTGATTTAAAGGTAGGTGGTTCCATAATTATTTTACCTATAATTGAAACCTTTAATTTCTTAATTAAATTGAAATAAGTTTTTTATTGATTTTAAAATTTGTATTTATAATGATTTTATCATTGATTTAAAATGTGCATGATATTTTATAAAAAACCCAATTTTAATGGAATTGAAATTTTTGGGGTAAATTTATGAAAAATGAAGGCTTAAATTTCAAATTATTTTGATGAAATGATTTTATGTTGATCTTTATAAAATGAATTAAATTAAAAAGTGATGTTAAATGACATAAAATGATGAAAACCTATGATTTTTTGGAAATGAGAAGGCCTGTTCAAATAAAAAATTGGGCAATTGTATTTTAAAATGATTTGAAATGATTGATTTTTAATTTGATTGGTTGATTGATTATTTGAAGAACATGTTAGCCTGGGTAGTTATAGGTAATTGGGACAAGCATGTTAAGACCTTGAATCCCTAGAAATGTATTTATGATGACAACTTTCACTAAAACAAGTATGACATGACTTCCCATGATGGGTTCCCCTATTACAATGTAGACTACCCATGACAGATTCCCCTATTGGGGTGTATTTTTGTGTGTACACCTGACTAGATCAAATATCATTACTGATATATATTAGGATCCTATTACTTTAAAAATATACTTACCATAGGGAATTTTATACATGGTTCTTTGTTATGATTTTGGACTTGATTATACATGCGGTTGATTATTGAACTGTTTTATTTAGGACAACTGATTTATATAGAATGTTTTATATAAAATGCTAATTTAAGACTATTTGAATGTTTTTTGGATATATCTTCCATTTATTTGAATGAAATCATGTTTTTATTTAAAATATTAATATTTAAATTACATGCCTTTATTTATTTAAAATAATAGGAGAAATGGTAAATTTTTATCGTATTGTATATGAAACACTTGGTGAGACCCTACTAGGATTTTTAGTTCAGACACTAAATTTTACTTCAGGTTTTTGTAGAAATTATTATGCTAGAATTGATAAAAGTGAAAAAACCACTTGGAGATGGTAGATGTTCTTGATCCTTTGGATCCGACGTATTATAGGTGAACAGTGGAGATGTAATCCACTTGTTGCATGGGATGTTTGAGTTTTCATATTGTTAACTATTGAGTACATTGATGATGTATTTATTTGGGTTTTATTAAATATTTTTATTTATGGAACTTATCCTTTTGGATTGTTGAGCATGTTGACTTTTATCTGTTATCTTCTAGTATTTTTTATGGAAAATTCATTCCATCTTTGATAATTTATGATTTGAGGTCCTAGTCACCAACCTGTGGGGATTGAGAAAACCATTTAGGCCATGTCAAGGCCATATCAAGTATTAGGTTACTAGGGTATTTGGGATGGTTCTTGAAAATTACATACTATATACTATCCATTTATGATTTCCAATTATCCTTTTATTAACAATATTTCCTTATATTGGACATTCAGTTGAAAATTGGTCCATTTTCTATGCATGTTTGAGTATGATGGTTTCGATACACGAACCTTGGTCAAGGTTTCATCATCAATAAAATATTAATCATGACATGAGAATAATATTTAATCATAATATACAATTTAATAATTATTCATATAAAGAGATGATAAAAAGTGAATTAATTCACTTCATGGAGACGGAAGTCTGTATGTATGCCTGAGTGATTTTTCATTTACTCAATAGATGAAACAAAATAATGGTAAATAATAATTCAACTTTATAGTTTCATTATTATATTAAAAATATAATATACATATTCATTAAATCTATCCTTATTACCAGCCATGTAAAATGAATGTAAAAAAAGAATCACATCGCTTTGGGGAGGTGGTAGTCCACGCATACACATGAGAAAAGTTATCATTTACAACGAATGGGAAGGTAATAAGGTATATTTGATATTATAAATCAATAATCATAATTATTTCATAAATAATATTTATAAAAATAAAATCTCTCATAATAACCTACCATAAATATTGGTAATGAAAAACTAAATGCATCTCTTCTCGAGGAAGTAGTCTGCATATAAGAACAAATGATGCTTTTTTTCCCATTTGATAGAGTAGAAGATGAATGAATTTTTATCCATTAAAGTGATAAAATATCATAATATTATAGAAAATTAAGTTATTATATCATAATATTTATAAAATATTTTAAGGAGGTATAAGAAGAAATTAAATTAAAATAGTTGGTTAAGAGCAATACCTCTTCTTTGGACAACCTCCTTTGACTTACACCTTAATCCATATAATTTTGTTATAAAAATAGGAACCCTAGATCATGTGGATGGATTTTAGGAAGGTATTTGGGTAGGTATTTTACAATATAGAAGTCTCATGAAGTGTTAGGAAGAGATGAGAGGTGGTGTCCTTTCATAAGGGAGGGAGATGACACAATTAGAATTTTTCAAAAGATTAAAATACATTAGTTTATTACTCAATCCATGTGGATCCAAATTACACTATTTTAAAAGGGATAAAGGTATTTTATTAAAATATAGAGATAAAATAGTATTTATTCAATTTTTAATTAATTTTAATCTATATTGTTTTAGTTTAACCCTATATTAATCCATTTTAACCTTTATCGTAGTATTGCATTTTTACCTTGGTTACATTTTGTAATGACCAAAAATAAAAGTGTAATAATTAAAAAATTAATAATTTTCTTATTCAAGTTATGGATTTAATTTTATCAAATTCTATTTCTATAAGTGAAAATTTTAAATTTTAAAACAAATCTACAAAATGCAATGCAACATAGTATTTTGAAAAATGTGTTTTTAAACCCTAAAATAAACTTATAACAAAAAAAATTATAATATTGGTTATTATGTAATTAACTATATTATTTATAAATATAGTATAATTATATTCAATTATGATCAAATTTAAAAAATAATTATTCTTTTAAATAACTTGATTTAGTGAAAAAATAACAGTTATACAAAAAGGGATATTTTCATTATTCATTTTAAAATAAATCTTTTCTGAAAAATAAAATCAATTAACCATAATATAATATTGAAATAATAGTTTCAAAATGGTATTATTTTACTGAAATAAAATCTCAATAAAATAGTACGAATTGATTATAATTTATGCTAAAAAATGCAATAAAAAGAATTTTTGAAGAAAATATATTTTTGAAGCATAAAATGAAGTCACTGAAGATTGATTACTTATTTATGATTCATTAAACTTTATACCTATTTTTTTCATAATGTTGTTAATCATTTTCATAACTTCCATTCCAATAGCTAGATTATAATAGTATAATATATCAGAGTTCATGTAGACTTAGGGTTGTGTGTAAAACAAGCTATTGAATACTTCAAGTTCATTTAAAAGGATATATATGTATATATAAAATATTTGGTTGTTACATTAAAACCAACTTAAAATGAATTTTAATCTCAAAATTATATTTTTATGATATGAAAAAATGAATATATCTCTTCTTCATCACATCCTCAGGATCCGATGTAGCTTCCTCCAATTTATGATTCCTCTGATGAACTTTAACTATATGAGAATTCTTGTTTCATATCATTTTATCTATATGATCCAATATTGAAAATGATTTTTATTCATAATAAATATCATATTCCAGATATATGGATTTTGAGTTTAGTACATGTGAATAATTGAGTATATACTTCCTCAAAAGAGATACATAGAACACATCATGAACTTGAACAATGTTCAATGTAAGTTCCAGGTGATAATAAACCATCCCGATATGATCAAGAACCTCGAAGGGGTTGATATATATTGAGATAAATTTTTCATTATTTATAAATCCATTAACATTATTTCATGGAGAAATTCATATTAATACCTTCTCACCAACTTCAAATTCTAGATCTCACTAACAATTGAAAACCTAACTATTATATCTACTCTAAGATTCCTTGATGTGTTTCTTAACGGATATAGAATTATCTATAATTTCCTTATCCATCTCAAGTCCCAATAACTTCCATTCTCTAACTCTATACGAACATATTATATTTCAGGACTTCCTTCTATAGAGTGCATATTAAGGAACCATTTTAATGGTTGAATGAATGCCATTATTGTTAAAAAATTATACTAAAGGAAGGTATTGATCCCAAAATACATTGAAATCCATAGAGAATGATCTCACTATATACACTAGAGTTTTAATGATTCTCTTAGACTAATCATCTATACGAGGATGATATGAAGTGATAATATTCAACTTCATATTCAAATTTTTTCCTAAATACTTTTTTTTAAAAATAGAGGTAAAACATAGATATCAAACATGTAAAACAAAATGTGGTATTACATAAAACCTTACAATTTCTTTAATGTATATCCAATAAAACTGATTAAGATAGAATCTTCTCTAATAGAAATGAAATATGTTGATTTCATAAGGAGATCAACTATAACCCAAATATAATTGCACGGTTTAGATGTTTTTCAAAGTCTAACGACATAATACATGGTGATGTTTTATCATTTAAATTATTTTAAGGATAATGGTTGTAATGTTCCCTTATACTTATATATCTTAGCCTTAACTTTTTGATAATCTATTGATATAGATACTCGATAATATTTTTTTCATGTTATACCACAAGAAACTCTCATTCAGATCTCTATACGACATTATACTTTCATGATTAATAGATAATGGTGAACTATAAACTTCATCAAATAGCTCTTTCAAGTTTGGTATTGATGGGACACATACTTGGTTCCAAAAAATTATCATTCCATCATAATCATGGTTGAACATAGGAACATTTCTCACCATATTCTATAGTTTCACATCCCCTTTCTGTGCCACTTTAACACTCACATGTATTTATGGTTAAATATTCATATGAGAAAGATATGATATGTAACCTCTCCTTATGATTTAAGGATCTATCTTATGAATATACATATTATTGCTTCTCTTTCAACCATCATCATGAACAAACTAGCATGGTATTTCTGACTCATAGCATTGACCACCTTGTTTACATTTCATGGTTGGTAATGTATTGAACAAACATAATCTTTAATAAACTATAACCATATCCTTGGTCACATATTTAAATCTTTTTGAATGAATATATACTTAAAACTTTTATGATTAGTATATATATCACATCATTCACTATAAAGATAATACCCTATATTTTCAATGAAAAAATAATTCTACCAACACCAAATCATGAGGTAGGTAATTTTCTCATGAAATTTTAATTTGCATGAGGCATAAGATATCACCATATCATTCTTCATGAGTATGAATCCCAATCCCTTCTTTTATGCATCACTATTGGTAAAAAACCCTTATCTACTACAGGGTAGTGTAAGCACATGTGTACAAAACAACCTTCTTTTTAGCTCCTTGATATTAATGCCACATTCATTTTTCAAAAAGAACTTGGTTCCCACCTGAGTCAACCTGGTTATTAGATTAGATAGATGTGAGAAATCTCTCACAAAGCATCAGTTGTATACAACCAAATTTCGGGTTGAACCTTCTCAAACTCTCTCTGTATAGGCGACAATGATATAACCCTATTTGGTTATGATGATCCCATTTAGGAAGAGATGATGGCTATACTACCCATCCTCCATTCTTCATGAAGGGGTAAATATTTTCTAGTATTCTACCCATTTACCAACCCTATACTTTTCCCTGGATCTCCCCATATCCATATCATCCCAAATATTTCATCACCACCTTAGGCCCCCAAAGCTTATCCTATTACCCTATGAGTTCTCTAAGGAATCACCTCTCTATAGGTTCTCCTGTGTAGATCATTTTAGTTAGAGGAAACCAATAATCAAAAATATAAATACATTCATAAATGATGTTTGGAATATAAAAGATCAATCCATCACTGGGTTTCTGGATCCCCATAATTTTTTTCTTAGTGTAGATGAACTCACATCCACATGGTCTAAGAGCCAACATTCTTGTGATGGAATTTGGTTCCCCCATTTTTTATGGGACTCTTAATTTCATTGGAAATGAGATCCCACTTCCATGGAGTTTTGGGATAATTTTTTTGGACTAACCATACCCTTACCAAATACCATGATCCTTCAAATATTAGGAAAGCTCATCAGAAGTATTTTTGGATTTTGAAGATTGTTTGAGATCCTTATGTCAACCAATTTCACATGAATTTGTATGGAAGTATATATATAAAGGTCCCCTATTGAATCTATATGGATTGAGGTGGGTGAAGAGTTTATATGCCATTATATAGTGTTGTTTAAGACCTGGTCTAATTTTTTTCATCATGTTTTCATTTGGGAAACTTGTATCATGATTTCTATCCTCATTCACAAGTGAAGCTGAAATATCTCATCCCAGACGATAGTAATACCGGTAAAGGAAAAACTCCTCATATCTCTTCTTTTAACACCAATGATAGTTCCAGTGTTCTTGGACTGAATTATTATGATATGGTGATCACCTATGCTCAAAAGGTGATGTCTTCCCCCAGTGATTCTAGAAATAAAAATAAAGAAAAGGAGTTGGATTTGAAAAAAAATTATATTACCATCCATAATTATTTTGGTGGTCTGAGGGGAGGGGAATATTGACTAAATACATTATACAATACAATGTGAAATGTTTATATCCAAGATGCAGTGGCCAATATTTCTCCAGATCCTTCTCCAGCTTTGAGTGTAGGATTTATCATGGTCTTTGAAGCTCATCGAACTAGTACCCAAGATAGATCCCATCTATTGAAGTTCACTAATTCAACCCACTATAGTAAATATGGCCCAAGATTTCTTGCATTTAATGACACATTTCTAGGAAACTTATCATCCTATACTGGTGGCTCTAAAAAGAAGGTGAGATCAGGGGTAAATGTCCATAACATGTTAAAAATAATGGAAGGTAAGAGACTAGAAAATATTGACGATGAAGGTTGGGAAACTTCAAAATATAAATGGAAAAAGGGTTTACCTTTTAAGGGAGAATAATATGTTTCATATAACATGCTGTTTGATGGAATTTGTTTTGAAGGGCCTTCTACACTTGAAGTTATTAAAAAGGAAAAAAACTCCATTTTACCTCCTTCAAGTGTAAAGAGGACTCTCAAGATGGAATTATTTTTCATGTAGGTAAAAAAAATTTAGATAAAGGGGTAATTGACATAGTATACTACCATATCAATAAAGATAATAAAACTATAATTATAAAGGATTAATCTTTACTTACTTAAACAATGGTTACTAGTTTGGTGAGAAAAGAAAAAAGTCCAAATTCCAGTGAAGATCCCCCAATTAAAAATAAGGATGGAGTCACAGTGAACATAAAAGGGGTTGATGAATGTGATGAAGACCCAGAATAGGTGCATGAATTCCCCTTAGATACAAGAGAACCTAACAAAATTTCTATACTAGATTTTCATGAGGTCAACTAGAAACATGGATTAGTGTCTCAGGAACAAGAGATTTCTAATAGTGTGATAAAGGAAGAAGGAAATAAGGAATCCGATAATGAAAATTTCTTGAATATAATCCTTCACTCTAATGAAGAGATGATAAAGGAATTTATCTCTATGAAAGCTTCAAAAGAGGATAAAAACTGAATTTTTGAGAGGTCTTAGAGTTTTTCTCAATGAGGAGAAATAATTTTGGATCAAAAAATAAGAATGGATATTAATATGAGGATTTAATGAAGGGTAAATAAATTTGGAGGAGTATCTTCGTAATTGAGAAAAGATGGCCTACCACTTTGAGGATATTATCAAGGATAAACTAGACCTAAAGGAAACATCAATTTAATAGATATTATATAGAGTGAATGATTCCAATACTCTTAAAATTTTTCAGAATGGTCTTGTGATACATTATGATTTTCAAAGTTATTTCTATCCTATATTTTATGAGGGTTACCACTTTTCCCACAATAGTTATCTTCATTTTTTTTGAATTATTAGTAAATATCCAACAAACCCAAGAAAACTAAAGATCTATATCCCCATGGTTGGTCATTTTAATTTTTCTATAACATTTATCTTTTAAGGATCCACCTATGTACTCTCTCTGGAGATTATTAGACCCAATAATGAAACATTATTTAAAGAGAATTCATAATTACTAAATTTGATATAAAAATTATCTTTCCTCAAGGTTTTAAACATAATATTCAAATGATCTTCATGTTCTTTATTTATTTTTGGAATATGTATGAATATAATCTATAAATACTTCAACAAACTGATTGAGGTAATATCTAAATACTCTATTCATTATATCATTGAAGATAGTAGGGGAATTGGAAAGTCCAAATGGCTTCACTATAACTCCATAATTAATAAATCTCATATGGAAGTTTATATTAAATAAATCCTCTTTACTGACCCTCTATTGATGATATCTTTATTGAAGGTCAATCTTGGAAAATTATTGAGATAAAAAATTGATCAAAAAATACATCAATACAAGTTAAAATATACTATTTCTTAATATTGATCTTGTAAAGTTCTTGATAATAAATGTAAAGATTAATTGAACCATATTTATTCTTAAAAAAAGAATAATTAAACCCCATGGTGATGCACTAGGGAATATTAATTCATCATGAAGATTATCCTAGTGTTTCTTTTTCAATTCCCACAACTCAGTCGGGTCCATTCTATATGGAGTCTTTAAAATAGGCGTAACATCAAGTATGATTTCTATTAAAAACTCAACATCATGATTCAAGGTAAGGCTTGGAATATATTTAGGGAATAAATCATCATAATATCCAAAATATATACATATCTTTGATTTTGAGTTTCTCCCCAACCATTTGAGATAAATATCCCCCATAAATAGGTAATAAGACCTATACAACAAAAGTAAATTCCATTTAAAGTTTGTATTAATACTCACAATGAAATATGATCATATATTGATTAAGTATATAAAATTTGATTTTCATATTCTAAAAATTTAAATGGGTTCTATATATAGATAGATAATCAATGCTGGAAATCACATCAAATTCCACTAAATAAAGAATAATAGTATTTTTATTGGGTGTATTCTTAAAAAACATAACATGAAATCCCCAACTCTAGTGTAAAAGATAAATGTGCCCTAACCATTATGATCTACTTCGATAATTAAAATTTCATAGAACCTTCCTTGGTCTAGGAGTTATCCCTTTAGATTAGGAAATTGACTTGGATAATACCCAAGTTCACCACACATAATACATTGAACTATAATTGGCACTTTAGGATGTACTTTATCTCCATCCATCAATCTATTAATTTTTTGTTGAAAATTACATAATATATTCCCTTATTATCCACAGATAAAACATTCTCTCATTCTTTTGATATATTTTTTGAGTACTTCATCCCACATTCTCAACATGCATGAACCAGAATATTCTTTCTTATATGGTCTTTATCAATTTAAATCCCATGAAAATCTATTTTTATATTTTTATTTGTTTTAGTAAACCCACTAAAATTGAGGTTATTAAATATATATCAAGATATATGGTTAATTAAAATAATAAGGGTTTTAACACCAGATCTCATTATATTTGGATACTCATAAGGAAAATCATTGCATTGTCTATCACATTCAGTGTTAACATGATTCATCTTGTTTTAATCCATTAAATACCCAAAAATACTAGTGTGAGAAATAATAATCATAGTGAGTAATCATTTAATAACGGAAAAATCATTCATAGGGTGTTTGAATCATGATACATTCTTTTCAAACTATGAAACCTTAGGTTTAACTTAGGTACGTTATAGACATTATCTATTCAAATCCTTCACAATAATTTTAAAAAAAGGTGAATTAACCCATGAATATAACCCAAGAGTGTCTTGCTAGGTTTAAAACCTTAGGACCACTCATCAGGTATAGGTGACGATTGATTTAATACAAAATATTACCCTTTTAGAGTTTTTAACCTTAGGTGAATATGTGTCACAACCAAATATACCTGAAAATATTCAAATAGGGATGTATTTTCTTGGAAACCACATTATATATATTTTAACAAAGATTATGGATGTAATTATATGCGTAAAAGTATCCCCAATGTTTTAAAAAATTGCATAATCCTAATATCCAAAAATAAATAAACCCTACTCTGATACCAACTATGGAAACCCGATTATTTCATACATATATATTACATAATTTTTATTAATATTCAATACATCTAAAAATAATAATCCCCACAATTGAAAATGTTTAGTTTCTTTGGATTCTATATGAATAATCATCTTATTCCATAAAATATATTCAACATCTCCCATAAATTTATTCTTATATAGTACACTTATTAGACACACCCTACTTAAAACCTTTATTCATAATATGGGGAAAATAAATATAAAAAAGGGTGAGATCAGATGCTAAATAATGGTAAGACTAAGAGATATCAACAAATTATCATAATTAGGAATAATATAAGCATAAATGTATGAAAATATGGTCACAACTTATGATAATCATACATAATCATCCAAATACCATTAATCATAAATCATGGAATATATATTATTCATAAAAAACTAAGTCATAAGTTTGTGGAATCATTAATAATCAATCATGATCCATGAGAACATATCATAAGAATAAGCTATAAGTTTATGGAATACATATAATCATATAAAATCAAGGCTCACTGCCAAGACTATCATATTGGATTGGGTTCAATCCCTATTCTATCATTTTCATATCTATGGTTCACTCCCAAGACTATCCTATTGGATAGAGTACCTTAATGAACTCAGTTCACTCTTCATTTTGGTCCTTATTATCTAATGAGATATCCATTTTATCTAATCCATTATAAGGCTATATAATTCTAGGACCATTGATCACATAATGAAAACTATACATATGTCTTATAGAATATCATAAAACACTCATCATATCAATATATCATAACTTATGAATAGGAAACGAGTTTCATAATTTTTTTTCATTTATTTATAGAATATCCCATGAAAAAAATGGTTTTCATAAATGTTTCATCATAACTCAATTAACCTATGGGGAAGAATTTTTTTCTTCATATAATCACCATTAAATCATTATCATTATAAGACATCCGGAGAAGGAAAGTGTATGGTATCCTAATATTATATCCCCATTAAAGAATATAAAGCCTTACTGAATGTTGACAAAGATGAAAAATTCCTTTAAAATAACATTCAATCCTTTCTTTAAAACATGATAAATATATCCTTTTATTTGGATAAAATTTATTCTAAAAATTATTGGAATATTGAGAAATTGATTTTCTTCTAAAATAAACATGGAAATTCATAATGGAATATTAAAAGTAAATAACAGTCATGATTGTGGTAAAATATATTCGTACATATACTTTAAAAGAGAAAATTTAAATATTTCAAAAAGTCAAAAAATAATTATTCAAAAAATATTACATTAAAAAGATTCATTCTGAAATTTTTTAAATAAAGTAAAAGGAAATTAAAATGAACATTTTAAAACATTTCAATTATAGGTAAAAAATTCCATAAAATAATTTTAAGGGCATGGATATGGAATAAATGTTCAACAATGAGGGAGTAAATAAGATTGACGTTTCTTTAAAAACACTTTCTCAATCATTTTAAGTAGCCAAGAGAGGAAAATCATACTGATGTATAAAAACTCAAGGAATAACCATAATATAATAAAATATACGGGGTTTATAAAAAAACATATAATATCCTTCATTATAAAATTATCATAGACAATACTAAAAAGAAATGAGATTGTAACATAAACCCTTACCTCATGTCTCATCTTTCTTCATACACATTAAAATCTCTTGTATTACTCTATATTAATTTTATAATAAAATTCATATATAACTTACTATATATTGACTAAACACTAAAATTTTTATTGATTTTGTCAAATAAAATCCTCAAAAAGATGATCACAATGGTCTAAAGTAGTGAAGGCCCAAAGAATCATTAACACTAAATTTGATTCCCTCAGTGGGAAAGGAACCCAAGTTAAATAAGTAGGATATAACTTTGTTTGAGGGAGCCATGGATGCCAATAAATCAGATACCATGTTCCTCTCCCGCCAAGTATGAGTGATCTTTGTGTGGGTTCCCATAAGCTGTTTACACTTACTGATAATATAAGAAATTTTCTAGGGGTAATTATTTGTTCATGATAATTCTTTATAGAGGATTATCGAGTCTATCTCCACCACCTTCAAGTTGATGTGCCTTTGTTCGCATAACTCTAGCTTGGTGACCATAGCTAGGGCCTTTGCCTATACTAAAACACCTCTAACATACCAGGGTGAGAAGGAAGCTAAGACTGACCCCTACCTGTCCATAATAACACCTCCACCATGCATCTCCTCACTGATAAGAGACCCGTCTGAGTGCAGTTTGAACCCAATACTGGGACGACGCCAACATACCCAATGCCCCTGCCCCTATCTACTAGTGTGATTATTAATAACATGATTCAATAGAGAATGTATAACCTAAATGGGTGTTTTTTGGCGGGTTAAGGTGGTCTCTAAGCACGAATGAGAAGTCGACGATGGGATATGGTTCTGTTTGCAGCATGGCCTCATGGTTGCCTTCGCAGTTCTGATTTTTGTCTTGATTTTTTTCCCCTTTGATTTTGATTTGGATGTGGTCATAGATGGTTCGAGGGTTTGAGGCAGCGGTGTGGATGAGATTCATCTATTCTTCAGGATTTAGGTTTTTTGGGATGCATTTGATATGATGTGTTTGTGAGAAGGGTTGCTAAATTTGGGAATGGTTGAGGCTTTGGTGTGGGCTGTGTGTTTGGTTCTTCAATTTTTTGTTGCACTGAAGTGCGAATTTTGGATGGCAAGGAGGATAGTGAGTTTCCTCTACTTTGGATATGCTAGATAGGAGGAAAGGTTTTGGTTTTGGTGGTCCATGACTTAAGTGATTCTGCAACCATTTGTCTACAAGATGTTTCTCCAGATGAGGTTGAGGGCAATTAGTTCTCATTGTCTCATGGCTTCTTGGAATCAGATGTTTGAGAGGGTATGGATTTTCCCATCAGTACCAGGCCTGTTCTTTTGGTGCGGGACAACTAGTCGTGTTGCGATGAGACAATGGAAGCTGGTTTTTAATGTATTTTGTTGTCGGGAGGATATGATCTCTTATAGGGAGGTTTGTTCATGATATTTAGTTTTGGACTGTTGGGACTTGGTTTGATGTTTAAGTCTTGATGTCAGGTGGTTTCCCCCCTTCTTCCCTTAAAAGGGGGTTTTATCAAAATAAAAATTTGAAGGCCTTCGGGCCGTTGGATGGATCGTAGTAATGAAATATGCATTCTGAAAATAAAATTATATAACTTTGATATAAAATAGATTTAAATGGATAATGAATTAAATATGAGGTATTTATAAGAATTAGGGAACCCATTTGACTGTTAGAATAGTAATATGACTATTGGAATAGTAATATGACCATTGGAATAGTAATTGGACCATTGGGAGTAACAACATGACCAATATAATTGTATCCTCACCTTGGAATGTGAAACTAACATTTAGGTATCTTATAAAATTAAAATATATATGTATACCATGGTACAAGTAAATAAATGTATTCAAAATTATAAATTAAGTGTTAGTATTTTTTGTAAATCATAAATGTTTTAATTTCACTTTTATAATAAATATATTGATTTAAATGATTTTTTTATAAAATGGTTTTATAAATTAACATTCTGTTGTATTATAATTATAATATAATTTATGTGACTTTAAGTAAATTTTCAATGGATAAAAAATTTATCATAATTTTAAAATAAGTAGTTTTCAAATAAATAAGTATTTAATTTAAAAATTAAATTAATCATATTTATAAAATTATTTTCATAAAATGGATTTCATTTTTCATAATATATATTTAAAAAAATTGTTTGTGGGATTTTTTTGGTATTTTACTATTTTTTTTGAATTTTTGGTGAATAGTGAAATATGAAAAAATATTATATTTAACATTATAAGATAAATACTTGTATTTTTGAGTCATGGATGATTTAAGTGGTATCATTCCTACTGAAGTTTTATTTTCTACAATCCAAATTATATTACCTTAACAAGTATACTGCCAGTAAGGGGTCGATCAACAGTGCGAGGGAGTTATTTTTGTTTTGTTTATCTAGTTTGTAATTGATTTAGTGAAGTTTACTAAAATTTAGAGTTGATTATTTAGTGTTTTGATAAAAAGGTGATTGAATTTCAATTTCTTAACAAATTACTTGAAAGACAAATAAAAATAAAGAAATTTGGTTTGGATGAAAATTTGGAGAGAAATACGTCAGGGTTTTGGATTTTAAAGGTTGTTATTAAATCAATTTTCTTATGAGGTTGTGTTGTTTAGGATAATTCACATCTCTTGGTTAAGAATGCAATAGAACCCCCTTGGTCTAGTGAGTTTTTTTAATCAATAGAAACCAATTCTTTGGTGTGGAAATTGATTTCGCTTAATTTTATTAATTGCAGACCTTTTGAGAAGATTAAAACACCCAATGGTCATGGATTTTTTAATTTTAATTCTTAAAGGATCCATAGAAATCGTGTTCCTAGTCTGATATGAGGTTTGTATTGATATTTAGAAAGAGTTAATAAGGAATTACGAGAGATAAGAATAAATAACACAATTACAATATCACAATGGACAAATTACAACACATAATTGTCCACAACCCCAACACATAGGAAATTTAGCTACTCATGGAGTATCTGGTAATTAAGAAACTTATAATACCTGAATTCATCCTCTTGAAAGCTTCAGAGTGAAGGTCGTCAGGAAGGTTGCACAGAAGCACCTTCTCTCCGTTGTTCTCTCCTCTTCTTTTTATCTCTTCTTCTCTTCTTGGTTGTCTCCAGAGTGCTCCCCCTTGAAATATCTTGGAATTAATGAATACTGAATGAATCTTGAACATGGAGGGTATTCTATCTATTTATGGGTTCTAAGAGTACACAATGTGTACTAGGTATTACATGGAATGTACACTATTAAACATGTTTTGGCTATTTTTCTTCTCTGTTAGGTGAGCTAACATGCCGTCTTTGACTTGGAACACGACACTGCCTAGTAGGTGAAAGTACACAGCATGTAACACCACCATACATGGTGTGTAATATCATTCATCAACCACCAACTACTTCTAGAAGGGCCACACGATGTGTATATGTAAAGTACACAACATGTATGCTTTGGTCTAAAACATGGGCATGTATCCAGTCTTCCCAATCCATGTCATGGAAATAGTACACGACGTGTATATTGAGCACATGGTGTGTAGTTTAGATTTTTTTCTCTGTCCTTTTTGGATTTGTGACTTTGTATGGAAAACACCTGAAAATCAGCATAATTACAAATATAAATAATTTTATCCTCAAAACTATTTATATTTGAAGAAAAAAGTTTTCATGCTCATTAGTATATATGTAAAAGTATGCACAAATTGGGCACATAAAACTCCCCCACACTTAGTCATTTGATTGTACTCAAGAAAGATGTCAACATCAAATCAATATAATTCATACTCTAAAAAGGGAATAATTTCACTAATTATAACTGTAGATAATATATCCATAGGAGAATATTTTTAAAAGGAACAAAAAATATTTCAATTCCAAATATATTCTAATCATGCCTCATATATATGTTAATTGAAAATTTACATCCTATTTCATTCACATTGTTTAAATATTCATAAATAAACATAAAACTTGATGATTTACCTCACTAAAAGATACCACACTCGTCACTCAAGATTATTTAATCGGATTTATGCTCAATCTTAAGTATATGCACTCTATCTATAGGATTTCAAGTGTTCTCACTCTCCACTTCATAATTCAAATCGCAAAAATCACGAGGCCTTTCAATAAGGATCAAATGTTTCTGAGGCTAAGGGTTTGTACGAAATGATAAAAAATAATCTTAGAGGATTGAAAAAGAGGCTAAATTATTAAATAATAATGCATGATATTCAAGATAATTATTAATAAAAAATACACCCCCAATAAATATATCTCAAAGGTATCATCACCATAATATTCCCTTGCCAATATGGGACCATAAAATATAACAAAGAATCTGGTCCCTATTTTTCATATTTCATCATTTTTAGGGACCACTAAGAATACAATGAATAGTGGTTTTAGAATCCTTCTGCCCAAATGAACAAGAGATAACCCCCCCACAATTAAATGCATGGTTTATACTAATATATACCATGAATGGACAAAATATCCTCTCTAAAGCTCAAGTGAATAATCATGAAAAATTATAAATTATTTATAGTAGGAAGGTAAAATAGGTTTGTAATGTGGCTTCTATCAAGGAATTTCATGGTTTTTAAGTTTTTACGAAGATTAGATGTAAGTTAGGTCTCATGGTCAAAGGGACTAAAAAACAATCAAATGCCTCAATAATTTTAACGTGATTAAAATATTTTCATGTTTTGAAGAGAAAAATTAGAAATTTTGGGTAGTTATGCATATCTTAAGAATCTCTCAAGATAGATGGTATAATAAAGATTATGTCAAAAAAAAGTTTTAGAATACCTCTCAGAAATGGAAGAAATAAAGGGGTCAATTTAATAATGACATGAATAAAAACAATGAGTCTAATAAATGTAAATTTCTAAGGCTTAAAATCCAGAATCAAACTATATCAATAATCATTTTAAAATTCATTGAAAATTGAAATAAGCATGTAACTTTTTTAAAATTCCCTTTTATGCCATTGTTATTTATAATTATAATTAGTAAAAAATTATCCACAATTTAATATATTTCAACTATTAATGATGTCTCTTAAATCAGGTTAAAGAAAATACTAGTGTAATGAGAGGTCCTCCCTCATACTTAATATAACACATGGTCCCCCAAGTTCAATACCAATGAAGATGAGGGAATATGGGGAAACAATGGGTGTAAGACTAGGGGAAGCAATGGAAGAAGTAAACCCAAAGTAGAAAGGAAAAAAAACACTGAAAAATACTCCCCTCATGGTGAATGGAAAAAATGGGGAAGTGGTCAAAATAAAGATGCCCAAGTCGCTCCAGTTTACCTTTGACAGTTTAGGGAAGGGGAAAAAATATTCAGATATATAAATCATCACATCCTAAGACGATCACAGAAAATATATATATATATAATGAAATTAAATGTTCCCAAAAACAAGTCACATTGTCACCTCAGAAGAGTCATTATCTACTATATGAGGATATGGCAGTGAAGGATCAACGGTAATAGTATAGGCCAGAGGCATAGGATCCGTGATATGATGAGTAGTCATTGCAGTAAGAGACTTAAGAGTGGGACCCAGAGTGGGAGGTGCTGCAGTGATGCCCAGGATGGCAGTAGGAGTGGTAGCATTTGGGCCAGTGGTGGAGAGGAGAACTGAATCCATGGACAAAGCTATAATTGGTAACTACGGGGCTGAAAGCGGAGGAGTAGACTCAGGAGAAGGCACTAGCGGTACACAAAGATTAGGAGAATAGGGCTGTGTCGGATCTGGAGAGGGTGCTGGTAGGGAAAGACCATGTTAGTGAAGAAGAAGCCCCAACATCTTCTTGGGCCACCCAAGTGTTAGTTCCATAGCACCTTGGCGGCACTCTAGCTTGGTTAGGCAGAGGGTGAATGTAAGATCGATCGAGGGTGTGTAGGCAGGTGGGAAGGGGAAGGCTCATAAGAAGAGGGGATGGTAGAAAAAGAAGGAAGGCTATAAGAAGGGGGGGGGGGTTGGGTGAGGAGGGAACATCCACGGGTTGATGTGCTGTGTCTTGGTCAGGAACACTAGTGGGAGAAGATGGGTCATCCCTCACCCATACAGGAGAAATGGACTCCTACACAAGCCTGTATCCATCACCCTAGAACTCAACCATCTACATGTAGAGAAGCATGAAGAAGTAGAGATTCTAAGGTGAGACTAAGGGGTCGTGAGAGAGAGATGTCTCAAAAAATCTCAAATGGTGTGCCAAGAGAGTGGAATAGAAACTGCCATTCAGGTTACCCTGATGACCATGAATCATGGAGTGGAAGTAGGTGGTGACATGGCAGGGGAGGTCATGGTAGTCGTGTTAGACAATAGAAGTAAGGAGCTCCATGTCCTGGCTGGACACGACACCCATATCCTCATGACAAGGAAAAATAATGGCGCTAAATAATCAGTGAATAAAACAAAGAGGGGGTTCAATGATGAGCGTGTTCTTCTGCGACATGGGGGTATACCTATGGTTAGGCCTAGCATACTCTCGCCACATGGAAACAAGGTTAGAGAACTCGGGGCAGGTAAGGGTAGAAATAGGAGGTGGGGTGGAAAGATGGGGGTATAAGCCACACCTTCATCCAAACATTGCCATAGTAAGGGAAAAGGTCATCCTTCTAGACGAAAAAGAACCTGACGAGCTATATCCATGGGGGTTTAGTGGTATGTGGGCCCATTGAGCTCAAACATAGCCATGAAATCTAAAAATAAATATCAGTATGTAGGAGTGATAACCTGTAATGCCTCAAAGAGATGCATATGTCCCAGGAGCTCGTCAATCTTCTAAAAAATTCTTAGACATTGGGGAACGAGCACGTCTAGGTAGAGACCGCTCAACTGAATAGTGTGGTGGGAGAATCACCAAAATCTCTTTGCCGTAGGATGAGCCTCCAGAAAAATAAGGCATGGATGTGGTGGAGGGTGGGAAGCAGCCAGTACAGGTGGTGGGGGATCAACTATCACTAGAGTAGAGGGTCTTGCCATAGTGGAAGAAGGTGGAGTAGTGTATACCTAAGAAATCTCAGAGGTATGTCTAGTAGGTGGAGGTGATGGCTTGGTCAGGTCTATTGGGGGGTGTGGATGGTAGTTCCAAGGGGGTGGAGCAGGAAAAAAGAGTGGAAACACCAGATCTCTCAACCACAATGGATGGGACAGAGGCCGCTGTTAGAGGGTCAACAGTAGAAGGGTCTATAGGTGCGAATGGATCAATAGAGGCCACAGATGGAGGCGAAATCAGAATAGGAGGTAGAACGACCAATACTGGGGGATGGAAAACTGGAAAATTCAAAGCTGTCCATTTGGTATGTTGAAGACATTTTCGACGGCGAGGAGGCCGGTCACCCTCAGTAGTGGAAGCAGGCTGCTTCCCACTCACATGATCTCTATCAGCCATACCTGGAATAAAATAAAACAAAACAAAAAACAAAATAAAAGAAGAATAAAAACAAAAATAATAAAATGTGAGAAAAACTGAAAACATAGTAGAATAAGGCATGTAGATCCATGGTATACGACATGTAGTTGAAGCTGTGGAAGAACCCGTGTACCCTAGATAGACATTCCGTGACATCATGTGTTGGGAAAAAAGAAGGACATGACATGTAGCATAGTGCACATGTCGTGTACCCCAACATGGTGTGATGCCCATGTAAGGAGCAAGACACAGCTTGATGAGGGATGGGGAAACGGGAAATACACACCATGTGGAAAGGAATACATGTTTTGTGTGTCGAAATGGTGTATGAGGCATGTAGACCGTCCACATAGATGCCTCCGAAGGGCTGGAAGACATGTCATGTCCCGAATAGACACACCATGTATAGGTACATGGGAAGGGGGTAGTGTCCCAGAGGACATGGTCTGGGCCAAAAGGCCCGGGGAAACATGGTACACAGTGTATACCAAATGTACACACCATGTATATGGAGAAAGGGTGGGAACGTTCCTTGTGTGGCCAGGTACAATATGTACACGGTGTGTGTTCTTCGTGCACCCTGTGTGCTGTGTGGGAAACTGAATGGTTGACCGATCGAAAAAACACCATATACGCATGTAAAAGCTTGAAATAAGGAGCGGAGAATGGCGTACCTGGTTGGAGGAAAAAATGCGGAATAAATGGGGAAAAAAAAGATGGAAAATCGATGGATTGGATTTGGGGAGGGCCGAGGTCATGCGGGAGAAGAAACAGGGAGGAAGGGGTGGGGTCGGATGACATGGCCTGAGGCCTGGTAGGGCATAACCTTTATAGTCGGAGTACATGGTGTGTCTTAAAGCGTACAAGACATGTATATGTTTTTTTAAAACAAATAGTATAATATAATATAATTATTATAGTAAACTATATAACAATTAATATTAATAATTAAAATGGAATATATATATATATGTATATATTATTTACTAAAAATTAATCTATACACATAATGTATTGGGAAATACATGCCATATTTTCTAAAATTGGAAAAGAAGAACTATAACCTTTGGTCTGGTGCTTGGGATATGATTTGAACCGGCGATCGGCCATTCCGAACGTAAGCCCTCAACCACTGGCGAAAATTTTGCAGTGTTGCCCGTTTGTAATTAATTTTAATATTTAAAGGAAAGGGAAAATTCTACATGGGTTAAAGAAAATTCACAGCCTGTGGTTTTTAATTTGAATAAAAGGGATGAAGTATGAAGATTAATAGAGTTCGAACCTGGGTCTTTTGGATAGTCCGATACTATGTTGATCTGCCAACTTCACCTACATGTATGTTCGTATTTCAAAAACTATTTAAATTATCCTTAAAAATGTGGAACACATGACGTATATTGAAATGTACGTCGTGTGGTTTTATTAATATGAAAAATTATAGAAGTAGACCGATTGTCAAGATTCGAACCCAGGTCTTTTGGAGCTGTGGTTACGACCATGACCAGCTGGTCCATTGCCATCATGGGTTTTCCTTTATTTATAAAAACTTATATATTATTTTGAGAATTACCACACACTCCATATAGTTAAACACATGTATAAGAAGGATAAATCTCGTGCAGAAGGTAGGTATGGAGGTATTCAAACTAGCGATGGCTCGAATAAACTCTAGTTACCTTACCATTGGTACCAGCATCATCCATGCTTATTAAGTTAGTTAATCTATATATTTATAATATTTAGAAGATAAACTAAAAAGATTAGTACACGCCGTGTGTATAGGTGGTATACAGCGTGTAACCTCTGGGTTGCCTCCCAAGAAGCGCCTTTGTTTTATGTCGTTGGCTCAGCCTACCTACCTCCTGTTACTTGAAATGAATGGTGGATATTTTACCCACCATATCTGTGACAATTGGGTCCCAGTGACAATACAACCACCCCACCTTAACATGGCCGTCGGGTCCAGGCCTACTAGGTACCACCAGTTTCCCCCACAGACACGTGGGGCCCACCCCAGGGTCCACCCACATGCCCGAATGGGTCATCTGACTAATGATTGTACCCAAAGGCCAACACATGTCCTTTCCAGTGTGCTTTGTTCTCACTCACACACACCCTGGGAAACTTCCCAAAAGGTCACCCATCCTGATCACTACTCTAGGCCAAGCACGCTTAACTATGGAGTTCTAATCAGACAGGCTCCCGAAAAGGAAGATGCACCATGTTGACATGAGTTATATCATTTAGTCATTTAACCCTTTATCATCCATGCTTATTAAGTTAGTTAATCTATATATTTATAATATTTAGAAGATAAACTAAAAAGATTAGTACATGTCGTGTGTATAGGTGGTATACAGCGTGTAAACTCTGGGTTGCCTCCCAAGAAGCGCATTTGTTTTATGTCGTTGGCTCGGCCTACCTACCTCCTGTTACCTGAAATGAATGGCGGATATTTTACCCACCATATAGGTGACAACTGGGTCCTAGTGACAGCACGACCACCCCACCTTAACATGACCGTCGGGTCCTGGCCTACCAGGTACCACCAGTTGCCACCGCAGACACGTGGGGCCCACCCCAGGGTCCACCCACATGCCCGAACGGGGAATCTGACTAATAATTGTCCCCACAAGCCAACACATGTCCTTTCCAGTGTGCTTTGTCCTCACTCACACACACACTGGGAAACTTTCCAGAAGGTCACCCATCTTGATCACTACTCCAGGCCAAGCACGCTTAACTGTGAAGTTCTAATCAGACAGGCTCCCGAAAAGGAAGGTGCACCATGTTGACATGAGTCATATCATTTAGTCATTTAACCCTTTATCATTTGGGGATTTTACAATCACCCCCCCTTTAGAGCACAATGTCCTCGTTGTGGGCCCTACATCTCAACCCAGGTAGTGCACCGCACTTAAGGCTGGGTACCACCTCTGATACCAAATGTGACAACTGGGTCCCAATGACAGCACATACACCCTGCCTTAACATGGCCACCGGGTCCTGGCCTACCAGGTACCACCAGTTGCCCCCGCAGACACGTGGGTCCCACCCCAGGGTCCACCCACATGCCCGAACGGGTCATCTGACTAATGATTGTCCCCACAGGCCAACACATGTCCTTTCCAGTGTGCTTTGTCCTCACTCACACACACCCTGGGAAACTTCCCAGAAGGTCACTCATCCTGATCACTACTCCAGACCAAGCATGCTTAACTGTGGAGTTCTAATCAGACAGGCTCCCGAAAAGGAAGGTGCACCTTGTTGACATGAGTCATATCATTTAGTCATTTAACCCTTTATCATTTGGGGATGTTAAAATATACTCCATGTGATGGTAAATCTTTAGGCATTGTCCATTCACCTTGAAAGGCCGTCCGTCTTCACCAGCAATTTACATTGCACCATGGTGGAAAACTTTGATCACTTGGAATGGTCCTGACCATCAGGACATCAAATTACCTAGAAACAATCTCAGATGGGAGTTGAAGAGAAATACCTGATCACCAGGTTGGAAGGTTTTGTGGGAAATCATCTATTCAGGGATCACCTGTGTCTTTTCTTTTTATAGTATGGCGTTCTCATAATCCTCCCATCGAATCTCATCAAAATCTATTAGCTGGAACTTGCAATTCTCTTCAGCAGCCTTTAAATCAAAATTCATATCCTTGATGACCCAGTAGGCTTTATGCTTCAGATCTATCGGTAGGTGGCATGGCATCCCATACACAAGGTGGAACAGAGACATCCCTAGAGGTGTCTTTAAGGCAGTCCGGTATGCTCATAAGGCATCATCAAGATTTTTGGACCAGTCCTTCCTTGAAGCTCCAACCGTTTTATCCAAGATGTATTTCAACTCATGATTTGATAATTCCCCAGGTCCACTAGATTGGGGATGATAAGGTGTTACCATGTGATGCTTCACCCCATACTTAAGTAACACATTCTTTATTAAGGAATTGAAAAAATGTGTTCCCTTGTCTATGATCAACACTGAAGGGATTCCAAATCTGGTGAATATGTTTTTCTTCAAAAATGACACAACTACCTTGGTCATGTCTTGTGCTGTAGTAGAAACTTCCACCAACTTGGATACATAGTCAACATATACGAGTATGTAAGAGTTCTCATATGATGGGGAAAATGGCCCCATGAATTCAATTCTCTAGACGTCAAATATTTCAACCTCTAGGATAGGGTGTTGAGGAATCTCGGCTCATCGTCCCATATTACATGTCCTCTGATATTGATCACACCAGGTAACAAAGTAATGAGCATCCCTGTGTACGGTAGGCCAAAAAATCTAGACTGCAGCATCTTCACTATCGTAAGGTCTGGGCCATGATGTCCTCCAACTAGTGAGGAGTGACAAAACTAAATAACGAATCATCCCATAGCCACATGATCGAAAGAGTAGAGGGTCTTCCCATAAGTACCTCTTGATATCAGATAAAAACCTCTTCTTCTACTGGTAAGTGAGATTGGGGTGAAATACTCCTGTAACCAAATAATTTTCAATATCTTCATACCAAGGTTGAGGGGTTCCTTCGATTGAGAAAACCTGCTCATTTGGAAATTCATCCCTAATGTCCCTATCATCCTTCTACTCCAAACAAGGTAGTTCTAGATGGGATAGGTGGTTACCAATAATGTTTTCACTCCCCTTCATGTTTTGGATCTCATAGTCCAACTCTTGGAGGAGAAGCACCCAACGTATGAGTCATGGCTTTACATCCTTCTTGTTCAGCAAATACTTGAGTGTTAATTGGTCAATATATACAATAACTTTGGACAACAAAAATAATAATGAAACCTGTAAAATGTGAACACCACTGCAAGAATTTATTTCTCCATGGTAGTGTAGTTCACTAGTGCTTCATTCATAGTTTTTCTAGCAATGTAAATTGGTTGGAAGATACAATCCATCTGTTTCCCCCGTATTTCACCCACTACATAGTCTATAACATCACACATAACTTCAAACTACGAATCCCAATTTGGAGAAATCATCACCATAGCTTCCTCTAGTCATTGATTCAGATGCTGAAAAGATGTGGCCCATGTATCATCAAACTCAAAGATGAAATCCTTAGAGAGGATATTGGTGAGTGGATGGTAAATATTCGAAAAGTCTCTAACAAACTGTCTGTAGAAACCATAATTCCCTAGAAATATTCTGATGGATCTATTAGAAGTTTGAATGAGTAGATTTGAAATGAATTCTATCTTCACAGGATCAACTTCTATCCCTTTTAGAGAGATCCGATGGCCTAATACGATACCACTCTTCACCAAAAAATGACATTTATCATAGTTTAAAACTAGGTTAGTGTTTACATACCTTTCCAAAAGAAGCTTGAAATTCCTCAAAAAAGTGTTGAAGGATTTTATATAGATGAAAAAATCATCCAAAAAGAAATCCAGGATTTTTTTTCCATGTCATGGAATACTGTCAGCATACATTATTGGAAGGTTGTAGGAGCATTTCCCTTCCAAAAAGACATTCTTCGATAAGAAAACACATCACAGGGGAATGTGAAGGTGCTATTTTCTTGATCTTTAGGGGAAATGGAGATTTGGTTATATCCATAATAACTATTGAGGAAGCAGTAAAACTCATGCCCCTCTAGTTGTTCCAACATCTGATCCATGAAGGGAAGTTGGAAGTGATCTTTCCGTGTTGCATCATTTAGCTTCCGGTAGTCTATATACACTCTCCAACCCATGACTGTCCATGTAGGGATGATTTCATTTTTATCATTGGAGACCACAGTGATACCCCTCTTTTTGGGTACCACTTGCAGAGGACTCAACCATGGGCTATCAGAAATGGGGTATATGATTCATGCATCTAACAATTTTATTACCTCATTCTTCACAACTTCCTTAATTAAAGGGTTCAGCCGTCACTGTGATTACTGAGAGGGATTTGTTTCTTCTTCCAGTAGCACCTTATGGGTGCAAATGGTAGGACCAATTTCCATCCGATCTATGAATCTCCATAAAATGGCTTGATTTCATCACTTCATAACCTATAGAAGTGCATCTTCCTTATATTTTGTGAGTGAAGCATTGAGGATTACTAGAAGAGTGTTCTCATCCCGCTGGTATCCATATTTTAGAGACGAAGGGAGAGGCTTTAGCTCAAGTTTAGGTGCCTTCAGAATTCAGGGCACAATTGGTTCCACCTATTCTCACTCCAAAATGTCTGGAACAACTGTGCGTTTCTAGCAATGAATTCCCTAACCTTCGAGAAACTTCAACTCCTTGGGTACATCTTAGGTATCTATGAAGAGTGGGTAAATAATGATAAAAGAACTTACCAAACTACCTTCCTTGAAGATGAAGTGCTCTTCCATTTCTGTAACTGCATATAAGTCCTCATGTTCTAATAGTGATGCCTTCTTAACAACCTTGATGATGTTGTAGGAGACTCTTTCATTGCCTAATTTGAAGATCAATTCTCTTTGGTGGACAACGATCAATACCTTACCAGTGGACAATAAAGGCCTTACCACAATCCAAGGTTCCTCCTAGTCTTCTACTGTGTCAAGAATAATTAAGTCGGTGGTGACAATCAACCTTCATACCTTCAACAACACATTCACGAGCAGCCCCTTGGGATATTTGATGGAGCGATCTTCTAGTTAGAGGGCCACTCGAGTGGGTTTGAGATCATTGAGCCCCACCTTCTCGAAGAATCTAAAGGGAATCAAGTCAATGTTGGATCCTAAGTCAAAGAGAGATTTTCCAAACTCACATGATCTAATGGTACATGGGATTATGAAACTAACTTGATCTTGGAGTTTTGGAGGAAGCGATTGTTGTGCCACTGCTGAACATTCCTTATTCAAAGAAATAGTTACCAGATCTTCCATATTTCTTTTTTTAGAGAATCTCCTTCATAAAATTTTTGTACATCATTATCTAAGTTAAATCTTCATGCGAAAGGGATGTTTATGTGAATATTTCAGAATACCTCCATCAATTTACCAAATTGGTGATCTAGATTCCTTTACTTCATCCTATCTAGAAATGGTAAGGTAGGATTAAAAGGGTTGACCACCTCTTTTCCCCTACCATGTGAGGTCTCCTTCTCTTTTGATGGTTCTTTTTATGAGGAGGGGTCCTTCGTTATGGTTTCTTCAGCTGAAGAGGGTGAAGGTTGAGCTAGATTTGTAGCCTCACCTTGCTTTGCAGTTGGTGTCTGAGGTATCTCTATAATAATTCATAAAGTTACTACATGGGCCTCTTCTCGCGGGTTCTTTTCAGTTCTACCCAGTAGTGTACCATGTTTCCTCGAGGAGAGCTGATTTTATAGTTTTCCAATTTTATTTTCCATGCTTTGAATAGAAGATTCCTAGTTTTGAAATCAAGTTTCAGCAGTGGTGATAAATTTTTTAATCATTTCTCCATGTTTTTATGGGGTTCTTGCTGAGTTTTTTGTGCAGCTGGTGGAGGTGGTGGCTGCCTCAGTGGTTGAGGGTGAGGTTTTTGGTACCCTTTTACTAGTAAGTACCCTACTGTTGTAGTCTTGGATATGGGTTCTGGTACTGTTGTTGACCATATCGAGCTGTTCTCTGGGGTGGAGGATTTTTCTGTTGCTGCTTGTAACCCATATTCATATGTTCTCTCCTTGATGGGTTCTGGTTTTGAGGGTATATATTCGACCCTCAGTTATGAGAAAGCTATCTCACATCTCTTTTTTAAGGGTTGATAGTTGACCTTAGGCATTCACTAATGATGTGGTTGTTACCAAATTCGCTGCATGCAGGAAGGTTTTCTACTTGAACTTGGGATGCATTCTTCAGGTTCAACACATGGATCTTCTTGGACACCGCATCCAATTTGGAATTGAGTATCGTGGTGATATCATTGTTGTGCATACCTAATTTTTGAGTTCCCCACTCTGAGTGCCATGGGAATCTATTGGATGACATGTTCTCTAGGTGGTAAAAGAGTTCTTCCAGAGATTTACACATTACCATTCCTACAGTAGAGGCATCCACCATAGATTTAGTGTTCATGGTTAGGCCGTCATAGAAGGTTTGTACTTGAATCCAGAGCAGAAGTCCGTGGTGGTGGCATTTGCATAGAATCTCCTTGAAGTGCTCCGAGGACTCTTATAAGGATTCTGAGTCATGCTACTGGAGGTTGTGGATCTTGTTCTGTAGTGTCACTATCTTTGATGGTGGGAAGTACTTGGATAAGAATGCCTAGGCTAACACCTACCAGGTGAGGATGGACCATTGAGGCAGTCCCTTGATCTAGTATTTCAACTTATCCCTTAATGAGAATGTGAAGAGGCGAAGATGGATGAATTATTATCAAACTACATGGTAACAGAAGGTGTCATAGATCTCCAGAAAGTAGGAGAGATGAGCGTTTAGGTCTTGACTTGGTAAACCACCTAATTGAACCATGTTCCAAATCAACTGAATAATGTTCGGATTGATTTCGAAGTGCTTGGCCTACACCAAATGTCTAAAAATCCTAATGTCTACCCCATGGATGGAGGGGAGTCCATACTCCATAAGTGTTCACCATGGGGGCAGTTGTTCTTGATGGGAATATACTATTTCTTTCGAGCGTAGTATATACATGGGCTTAGATGCATGTATGGAAAATTCCTCAGTGGCTGATATTGTTGAGGTTTTTGAAAACCAAATTCCAAAACAAAAGGAGCCAATTGTCACTGCTGGTTCCTCAGTATGAATTCCACAACATTGGATAGTTGGTTTGGGTCCTCCGTAGCATCAAGAAGTTTGTTCCAGTTGTCATCAGGAAGAATTTTTTGTCCAACTCCTTGTAAAGAAACTGAATCTCCCTCTTCGATATGCGCCATGGGGGCATTTTGGTTGCGCTCTCCCATAAGGGTGTGTCGTTGCCTCAAGAGTGTTCATTCGATCATTGGGTCAATTGGGAAAAGTTATAATGACTTAGGACTCCTGGAATGAGTGATGCATCCAATCATACACCTATGAACCTACACTACACTTAACACACCAAGCGTAAAAGAGGAAGACAAAAAGTAAAAAAATAGAAATGAGAGTAAGAATATAATTTTTAGATTTTTTTAGATTTTTATTTTCAATAAAATTAATACAAACTTTATTGAAACAGAAATAATATTATCTTCCAATTCCCCTGACCATGGCACTAAAATTTGGTATCGTTCCTACCGAAGTGTTATTTTCGACAATCCAAATTATATTACCCTAACAAGTATAGTGCCAATAAGGGGTCGATCCACAGAGAGAGGGAGTTATTTTTGTTTTTTTATCTAGTTTGTAATTTATTTAGTGAATTTTAATGGAATTAAGAGTCGATTATTTAGTGTTTTGATAAAAAGGTGATTTGATTTCAATTTCTTAACAAATTACTTGAATGCTAAATAAAAACATAGAAATTTTATTTGGATGAAAATTTAGAGATAAATGCATCAGGGCCATGTATTTTTAAGGTTGTTATTAAATCAATTTTCTTATGAGGTTATGTTGTTCATGATAATTCACATCCATGGGTTAACAATATAACATAACCACCTTGGCCTCGTAAGTTTTGTTTAAGTTAGTAAAAACCAATTCCTTGGTCTGGAAATTGATTTCTCTTAATTTTATTAATTTTAGACCTTTTGAGATGATTGAAACACCGAATGGTCATGGATGTTTTTAATTATAATTCATTAAAGGATTCCTAAAAATCCTATTCTTGGTCTGATATGAGGTTTCTAGTGATATTTAGAAAGAGTTAATAAAGAATTATGAGATAGAAGAATAAACAACATGATTACAATATCACAATTGAAATATTACAACACATAGTTGTCCAAAACCCTAATACATAATGAATTTATCTAATACTAGAGTTTCTAGTAATTAAACAACTCGCAATACCTGAATTCATTATATGGAAAAATTAGGAGTGAAGGTAATTGGGAAGGTATCACAAAAGAAAATTCTCTCTTCTCTACTCTCCTATTCGTTCTCTCTCTTATTCTCTTCTTAGCCATATGAATTGTTTTCCCCCTTGAAATATCTTGGAATGAATGAATACTTAATGACTCCCAAACTTAGAGGGCCTTCCACATATTTATAGTTTTTAGTAGTACATGACATGTACTAGGAAGTACACAATATTTACCCTGGTAAACACATTTCGACCATATTTTCTTCACCGGTGGGTGAGCTAACATGTCATATTTTACTTGAAACACGATGACACTCGGTAGGTGAAAGTACACGATGTGTAGCGCCACCATACATGGCATTTAATATCATTTATCATCCATCAATAACTTCTATAAGGTCCACATGACGTGTATATAGAAATTACATGGCATGTATGCTTTGGCCGACAACATGGGCGTGTATCCAGTCTACCCGATCTGTGTCGTGGAAATAGTACATGAAATATATATTGAGTACACAATGTGTAGTTTAGAATTTGTTTTCTACCCTTTACTAATTTGTGACTTTGTATGGAAAACACCTGAAAATCAGCATAATCACCAATATAAGAATTTTTATCCTCATAAGGATTGAGATTTGGTGAAAACAAGTTTTCATGATCGTTAATATCTTTGAAAAAGTATGAAAAAATTGGGAACATCAGTAAGCAAACATTAGTAAAAAATCACATACACCATTTACTATATATAGTCACAAGAATCAATACAATTGGTAGTCTTGATCCAATATAATAAACTAATTAATATAATTTTCAAAACACCCTTATACTCTTCTTATAAATATCACCCCTTACCGCCCACTCTCCTAACAACTTATAAGACTTAGATATTTTGAAATTTCTTTTAAATTACCTTACCAATACACTCTACCATATCCTAGTTTTTTTTGGAATCATCTAAAGATCATATCAAGGATCCTTAAGGGGTAGCCTAATTGGAGATAAACAAATAGATAGGTAAACCCTAAACTATTTTAATTTAATTTTATTATTCTTATACTACCCCCACATATTCTACATACACCTAATAATAGTAACATAATTATCCTAAATATAATTATATGTATTTATTATGGTGTAATATATATCTTATAACCCCCTTATTTGGTTTCTAAAACGAAAACATTGTTTACAGTATGGTTGGATCAATGCCTCCATGAACAATGTAATTTTTTCTCCACCGCATTTAATGTTTGTTATAGAAACAATATTATGGTTAAATATAATTAAATAAGTATATTAAAACTCTTTTAAATTTATGTAAATATTTCAAAATAATTAAATAAAATAAAATTATCTAGTTCATGGTAGTAGGTAAAACGACCTAAATGAAGTAACTATATAATGTTAACATTTTAACTAAGTAAACCACCCCTATGTTAGAACATATATTGGTATTTTAGAATATATATATATATATATATGTATAAAATTTCATTTCACTTTTATAGTTATATTCCCATTTGAAAAAAAATCAATAATTATCCACAAGTGATCTCACCTTTGAACCATGAAACAAAAACTATGAGAACAATGAAAATAGACATTATATCTCATTAAAATATTTATACATGAACACAATAAAATTATAGTAAATAAGATATAGATTTAAATGTTTTATAATTAATTAATTAATGAATATAATTTTATTATCTAGGATGTTAAGTGTAAGTGCTGAATGATCTTTGAACCTAAGTTATGATATTTCCATGAACCAACCAAATTTCTATGAGTTATGAAATTTATCTCTTTAAATTATAATATATCAATATTTTATGTTATTTAATTATTTTAAATTATTTATATATATCTCTTGCATATATATATATATATATCTTATTCCTCCTTTATTTGATAAGATAATACATGATTTAAGTTCATTTCCCAAATGTGTTCCTTAAAATCAAACCTGATTATGGGGAACTTTTCTATCCCTTAGCCCTTTTATATAACTATCTTTTAAATTATTTATTCCCATTCATTATTTAAATAACTAACATAATATTTTATAGATAAATATTCTAGTTTATCAATTTTTTTCAAATAAATTTCCATATTTATTCTTTGATCAACGTCTTTTACCAATTACTTAATGCACTATTTGGAAATTTTATTTTTATACCCAGTTTTATACCATTTTTCATGAAATTTTATTTCAAATGAACACCATATTTTGAGTACTATACATATGAATTATGATATAAACATATATAATATTTAATTCCTTACTCTATTTGTAATCTTTATGAAATATTCATTGATTTTGATATGTGACAGGATTATGAAACCCATTTCTTTCCATGGGTAATTATCATGTTTATGATTTATGTTTCATTTTATTTTGTGGCAGAAATAAGCATTTACATATTATGATGGGTGAAACCATATATAACTCCATTTAATTGGGAAATGCTTATGTATCAAGAGGTGATATGTAAGGGATTAGAGAATAAACCTAATATATGATGGGACTCTATCCACTAAGTGATGTTGTCTCAGTAGATAGCCTTGAATTATGCTTATGACAGGTTATATATTTCCTCCAATTTAAAATGTTTAAAGGAGATTATAATTCCATGTTATTTATGTTATGATCCCATATTATTATTCTATATTCTTTTCTTTTATGATATCATGTTATTACTTTTGAATCATATGAAATGCTTTGTTATCCTGTTTGTCCCCTTGTTGGGATTTGATGCTCACCCCTTTAATCTATATATTCCCTAGGTTACCCTATAAAGTTTTAGAAGATCAAATGAATTTATAATATCATTATACAGTTTAAAATAAATACCATTTTTATTTTCATTTTGATGTATGATGAACTTATTATTCCAAGGATTCTAGGCCTCATGATCTTCGTATTTTGTTTACTAGATGTTTATATAAAAAATAATGCAATAATATGTGTAAAATAATTAGGTTGATATAGTTGGTATATAATATAATTTGAAGTCATTTTTTGGGATTAGGACTTAAATACATTAGTTATAACCCTCGAAATAATTCTTAGTATAAGAGAATATGATGAAATTTTGGTAAAGTATAGAGTGAGTGGTTTGTAAGATATTACATCCCTGTCTGGATACTATAAGTGGATGTGGATCTATCATAGTTTTTACTTGGGGTAATGACCATGAAAATGGTGGATTTATTATTAAATTAGTCATAAAATAGTTCATGAAAAAAATTTCTTTTATACGAACCTGGTATGGCACTCCTGGGGGAATTTCTTTAGAAAAATTAAAAACCTGATATAAAACATTATAAAGGACTTGAATATATTGTTAGGTTAGGAACCCTATTAAGAAAATTACCATGGATAACCTATTTTTAAACCTAGAGAATATTAAGTTAGGTTTTATGAATTATTTATAATTTATTCCTTTTAGTTTCATAGTTTCCATTTTTATATTGTTACTAGTTAGAGTTTTCTCATACAAAAGTTTATTTTGGATATAGTAAATGATTAGAACCAGAATAAAATATTAAAATATGTTCTCACTATCTATTAAAGACAATCAAATGTATTATATGATTATATTTCTATATATTATTTAATATCTTGAATGTTTATTAGAATTATTTAAATAATACCTCAAAACACAGAGGTTGAGCTATATGTGAGAAAATAAAATTGAGATATTATTTCATCCTTAGTATATAACTCCTCCTTGGTTAATGTTTATGAAATAAACCTCCCTAAAAATATTATCCTATATTATTTAGTGGATTTTGATTCTATATTTTTCATAGATTATCTATACCTATATAAATCGAACATCAACTAGAATGAGATAGAGAGAGATATCACTCTTCAAATCTAGAGTCATCCTATGATTTTGTATAAGTGTTAGGAGGGGAATGAATCTACTTTGGAATATTCTTATCAATAATTGATATTATTTCACTATAATAAATCATATCTATCTCAAATTATTTATTCAAAGGAGGGAATCATGCTCGAAGGCATTCCCAATGTGATGGATTATACTGATGTATTCCCTGAAGAGTTTCCTGGTATTCCTCCTAACTTATGGGTTTAGTTAAATATTTAACTTATACCTATATCTCTTCCCTTATCTAAGGAACATTACATAATACACACTACTGAGTTAGGAGAACTGAATAAGGATTTTCAATAGAATCTGGATAAGGGTTTTATATGCTAGGGTGCTTCATTGTAGGGTGCACTGGTCCTCCTCACCAAGAAGAAATATAGATTAATGAACCTCTACATTTAGTATCATGAACTAAAAAAAATAAAAAAAATAAAAACTATCCCTAACCACATATATATGACTTGGTTGATCAAATAAATAGGGATTGGTACTTCTTATAAGGTAGAAATGCATTCTGGGTATCACTAATTAAGGGTGAAAATGGATAATATTCCCAAGATTACCTTTAAAACATGGTACATATACTATGAGTTATTAGTAATCCCATTTAGAATCATTAATAATCTATAAATAGTCATAGAATAAATTAATATATTCTTTAGAGATTACCTCAGAATATTTTTGGAGTATTTATAGATGATATTATGATATACTCTAAAAGTAAGGAACATCTTGAGGAGCATTTGAATACTATATTAAAGAATTTGGGAAAGGAAAATATTTATGAAAATTATAGTAAATGTGAGTTATATATGGAGGAAGTATCATTTTTGGGGAATTTTATCAGAAAAAGGGATATCTTTGGACCCATTGATGATAAAGACAATTGAAGAGGGTCCCATATCAAATTTAGTAATGGATATCCAAAGAATCCTTAGACTAGGCGAGTATTACCAATAATTTTTGAGAAACTTATCATGATTGTAAAAATTTATATCCAAGATGAATCAAAATGTAGTAATGTTTTTATGAAATGAGGAAGTCAAATAGATATTTAAATAATTGAAGAAGAGTCTTATAAATACACCATTCCTCACAATTCCCTCAAGTGGGAGATTTTTTTGGTGTACAATGATTCTTCCAAGAAGGGTTTGGCTTGTGTACTAATGCATAATGATAAAGTCATAACATATGCCTCAAGGAAGTAAAAATTTCATGAGAACAATTCCCAAAATATGATCTAGAGTTGGTTTTAGTGGTATTTATATTTAACATTTTGTAAAACTACCTTCATGGAGAGAAGTATTAAATATATATGGGTAATAAGATACTAAAATATATATTCACATAGAAGGACCTTAATATTCACCAGTGAATATGGTTAGAGATGATCAAGGAATATAACTACTCAATCCACTACCATCCTCAAAAGGTAGACAAAGTGACAGATTACCTAAGTAGAAAAGATCCCATAAACTTATTAATGACGAGAATTGTAAGGACCTAATATTCATAGACTTATAATTTATATACATGGGAATAATAATGGAAGAAACACAATAATTTTTTTCTTAAATGATTTATCAACCATACCTTCAAGAGAAGAAAAAGGAAACTCAAATAAATAATTTGGAAATACAAAATAACGTGGATGCTATAAGAAAAGACAAATCATCAGAGTTTAACATTGATGAAGAATTATTTTTAAGATTTAGGTCACATTATGTGTACCATTAAGTCCTAAGATAAAGAAATTATTGAATGATGCACATCAGTCAACCATCTCTGTACACCCATGGAATATAAATATGTATCGAGATCTACAAGAGAATTATTGGTGGGAAAATATAATGTCAGGGATCATAGGATATACATCACAGTTCTTGGTATATCAACTAGTGAAGTATTAAAGGAAAAGATTTAAGGGAATGATTCCACCGTTACCCATATCTATATTGAAATTGGAGGACATTGCCATGGACTTTATCATAGTTATTTCAAATACATCAATAGGAAATAAAGTTATAAGGCTTGTTGTGGGATATCTTAAAAAGGATGATTATTTCATCTCTATTTTAGAGTACTTCTCACTCAATAAATTTTCAAGGACATATGTTAGATACGTTTTTAGGATGCATGGAACACAATTATTGATTGTATTCGATTGAGGTACAAGATTTACCACTAAGTTTTAGAAAATTATCCAACATGATATAAATATTTAATTGAACATTATTATAAATTATCACCACAAAAATTATGGCCAATATGAGATTACTATACATACACTTGAATACATGTAGAGATAATGTTTTGTTAACTTAAAAAGAGAATGGGATCAATATCATCCTTTGGTTAAGTTCTCATACAATAATATTTTCAACTCAAACATCCAAATGAATCCATATGAATCCTTTTATGGGAAGATATGTAGAAAAAATTCATTCTTGGATGATGTTAGAGAATGTAAGCTATTTGGTCCTGAAATGGTCAAGGAAATGTTATAAAAGGTCAAGACCAATCAACATTAAATTAGGGATTTTCAAATTAGATAGAATATTTATACTAAAAATTATTGATGTGACCTAAATTTTGCGGTTGGAGATAAAGTGTTCTTCTATATATCTCCATATAAGAGAGTCATGAGATTTGGGAAAAAGGGAAAGATAAGTCCTAGGTATATATTCTCTTTTGAGATTCTTGATAACTTTGGAGATATGACCTATCATCTAGCACTCCCACAAACCCTTTTTCAAGTATATGATTTATTCCATGTATCCCTCTCGAGGAAGTACATACAAGATCGATTTAATGTACTTAATTTATAGCTGGTACATATAGAAAATGATCTCTCCTATGAGGAAAATCTGATGAAGATCTTAAACCATATAAATAAAGTTTTACACAATAAGAAAAATCACTTAGTTAGGGTACTACGGTGAAACCATAAGTATGAGGAGGTGACATGGGTACCGGAGAAATACATGAAGCTAAAGTATCCTCACATGTTTTCTCCTTATTATGTAAAAAAAATTTAAGGTAGAAATTTGTTAAGAGAGGAAGGATGTAATGAACCGATATTTTATTAAGGGAATCTACCTTTTGAATATATGATTTTATATAATGATCATGCACCACATGATAGAGCCAAACAAGTTTTATCATACCAATATGAAAATTAAATTATAGAATAAAAATGGACAAAATAATTGAAAGTATTACAATGGGACAAAAAGTAGAAAATAATATCACAATAATATGAAAGTTTTATATGCTTAATTCCTAAGAATAATTTCACTCATGAACAATACTATAGAAATGAAGTATAATAATAGTAATAAAATATGCATTCTTAGAATGAAAATATAAAACCTTGAGAGAAAATATAAGTGAATTATCAATGAATAAAATATTAGGTATTCATAGGAAATAGGGAACCCATATGACCATTACAAATATCACTATTGGAATAGTAATCTGACCATTGCAATAGTAATCTGATTGTTAGAATAGTAATTTGACCGTTGGAATAATAATTTAACCATTGGGATAATAATATGTCTGTTAGGAATAGTAACCTGGCTATTAGAATAATATCCTCACTTATGGATTTGTAAAATAATATGTAGGTATCTTATAAAATAAAAATATGATATATTTATGCCATTTTATAAGTAAATAAATATTTTAAAAATGATAAATTAAGTGTTTTTATTTTATTAAAACTTAAACATTTTAATTACACTTTTATAATAAATATAATAATTTAATATAATTTTTATTTTTATTAAATATTATTATAAATTAATATTATGATTTATTATAATGATAATATAATTTTATAAGACCTTATGTAAATCATAAATGATTAAAACATGATCATAATATTAAAATTTATATTTTTAAAATAAACTAATATTTTAATTAAAAATTAAATTTATAATTTTAAAAAAATTGATTTGATTTATGTAATATTCAAATAAAATAAAGGTTAGGGTGCATTTTAAATATTTTTCTAAAATAAATTGATTTTTTGGTGAATAATGAGATATGAAAAAATATGGCATTTAAAATTATAAGCTAATTACAAGAATTTTTGAGTCATGGATAATGTAATCACTCATTAGTTAAAACTAATACGAACCATTTACTGTATATATTCATAATAATAATTAATATTATCATTCTTGAGCCAAAATAAAAAACTAATGAATATATTATTCAAGAAGACCCCTCTCCCCCTTATGAATACCACCACTCACCATCCCTTATCCTCACAAATTCTAAGACATTGATATTGAAACATTTTCATCCAATTACATTCCAAATCCGCTCCCACATCTTAGTTATTGTGGTCTCATCCAAATACCATTTTAAAAATCCTTAATGGGTTGCATAAAAAGAGTCAACTAAAGGGAGAGGTAAACACTAATCTAATTTCTTTCGATTTTATTCTTATTATACCACCCATATGTTCTAAATACTCCCGAAAATAGTAACATAAGTATTATAAATATAATAATATGTTTTTATTATTCTGGTATATATATTTTATACCATCACTTATTTTTTTTGAAGATGAAAACATTGTTCGTAATATGGTTGGTTCACCGCCTCCATTAACAACACACATTGTTTTTATACACCACCTTAAAGGATATTTATATAAACAATATTATTGTTAAATATTATTATAATAAGTATATTATAAATTATTTCAAGTTATTTAATTTTTTAATAATCATTTAACTAAATAAAATGAATGTTTTTCGTGACGGTTGATAAAACAACCTAAATGAACTAACCACTTAATGTTAATTTTTTTACTAAGTAAATCGTCCCTATATCAAAACACATACAAGTATTTGAGACCATTTAAATTTATATATAAAAATTAATAAAATTTCATTTAATTAATATAGTTACGTTTCCATTTTACATGAACATCAATAATTTTTGACAAGCGATCCAACCTTTGAACCATGAAATGAAGTCCCTTCAAATAAAAAAATTAAACACTATATCTCATTGAAATGGGTATAACAGAACATAATAAAATTATAGTAAATAAAATATAGATGTATAATGTTATGAATTAAGTAACTAATTAATATAATTTTATTATCTAGGACATTAAGTGTAAGTGTAGAATGATTATGAAACATAATTTAAGGGATTTCTCCGAACCAACCTATTTTCTTTAGGTTATGAACATTATCTCCATAAATAAAATTTTATATTTATATTATGTAATTTAATGGGTATAAATTATTTATATATTTCTCTTAAATATATACCTATCTTTCTATACTTTTAATTGAGAGGTTAATACATTATTTAAGCTCATTTCTCAAATGCCTTCTTTAAAATCAAACCTGATTAAAGGAAAACTTTCCTATAAATTAACCCTTTTGTGTAAACATATTTTAAAGTACTTATTCCCATTCATGGTATTATTAATTAGAGGAAACTTTTAGGGATATACATTCTTGTTTTCCTCTATTTTTTAAATAATTTTGAATATTTATTCTTTATTCAAAGCCCTTAACTGATTCATTAAACCACTGTTTTGAAAGTTCATTTATATACCAAATTCTCTACTCTTTTCCCAAATGTTTATTTCCAAATGAACACCATACATTGAGACTTATAATTATTTATTTAGATATTAATGTCCAAAATATTTAATACCTTATTATCATTGTAATCTTTATGATACAATATTATTAAACCCATTTCGTTCCATGGGCAATTCTTATGTTTATACCATACATTTGATTTCCTTTTGTGGTAAACATAAGAATGCACATGTTATTATAGATGAAACTTGATAGTTATACAATTAATTTGGTAATTTTTATATCTCATGAGACTATATTTATGGAATTGGGGAGTAAACCAAATTCCTGATGGGACTCTGTCCACCATGTGATGTTGTATTGACAATTAGTCTTGAGTTATACTTATGTCATGTTATATGATGAAGCTAATTTACTATGTTTCAATGATAATATTTTTCCATGTTATTTATGTTATGATTCAACAATATTATTCATTATCCTTTTAATTTATGATATCATATTTTTCCTTTTAAATCACATGCAATGATTCATTATCATGTTTATTCCCTTACTGGGATTTATAACTCACCCCTTTTATCTATGTACTCCCCAGGTATTCATATAAAGTATTATGAGCTCAAATAGATCAAGGATATAATTATATAGATTAAAATAAATTCATTTTATTTTAGTTTCATTTTTATATATTATGATCATAGTCTTCCAAAGACACCAGGCCTCATGATCTTTGGGTTGTGTTTATTGGATGTTTATGTTAAAAATCATGTAAAAATATGTGTAAAAAGATTGGGTTTGTATAATAATACACCCTTAAAAATAATTATTATTTAATTAATATAATATATATATAATCATTAAATATATTCTTTTTACCATTTATGTAAAATAGAAATTAAAAATGAATCATATTGCTTCAATAAGGTGGTAGTCTACACATACGCTCTAGTGACATTATCATTTTCCAACATATGAGTAGGTTAGAAGACATATAAGATATTATGATTAGATAAGTATAAAAATATCATAAATATCATATATAAAAATTAAATCTATAAAAATAACCAACTATTAATGGTGGTGATGAAAAATGAAATACATCGCTTTGCGAGGTGGTACTCCGCATGTATGTATGAATGATGATTTAATTTCTAATTTGATGGAGAAGTTTATAAATAAAGGTTGAGATATTGAAATAACAAAATCTTATTATATTATATATATTTATTTTATTATTTAATAATGGTTAAAACATAATATAAGGAGTTATAAGAAGAAATAAAATTAAAACACTTGGTTAAGAGCTATACCTCTTCTTTAGAAAACCACCATTGGATTACACATTAAGCCATCTATGGTTAGTATTTTAATCAAACTAGAAACTTTAGATCATGGTGAGGAATATTATTAAGTAATTTTTTCAGTGATTGGATAATACATAAGGATCATGATGTTTGAGTAAGATTGGAGAGATGGTGTCCTTTCATAATGGAGGGGGATAACACTTGAATTTTTTCAAAAGATTAAAATACATTAATATCTTACTCAATACATGTGAAAAAATTATATTATTTAAAAGTTTGGAATATATTGGATCATAATATTGATATTAAATAATACTTAGAATAGTTTCTATGTAAATTTAACCCTTATAGTTTTGTTTTAACCCTTAGTTAATCTATTTTAACCTTTTTCGTAGTGCTGAATTTTTACCCTGATTACTATTCATAGTGAAAAATGTAAGTGGAATCATTAAAAAATTTGGGAATTATTATTCAAATTATGGATTAAATTTTATAAAATTAAATTTATATAAGTGGTATACTTTAATTTAAAAACAAATTCAAAAAGTATGAATAAAAATGATTTTAAAAAAATGTATTTTAAACCAAAAAATGAACTTATACCAAAATCAAGTATAATTTTTATTACATTGTAATTTATTAGTTCATTTATAATTACATGAGCCTTATACTAATTTATGATAAAATTTAGAACATAGATAGGCTTTTAAATTACTTTATTTAAAGAAGTAAATGATAGTTTTACTAAAATAGGTATTTTTTTTTCATTTCATTTAAAAATAAATGTTTTCAAATAAATACCAAAAATTTACCTTAAGATAATATTGAAATTATGATTTAAAGAAATCAATTCATCAAGTGAAATTTCTAAAAAAATATATAAATTAATTATATTGTCATGCAAAAAATTCAATAAAAATCATTTTTTAAGAGAATATATTTTTGATGCATAAACTGTCATTACTGAAGATTAAGTACTTAATTATTATGAATTAAAATTTATATATATTTTTTCATAATGTTTTTAATACTATTCATAACCTCTATTAAAATGGCTATGTTATAATAGTATACTATATCATAGTTCATTTATACTTGAAGTTGTATATAAAAAAGGCTGTTGAATAATTTATGTTTATTTCAAAAGAATATATATATACACACACACACAAACACACACAAACATAATCTTAGCTTACACCACCAGAGACCCAAATTAGATTTTCACCACACTACAACATTGACCAAAAATATTATCATGGAAATTAGCTTTAGGAGAACTAATATTCCTCCTCTTAAAAACTTATGACACAAAAACATAATCCCACATCCAAAAGAAGATAAAGATGAGACCTCTCTTTATAAACCTACAAATCATCACCAAAACTAAGACTAAGAACACATGAGGAAAACCAAATTTTGAAAAAACATTAGAAGACCATATAAAATTACTTCACTTACCCAACATCATTGATGATTAAAAATTTTTACTTTCTAATTTTCCATTCCTTAGTTTTGAAAATTTCAAAAACTTTAACACTTTCATAAAACTGTATTTTAGTAAATTTATATAGCTCAAGTGTTTTAGAATGTTTCTTTGAAAACATCATTTCCTACTAAATGTATAAATGATTCATATATAAAAATAATATAAAAATTTTAATCTGATTCATCGAACTGACTATGTGTCTAGTCTATCAGACCGACTAATGTAATGTCTAATGGATAGATTAGCGATCTGTCTATCAAATTGACTGATGCCATATCCATCAGACTAAAAATAGCTCAAATCCACCAAATTTAACATATTTCATTTCATTAAATTGATAAACTATTGTATATTTAATTGTAATATACAAAGTTTATAATTAGAGTAATTGGAATTATTTTTATCGGACATAATACTCAAACACATTGTAATGGTTCTAATAAATATCGCATCAGATGGAATAATTTTTTGAGCTGTCAAGTGATGATCATTTGAGGTTGTTGAAACCAACTCTGAGAATCATGGAAATATGACCATTGGAGAAATTACTATAAATAGAAGTGACTACTTGGATATGGGATCTAATTAATTTGAAACTTTAGATGTTTGATATTTTTCTCTTCCAGAACATATTGTTCTCACACTTTGTATGTTTTAATAAATTTTTAGTTCTAAGGATTATGAGTGAGGAGTTGTAAAATAATTAGAACATTTTTCTTTTTTACTCATCTGTCTAATCATGTATTAGATTTAGGGATTATGGAGATAAGAAGAAAGATGAATTTGGTCCATCAGATTTAGTGATTCAGTGTCTAGGAAGACAAAGTTGATGTCGATCAGTATATTAGGGGCTTCTAGGGGAATATAATTCAGAGTTATTATAATATTATTATCATTTTTTTTCATGGTGTGGAAATTTATACCTTTACAGTTAGGTATAAAACTATGGATATCTTATGTCAATATTATATGAATTCCTTGACTCTTAAGGCCAAAAAGTATAATTAATTTTATTAATATTTTAAGCCATTATTTCTTCTTCATAAGCTTTCATATTTCTAGTTTCTAAATGTTTTAAATTCAGATTCATTTATATTATAATTTTTTGTATCGATATTTCTAGTAATTTTTTTATCAGACTATATGTGAATATGAATAAAAAATCAATTGTATTATATGATTTTTTTATTAAATACACATACTATGATCATTGAAGCAATTCCAAGTTTGATATTTTTAAATAAATAGGTTTTGGGTTTTGTGTTAGTTTAAAATTTTAAACTAGAATTTGACCCCCACTTGTAGCCATCATAAACTTTTATGATCCAAAAATTCATTTCAGAGGAGGTTTTTCTGCATTACTTTCAGATTTTTTACTGTTGTTATCCATTACATGTTTTTAAGTTTTCATAAATTTATTGTTTATAAAATGTTTTTACACTAACATGTACTATAAAAAGAGATTCAATTTTCTATAATATGGTAGGGTTAAATTTTGGAACCCTTAAGAACATGCATCCTAGTTGACTACCTATCTTTGATGTGAATGACTCTAAATATTAAAAAGTATTGATGAAGAACTTTGTTATAAAATCTGGAGTTGAAATATTTTTGATGTTGATTAGAAACTATAAAATTCCAGAGAAGGAAGTTATTTTTTTACTAATCATGAAATGTTAAAATATCAACTAAATTACAGAGTGGGGAATACTATATTATGTTCTATAAATTTAAACACATATAGTCATTTTCTTCATATGAAGCTTAAAATATTTTATGAAAGAAGTTGGAGATAACTCATTTTGGAACTTCTAAATTCATTGAAATGAAAGGATCTATGCTTAGAGTTTATTATCAAAATTTTTATTTTCTACCTTTAGAGTCAGTTACCAAGATGAATAAAAAGTTTATAACTATTATAAATAGTGAAAAATAAATTGGAGAGAAATACCTTGATGATTTTGTTTTAGTTGAAAAAATAATTGAGATCATTCATATTGAATGGTAATCCAAAAGTTATTCTTTGGATGACAAAAGAAGGATCACTAATATTAATCTTGATGATCTTAGAGGAACCATTATGCAGTATGAGGGTAGACTAAAAATATATAAAGATAAAATTAAATATAATAATGGAGGAGTTGATTTTTCAACTACATCAGATGATCATATTAAAGTTCAATATACTATAATAGTTGTAAATACTTCTAATAAGAATAAACTTGTTGTTGAATTTTATACTAGTTCTTTATAATAGTTGGGAAATGAGATGGATAATATTGTGAGAATAATTAATAATATTATTGGAAAGAAATATTTTTTGTAACAATATAATAAAATTCACAAGGATAAAAGTTCTAATAAATATTCTTTAGATGTGATATGATATGAGTGTACGAAAGAAGGATATATCAGACCAGATCATCCCAAGATAAAAATAAAGGATAAGAAAGAATGAATTCTAATAGAAATGATAAAAATTATTATAATCACAAAGGGAAGAAAATTATAAAAGCTTTAGATACTTGGAGTGAAAGTGGAAGATAAAGTTCTTCCAATAATTCTTCAAACAATGAAAGTTGAGGAAAAAAGGATATCAGATTCTATGCAAAAATAAATAAGGTTAACAATTTGTTTATGGAAAAGGTCACTATAGAATTAATTAAAAAAATATTAATTTAAATTCTAATTAATGAGATATTAATGATAAAAATAATTATATATCTTTTGATGAATAATATTCTTCATCTGATGAGTAAAATAATTCTTTACCACATTTTGAATATGTTTTGATATTTGTAAGATTACTTGAAAATGAAAAATGTAATATTTCTAAAAAACATGATAATGATAAAGTAAAACATGAAAAGTAAAATTCAAGAATTTATACTTTAACTATTGAGATATAAAATAATTCTAAATAACTTGATAAATCTAATTTTGAAAAATAGAGTCTTCCAAAAGATCTTGAGAAATCTATTTTTGATAAAAACAAGTTTATAAAGTGATATTTTAAAACATAGTTCAAATATAGCTTCTACTGTGGATAAAAACATAGTTGTTATACTAAAATATAAAAATTACAGATTAAAGAAACTATTGTCTATGTTTAACTCTAAAAATAAACACTTTGATAAAATGAATAATTATATTATACCACTTAGAAATATTTTTTGAATGGGTTTTACAGAAAAATATATTTTAATAATAAATACATTTTTCTGATAGGTGCTTCATGATGCAAAAAATGTCAAAGTGATGGAAACATAAAAAAAAAGTTCTTTAAACAAATTACAATCCTTGGGATTTCAAAAGTCTATTTTTTAAAACAATTTAAATTTTCTAAAAAAAATATAGTTGGAAAATTTTAGATGCATAAAATTTTACTTTATGATAACATTAGACCCAAGAATGTTTGGGCTCTGAAATGATAGTGTTTTTGTTTTTAGGAAAATAAATAATGTACCAAAAAAAATTTCATGAACCAAATAAGGTCGACCCTGAACCGGTCATCAGAGCTTGTCCAAAAAAAATCATTAGAGGCATTCCCGATCCTCTCGGGCTGGAAACTAGCGTCAGGCATCAGATATACTCAATTGAGAATAATTTAACCCATAAAATATAGATAAATAAAAAATAATAAAATAAAAGAACAAACATTAAGTAGTAAAATAAAAAAAAATAGGATATAACTTCATGTGAACTCACATTCACCTCCATTCAAAGAACTATGCTCTCCCCATGGGTGATCCAGAACTGAGAAAAACCTGAAGTTGAAAAATTACAAAGAAAGTAGGCGTCAGTATTGAGATGATTAATAGGGATACCAAGAATATCTAACAACCTATTCTTTACATTTGAGGTGAGATTAATTATTTATAGATCGAAAATAGGATATATATATACATATATATAAAATAAAAATTTTTTCTATTATTTTCAAAAACATGCAACAAGCTTCCATTTTTAAGAAAAATAATCTTTCATTAAATTTACAAAATAATTTCCAAATAATGAAGGATATTTTTTCATTAAATTAATTTAAAAGATAAATAGTATTGGAATAGATATTTTAGTACAATGAAAAAATATAAGTGACTCTTTATAAATAAACTATAGAACTAAGAGAAAATATTGTACATGAAAAACAAATATCCTGGGATATTAGGTGCTGGTCGAGATGAACTAAGACAAAGCTCTTAATATAATCATGCAATCAATCTACATCAGTACTAGTTACCCACAATCACTTCCCAAACCCTAAGAGACACCCCCACTAGCTCAATCAAGGGAACATCCCATGTTCCATATGGCTATCTACTAAAGGAAACTAGCCATTGTGTAACCTCAACTAGTGCAACAAGTGTACTTAGAATCTCACCTAAATCCCCAAGGATTCCCATGAAAATTAAATAGAGGTGACTATTTATCAAGTTATAATATACGTACATGTCATAAACTTAACACAAAACGCATCCACCTTCCCACCTCCAAAATCCCACCTAAAGCAAATCCCCATTCTAATTAAAATGACCAAGGCATAATCCTATCCACTAAGTATGTAGCAAAAATAAAACTAGAGAGGGGAATGCCTTAATAGGGTTTTCTATTCTTATCCAAAATGAGTTAAAGTTCTAACCATGCCTCACCATTACAAAGGGGTAACTTTTACTTTATAAAAACATGATTTTCTAAAACCTTTCCAACTCCAAAACCATACCCTATTACTGGGAAACCCATTTTTGATGATTAAAACAAATAAAAATCATTTTATCTATAAAATTATCTTTCCAAAAATAATTAACTTCAAAACACGATTTAAACAAAATTAAATTCATGATAAAAACCAAAGGATATGTTTATAATAGAATAGAGAACCCATTTATAGGGATAACAACACTTACATAGAATATGCATTTCATTTAACAATAAAAAACTCTTGGAAACACCAATAAATTATGAAAATGAAGTTAAAATCTTGGAAATTAGGAGAAACTACCTAGAATTTTTATTAACACAATGATGGAAACCCAAAATCAACTCTAAGGAGATCAAGGAGGAAAAAGAAACTATGAAGAACCATAAATGATCAAAAACCCCAATTTAAAAATATGGAAACATGAATCCTAGGTCATAGAAACCCTAGGAAGAATAAAAAAAAGTGAAAAGTAGAAGAAGAAGAATGGAGGAGGAACATGGAGAGATTACCATTGAGATTTTTCCTTAAATCTTGAGGGAACCATGGAGGAGGAGATGAACCAAGGAGAGAGGCATGGGGGAGCATTATGAGTGATGGGGGTATAATGGGAGAATAATAGAGGGATTTGGGGTTAAAAATATAGGAGGGAAAAGTGGTAAATTACCACTTTTTAAGTGACATGGAAAACCACACAGTTTAGCTGCATAGTCTGCCAAACCATTCACCAATCGTGTGGTATCCTCTGTCCAAAGGATGAAGAATCCACATAGTTTGATTGGAGATTTCACACAATCATTCACCAACTATGTGGTCTTGACAGACTCACTATCTTGGATATAAAATTTGAATGGGTATGGAACATGGTTTCTACTAATCATGTGACACCCATATTTCTGCCCAAAAGTTCAATTTCTCCAAAAATACTCAAGAAAACATAGAGAAACCAAATTAGATAAAAATTAAACAAAATAAAATCATTTTACCTGGATAGAGTGTGAAAATTATCCACACCATTGAAAAATTATTCCCATATAAATGCTCGAAACATATGGATAATCAAAACCAAAGGAAAATATGAACTCCACACAAAAAAAATTTAACTACCAAAAGACACATGATAAAAAACAAACTTCACAACTAGAACCCGAAATGAAAAAATCTATAGAACTAGTAAGAAAAACCTCAATGAACAAATTTGAAACCATATTAAACACTGATTAAACTAGTGGAACTAAACATCCAAGAAAAAAAACATGGGTTGAGAGGGACACAATTCCACACATACTTCCAAAACATGGAACACCCCAACCTCTAGTTTAGAAACTACAGAAGAAACTCACCATAGTTTGGGGTTGGGAGGGAAAGGTAAAGGAGTTTTCCCACCCATAAAATAGGTTAAATAAGCTTAACATTAACACTTTTACACTGTCCTCCCCACCATTTTAGATCTTAGATAAACACTAATTCCCTCATACTGAAACAAGATCAAAAATTAAAACAAAACCCCAATGTTACGAAAAACTAGACAAAAAATAATGAATGTCTCATTTTCATGACCGCATGATTTGGAATTCCCCAAAAGGAATTTTCATTACGAATAAGAATTCTCAAGGTAAATATTTCATCTTCCCCTATTCCCAACAAAATACTACACCACCCTGCTCGACATCCCAAGATGTGAAAACATTTATAGCAAAAGCGACTCTAAAGAGAATCTACATCAACAGAATGATTATATAAATGTGTTGGGGGTACATATAAGGGGTGGATATTGATATATGACGCTTCCTAGAAGCACATTGAAAAAAATATAGTATATAACCCAAGATTCTATAAGTATGAAATGTATTTTGTGATTATTGACACAATGAATTCTTGTGACCCACCTTCCCAAACTGATAGCACCCCCAAAGCTCACTCCCAAATGAATCTAGGAAGAAGAAACATGACAACCACTTAATACCACTTCTGATTATTCTAGATGTATCCTTATTTACATTTACCTTTACTAGAGATATATCCACTGCTCCTAGGGATAGTTGGGACATCCAAAATATCAGACCCTTTGATTAGAATAACCTTGATCTGAACAACCAGCCTCACTACTTCTTTATAGGTGTTAGGAGATGATGACACCGCCTAAAATAGTTATAGTCGAATCCCCTTTTCAAATAATCAAGACTTTAAGAATTCCTCTTCATCCAATTATAGAAGATATGACACCAGATCATTAGAACTCCTAGCATAATCTAAGACAGAAGATCCACCTTACCTAGGATGGTATAACACCATCTCCTTCGTTACCCTCACAACTTGAAATAAATATTGTCAGATTAACAAGGCCTTAAATCTTTTCCAATAATGAAACTTCTATGGTTTGGACTGGTAAAAAAACTTATACCACTTCCAACCTATACCTTTCAACATAAAGGTTGTAAACTTGAGTTTAAGAGACTTAGGGAGATCAAGATGAATGAAAATATCCTCAATAACTTGAAACTATTATTTGGATTTTCTAGTCTCTAGCTACCCTGAAGAAATGAGGAGGGTATAACTCTTGGATATTTCAGAGGAAATAATAGAATTGTGGACCAATGGGATCCATATCCATGATAGACTAGATGATTGTTCCATGAATTGATCATCTAATATAAAAAGAAGGTAAGTATCAACTAAAAAGGATTTTTAGACTCCCATAGAACTCTGTGGGGGCACACCCTAAAAACAAGAAGTGCAAGAATAAATCAAAACACAACACAAACAAATCTTCACATATCAATAATGAACCAGCAACCCAAAATCAAACACTTCCCATATGAAATTGAAGACAAAAAAACCAAGGAGTCAAAACAAACCCCTTACCACATAAAAAAGAATCACTCTACATGCATTTTCCAAAACATTAAATCTACCTTTTTGTAATCATTTTCAGAAAACAAAAAGCTTCACAAACTAAAAATCTATGATTGGTATTTCATGAATCCTCACAAATCCATACATACCTACCAACCTAGTGACACCTCGATTCAGACCACCACTCATCCACATGTGTGAGTATCCATAAGAATAAAAAATTTCTAAAAAATATATTCTCACTTCAAAAAAATACATTCATCCCTAGTACAAAATTCATAACTTACATCCCATTATCCATTTTATAAAACATTTCAAGACCCATCCAAATTTTCTTTCCACTTTCAAAATAATTACATTTAATTTTTATATTTTAGAAACCATTTTAAAAAACCAAAACATTATGTTATTTTCCACAATAAATCCCTCAATACCAACTCGAACCCACACCATAATTAAACGATAAAAAATAAACACTAAATGGGTCAAAAATATGGAAAAATAGAAAAACAGACACCACACATAGCCTGGAAACATGGTTTGGTGGTCCATGTGTCATTCATGTGAGCATATTGGAGGTCAAAAAAGGTAGTTTCATGGTCTTCACATGGTTTTCCAGACTATGAAAAACAACAATGAACCCCTTTGAATTCCTCCAAGATAACCATATAATCTTTAAGACCAATTAAAAACACTCAAATATCAGCAAGAAACTTGAAAATATTCAAGACTTAAGAATAGATTCTAAGGAAAAACCATCTCGACCATGATGTAAATTCAAGAATCCTTCTTAATAGGTGGTGATAAAGAACCTACCCATCACTGAACACTTCATATCTAAAATTTTTGGCTCCAAACTACTGGACATCACAAAATAATCAAGGGCTAAACCTGCTTTGATACAATTTTCTCATGAACCAACCTGGGTTGACACTGAACCAGAAACCTGATCCATCTAAAGATAAGGGAATAGAGTAATTATTTATCCTCCTTGGATGAAAACTAGTGTTGAGCTTCAAATATACTCAATTAGAAATTATTTATCCCATAAAATACAGATAAATAAACAAGGAAAAAAACAATCTAGACGTGGGAAATGAAATAATAATGGTACATACCTACATGTGACCTCATGGTCACATTTAACCAAATAAACATGCTCTCCCCATGAGCGATCCATAACTAAGAAAAACATGAAGATGACAAATGATAAAGAATTTAGGCACGAGCAATGAGATGCTTAGTAGGGATTCTAAGAATAACCAATTCGATATTACTTACATTTAAATTGAGATCCATTATTTCTAGTTTGAAAATAGAATATAAATATATATATATAAATAAGTTTTTTTTGTTATTTTCAAAATCAAGAAACTGGATTCCATTTTTAAGAAAAACCAAATTTCATTACATCTCGAAAACATTTTTCAATGCAAAAAGGAAAGCATTTCATTAAATCACTTTAAAATATAAACAATAAAGGAATATGTGTTTTAGTAAATGAACACAATAAAATTTATTCTTTGTAAAGAAACCGGGGAATCATAAGAAAATATCTTACATGAAAATAAAGTATCATGGGATATTAGTTACTGGTCAAGATTTCATAAGATAAACATATCAATCAAATCCATAAATAAATCTCTAATAGTACTAGTTATCCACAAACACATTCCAAACACTTGATGACACCTTCACTGTATCTACTGAGGGGTACATCCCATTAGCAGTCACACTGCATACATAAACCCACTAGATAGTCTGTAACCTCAAATGGTTCAGCAAGTGTACTTGGTCTCCCACCAAAATCCCCAAGTATTCCCATGAAAATAAAATGGAGGTGAGTGTTTATCATGATAGAATATATATACATGTCATACATTTCACACAAAAAATCATCCACATTCCTACCTATGAACTCCCACCTTAAGCCCATCCCCATTCAAATTTAAAAAACCAAGGTATAATCATTTCAAATAAGTAAATAGTAAAAATCACACATAGAGATGGGAATACCTTAAAATTGTTTTCTATTATTATCCAAAATGAGTCAAAGTGCCCACCAGGCCTCACCACTATAAATGTGTCACTTTTACATTAGAAAAACATGATTTTACAGTACCTTTCAAAATAAAAAACCATACCTCTTTATCGAGAAACCCATTTTTAATGATTAAAACCACTAAATATCATTTTATCTATAAAAATATCTTTCCAACTGAAACCAAATGTCAAAAAAAGACTGAAACCAAATTAAATTTATGAAAAAAACAAATTGAGAAGTTTTTAAAAGCAAGATATAACCCATTTCCAAGATCAAAACACTTACATAGAATATAAATTTCATTTAACCATAAAAAACTTCTAGAAACACCAAGAATGTTTGGAAATAAATTTATAATCTTTGATAGAGGGATACCCTTCTTAAAATATTGATTTATAAAATGATAGAAACTCAAAATCACCTCTAAGGATCTTAAGGAAGAAAAAGGAACCAAGAAGAACCCAAAACACCAACAAACCCAGTTTAAAAACCTGGAAACATGAACCATAGGTCATAAAAACCCTATAATGAAGACAAATAAGAACAAAGTAGATGAAGAAAGAAGGAGGAAGAAAAACTAGGTATTTCCTTGGAGATTCTACATTAAATCTTGAGGAAACCACATGATTCCACCATGGGGGAGGAGAAGAACCAAAGGGAGTGGTGTGGGGACATCTCTATGGGTTATAGGGGTGAAATGGGGGAATAATAGGGGGAATTGGGGTTTAAAATTGAGTAAGGAAAAGTGGTAAATTTTCACTTTAAGTGACCATACCAACTACACGGTTTGGACGCACGGTCTTCTTGACTCTTTTCCAACCGTACAGTAGCCTCTATCCAAAGGAGATGAAAGCAACATTGTTTTTTGGGTAAGGCTGCACAACCGTGCACTAACCATATGGTCTTGGTAGACTAACTATCTCAGCTAAACTATTTCAAAGGTCATGTTTCACAATTTTTACTATCTTTGCACCACCCAGACTTTTTCCTACAAACTGCAATTTCATCAAAAAAACTTGGTAAAAATCAATGAAACCAAATTATATAAAATAAAATAAAATTGTTCTGTAGGGTCATAGTGTGACAATAATAATAATTGTTATGCAGATACTGGTTATTATAGAAACATGAATGTTAACAAAAATTTCATTAATAGGAATATAAAGACGAAAGGTGGTAAAGTAACTTTAAGAGATAATGATTAAAAAGAAATTATTAGTATATGTAAAATTTTTATTCTTAGTAAAGAATTCGTTTCAAATGTTTTATTTGTTTCAGGACTTAATAAAATAATTATTAGTATTATACAATTATGTGATGAGGTTTATCTTGTGAACTTCCTGAATGATAAATGTACTATTAATAGTTGTAAAAATGATTTTATTTTTTCTGCCAATTAGTCTGAAATTTTTTACATTTTAATCATAGAAGACTTAAGGATCCAATATCTACCTTTCCTTAGTGAAAAATAATATCAATCTTGTTTATGGAATAGAATATTATGACACCGTAATATTAGAACTTTAGCTATATTTTCTAAGTATTGAATTTTTATGGATCTAACAGTACATAGGTTTGTTACTTCTAAAGTCTGTGATCCTTGTCAATATAGTAAGAAAAAAGTATATTTTTAAATCTATTAGTAATATGTCAACTTATGATTCATTATAGTTAGTGAACATGAACTTATTTGGTCCTACAAAAATTGGAAGTATTGATGGAAAATAATATGTATATATTTTAGTTGATGATTATAGTTGATATACTTGGGTTTATTTTCTAGGAAATAAGTATACAACCCTATTTTGTTTTAAAAATTTATTATCTTGAGTAAAAAATTAGAAACAAATACCCTTGATAACTATTTATAGTGATTATAGTGAAAAAAACTTAAATTCATATTTTGAAACTTTTTTTATTAAAAAAATTATTATACAAAACTTTTTGGCACTTATAACACCATAATAAAATGGTGTAGTTGAAAGAGGAAACAAAATCATTCAAGATATTACTATAACCATTCCAATTGAATACTTGGATGTTTAATATTTTTGGGATGACATAATTATTAATTATTACTGTATTATAAATTGAGTTTTAATAAGACCATTTATTATCAAAACTCATTATGATTTGTGGACCGAAAAGAAACCAAAACCATCTTCTATAAATTTTTTTGGATGAAAAGTATGTTTTACGAATAATAAAGACAACATATAATAATTTTCACTAATATATGATGAAGGAATATTTTTAGGTTATTCTACAACTAGTACGGATTATATAGTTTTCAATAAAAATACAAGTATTATCGAGGAAACAATGAATTATATATTTTATAAAACCAATAATTTTGTTTTAAAATAACCTTAACCTACATATTTAGATGTTATTTAAAAATATGATTTTAGACCCATGTTAGAAAGTTCTTCTCATGAGAGAAAAATTGAAGAATATATTTCTAAAGTTACACCTCAATAATATTTTTAAAATGTTAGTGAAGAATATAGTTTTTTAATTTTAAAAAATCAGTTGTTTATTAGGAATCATCCCAGTGATAATATTATTTGGGATGTAGATCAATAAATTATAACTAGAAGTTATTTGAGAAATGAATTTGAAAATTTATCATTTTTATATAAATTCAAACCTAAGAATATTGATGAGAATTTAAGTGATGAGTATTGGATAAAATTAATGCAAGATGAGCTCATTGAATTTGAAATAAATCATGTTTGGAATTTGGTTGAACAACCTAAATATATGTCTGTAATTGGTATAAAATGGGTCTTTTGGAAAAAATGTGATGAAAAAGGAATAATATTTATAAATAAAGATATACTTTTTTCTAAAGGATATAATCAACAAGAGTGAATAGATTATAAAGAAACATATGATCTGATAGCTATACATTAAGCTATTCATACACTTCTACCATATACAACTTTCATAGATTTTAAAGTATTTCCAATGGATATAAAGTGAACATTCCTTAATGGATATGTTCAAGAAAATGTTTATATAGAACCAACCCATGATTTTGAAAATAAAAAACATCTAGAACAAGTTTTTAAACATACCAAGGAACTTTATGGAGTCAAACAAACCCCTTGAGATTTGTATGATAGGTTAGTTGGATATTTGTTACAAATAAAATTTATAAAGGGAGATTAAAATATAACTATTTTTATAAAATAAGTTTCTAAAAATATTATAATTGTATAAATCTATGTTGATGAAATATATTATGTTCAACTCAAAAGTCTTTAACATATTTCTTTTGGATCTTATGAAGTATGTGTTCTAAATGAGTATGATGGGTGCGTTAATATATTTTATGGGTTTTAAAATATCATAAAAACCATAAGGAACTTTTTTATTTCCATATATGTTTTCAAAATATATTATTAAAAAATTAATATATGAAAATTCAAAAAGTATTAGTACTCCAATAATAACCTTAAATAATTTCGATATTGATGAAGACGAGATATAAGTAGTTCAAAATATCATTATAGGAATGATTTAAAGTTTAAATACTTAATATATAGTCACATGGATTTAGTAATTTATGTGTTCTTATGTGATATATATCAATAAAATCCAAAACATTACCATATTAAAGCTATTAAATTAATTGTTTTCCTTAATTTAAATATGAATTTAGGTTTATTTTACTTTTTTGGAAATGATTTTGAGTTAAATAGTTTTTTGGATACTGAATTTGGTGGATATAGAAATGATTGGAAAATTATATTTGGAGCTTTTCATTTTATAAGACATGCTTTAGTTTCTTGGTATCGTAATAAACAACACTATATTGCACTTTCCACTGTTGAAGCTGAATATGTGGCATCTGTAATTTCTATGCTCATGTGTTATAGATGCAACACACAATCATTAACCATGGGATTAGTTTTACAAAAAATCAGATATTGGGTGATAACACAAGTTACATTACCTTAAGTAAAAACCAATAAAATAACTCATGATCTAAGAAAATTAATATAAAAAACGAAATTAATTTTGTGATGAGAAAAAGAGATATCATTTTACAATTCATTAGAACATAAAAAAAATTGATGATTTTTTAACTAAACACCTTAGTTTTGATAGATTTGAATATATTAATTTTTTTGGAATGATCACTTTCAAATGTACATCTATATCAAATTCATGTTTATCAATATTATTACATTAATAAAATCATTCTCAAAGGTTGAGAACATATATTTTGATTTTCTAAAAACGTTTTGAATTATATTTTTTTTTCTAAAAACCTTTTATTTTTCTAAAATTTATAGTTTTTGGAATCAAAACAGTTATTAAAATTTTTCCAGATTCCATTTTTTACTAGAGTATTTCAAAATAAAAATATAATTCATGATTTATTTACAGAATAAGTAAATTACAAAATTTATTATATTTAATTTCTTTTACAAAAACCTAGAAGAATAGGTTATTCATACCGAAAGTACATTTCTACTCCAAAAGGTATTCATATAATATTTTAGTTTTTTTTATAATTATCCATTACTTTTATTTATAAATTTTATTTTAAAAATTACTTCAATTTTTAAACATTAATTTTTATAAACAAAATGGTTTCTCTATTTAGATTATATTTTTTACTTCAATAAGAAGTTTTTTAAAAAAAAATAAGAGTTCATATTATTTTATCATTCATTTATTTAATAAAAATCATCCGATCAGATTTTGGATTTATATATAAGACATTGGATTTTTTTTTCAATTTTAAGCATCTCCCTTATGTCTATATATATGGGTGGTTCATTCCTTATCCCACCTTTATTTTTCAACTATTCTTCTTGACTCTCACTTCTCATTTTTTTGAACAGTTTGATTGTTTGAGATTCAACTCATCTGATTTTTCAGTCTGATCTTTGGTATCTAATCAATACAATTGCCTCAACATAAGAATTTGCAAAAAAAATTTTGATAGAAAATATGATTGAGAGAACTAGTTTTGAAAATTATGTTTTTTTATTAATTTTTTTTAATAAGATTCAATGATTTTAAATGATATTCTTTGAGAAATATGATTTTGATTTTAATTAACTAGAAATTTTTAGAAAATTATATTCCTCAATAGAAATAAATATGTATGAGGAAACTGAAGTAATTTCTTTCAATATATTTTGTGAAAATTATAAAATCCAATATCAGAAATTGGCTGACTTAGTTGAAGTGCCCTTAGAAGTTGAATCGTATAATCTATCCCATAAGATTTTGGAGATACTTGGCGGTTTTGGTAAGTCAAAAGAAGAAGCTTCATTTTTTAATTCCTTTAAAAAATTTAGAATTTTTTTTCACCTAAATATATATTCCAAAGTGGTAACCCTTTAGAAAAAAGTGTACTTGATACCAAGAAATAGAGATAGGGAATATTTTAGAGTAATTGTTATTTTTTATTAGACTTTCTTGTAGACATGAGACAGATTAATATTGTGAAGTTTGTGTTTTTCTACATAGAGTAAATTTAAAAATAATTAATTATGTCTAGAATACTCATGTTCCATTGTTTTATAAACAATAATTTAGTGAAATTAATGCATGTTTTTCAAAAAAATAATCAATTATATGCCCAAATAGAAAGTGTTTCTCTCATTCGTAAGGAAACAATAGAAAGAATGAAACTTTTTTTAAATTTATTTTGAAGAAGTTCATGAAAAAAATGGTCAAAGAGGAATCCAATAAAGGAATTGTGAAAGGAAAATAACTTTTATAAGAAAAGATGAATGCTTACTTTTCACCACCAAAGTTAAAAATACACAAAAGAAAATTTTTGATGAAGAATTTAAGAAGCTGTTAGCTTTAAAGCTCAAAATAATCTAGGAGATCCTTCATTAGGACTAGATAATACTGAATATTGGTAATTAAAGATATGTACAACTAATGAGTTGAAAGAATATGAATAAAAGAATAAGAAGAATAAAATTCTTTTTGAAGAAAATAATATGGAAATTAATATCAAAGGAGTTGAAATAGAAACTGAATGAACACCTTTCTCTATTTGTCCTTTATCATTGGTGCACCCAATCTTAGAGTTCGAAACTATTTATGATGCCAATGAAATAAAAATAGTTTATTAAGCACTATATTGAAAATATTTTTTGAAAATTATACTATTCCAGTATTAATTTTTGATAAAGTAAAAGGAAAACAAGTTGTGTAAGATTTTCAATTTCAAAATTCATCTTAACTATTAACACAAAAATCTCTCGGGAAGTTCATGAAGAAGAAAGTTAAAAAATAAATATAGAAAGCATGAAAATGATTTCTAAGAAATGAAAGGAAGTTGGAAATATAACTATAACAAGAAGAATAATAATATGTATAAGAATTGGAAGAAATATAAATAAAGGAAGAAACAAAAGAAGATAAAATTTCATCAAATCCATATTCAACATCAACTCCAATATCATCCTAGTCAGATTAAGTCCTTGTGTTATATGTTTTAGTTAAAGTAAAATAAATATCAAAAGAAGAATAAGAAGATCAAAATTCCCATACTAAAGTATATAATAAGGATGATTTCAATAAATAAGTTGATATTGTAGAAGTATCTAAGGAATAAAAATATGAAGGAGAAAATAAATCAGATATTAGACCTTCTCATCCTAGTATTTAAAAATTTTCATCTGAGTCATCAGAATACTCGACCAGAGAAGCACTAGAGTGTTGATTTTTTTTAGAATTTGGAAAAAATTACTTATTCAATTTCATATCTTCCTATTATTAATGAAATATATAAATATATGCAAAATAGTTTGAGTGAAAATATAGAATCATTAAAGTTATTTTTATAATCATTGATCCAGAATTAATCTGAGAAGAAATTTTTTAAATATAAGTATAAATATCACAAAAAATATTCAACAATATTTTTTAGTGGATGAATCAAGTTGACGGGGAATTAAAGTAACACGATAATCAAATAATTTAATTCAGTAATCTTTCCTTTTATATTGAAAATTTATTTGAAAATTTATCAACTCATGTCTTTGATAGAATTAAGTTTGTTGAAAAATTTAAAGATATGATAGATTCTTTGAATGAAGAAGTCTTAGAATTGAAAAGATAAATTCAGATACTCAAAAATAAGAATATCATGTTTTGATATTTTAAATTTGAGTTTATCAAGTTGAAGGAATATAATTGGGAAATCAGTGTTCTTGAATAAAAGGATGAAATTTTAGAAAGAGAAAATTATAGGATTTTATTCATGGAGGAAAGGATAGAAAAGTTTTAATATAAAAGTACTAATTCTATAAATAAAAAATATTATTTCAAGAAGGTAAAGGCCATTTTCGATAAGTTATATATAAAATAATGAATCTTGTTTTCTGAAATATTATTTTATTTCAGAATAAAGTGTTTTTAATGAAATCATTTGAATGATTAGTTATCATGATACTTTATGTATGAATTTTTTCCAATTACAATTAGATGAATGTTCTATATTTTATTTTGCATGAAAAATTATTCAGAAATAACTATTTATTAATATTTCTTCTAATATTTATGGATGTTATACTAATTTCCCATAACCTATTTAAAATTATGAAGGTGGATAATTTATTTAAGGTTGAAAATTTATCCAAATGAGGAGAAATTGTTTCAGGGAGAAAAAACTCTCTAAGTAAGATTTTTTATAAATGGGGATAATTCAATGTAACAATACATTCTTTCAGATCAAAAATGATGAATATAAATATGTTATTAACTTTGGGAGAGTTATTATGAGTAAAGCTAATTTTTTTATGTTTATCTTTGATGTAATTAAAAACAAAAAATGGGTTTAAGTATTTCAAAATTAATGTTTTTTTTCATTTTAATTGTTGTGTTTTGTTCTTTCCAAAATGAAGGATATTGTTGAGTTGAAAATTTTAATTTCTAATTTTAAGTTAGTTTTGAAAATCCCAAACACTTTAACACTGTTAAAACTCTATTTTACTAACCTTATATAACCCAAGTATATTAGAATGTTTTTGTGAAAAAAAAATCCTTATCTACCTAACTTATAAATTGTTCTTATTTAAAAAGACTGTAAACTTTTCAATCCAATTCATCAGACTGACTATGAATCTATTATATCAGACTAACTAATGTACTATCCATTGGAAAGACTAGTGATCTATCTATTAGGCTGACAAAATTTTTATCCATTAGACTAAAAACAGTTTTGATCCACTAGGTTGACCATAGTTTAGTTCCTCAGATTGATAAACTATTGTATAGTCCATCAGAATTTCCAATTTTTATAATCAAAGTAATTGGAATTATTTATATTGAAAATAATCCTAAAAAATATTTTAATGGTTCTCATCAAAATGAAATCAGATGGAATGTATTTTATTAGAAATCAAGTGAAGATCATTTGAGGCTGTTTGAACCAAATTCAAGAATCATAAAAATATGACCATTGGCAAAATTTATATAAATATGAGTGGATTCGAGGACATGAGAGATGAATAATTTTCAACTCAACACATATATGATTTTTCTATACCTAAACATCTTGTTCTTGGGATTTGTAATTTTTCATAGATTAATAGTTCTAAGGATTAAAAGTGTGGAATTAGAAAATCATTTGAACTTTTGTATTTTGTATTCACATATCTAATAATAGTTTAGAATGAAGGATTTCAAGGATATAAAGATAGATGAATCCATTCCATCAAATCAATGGCATACGGGGCTAGGAATAGAGAGTTTATGTTGATCATTGTATTAAGGACTTCTAGGGGATTAGAAGACTGAGCTATTTTGATATTCTTATCGATGCCTTTACTGGTGTGGAAATATAGACCTTTATAGTTAGGTGTAAAACTATGGATATATTAATTCAGGATTTCTAACTTCCTTAACTCCTAAGGTTAAAGTGTAAAATTACTTTTACAAATCCTGTAATTCATTCTTATTTTTTAATAATATTTTATATTAATTGTTTTTATAGGTCTTACATTGTGCTGCATTTTAGATTAGAAAGTTGTTCTTAATAGCATTGATAACATTTTTTTTATTGAACTATCTTATGAGCCTAAATAAAAAATATGTTATATCAAAGAATTTATGGATCTGATCGATATACTATAATCATTATACAAATTATGAGTTTGAGATTTTTGAATAAAGAGGTTTTAAATTTTGTGTGAGTTTAAAATTTAAAACAACAACTCAACCCCATTATAGCCATCATAAACTATTAAGATCCAAAAATAATCTACTTGGTAAGTATTTAATGCACTAAAAACATGCTAATTTCCTGAGAGAAAGAAACCCAGATTAATTACCTAGATACCACCTTAAAGGCAGATCAAATAGGAAAAACCAAGATAACTCTCTAATGGAAAGCATGCGATACATAGTTAATGATTTTTTTGAGAAAACCACTAAAAAAACACCAATAAATGTTAATTTCATAAGATACTAGAAGGATGAAAAAATCAACTACACACTAATGAATGTGTTACACTAATGAAAGAAGTAATCATAGGGACCATATCCAGACACTATCACTAGAAAAATTAAAATCACATCAAACTCTATATCACTAGACCAAGGATGGGGTATCACATGGTGGGTTATAAACAAAGAATAGAAGAAAGTGAAAAATTTCAATATCCATGAGAGACACCAACCAAATAAAACCAACAACAATGGGTAAATACTGAAATCAGTTAAGAGACCCGATAACCCCACTCCCACCACCAAAATCCCTAACCATTGAAAAAACAATACTGAATAACCATGATGAGGTTTAGAGAGATGGTTCATGTGATAATGATAGTGGCAATCTTTTAAAATTAATCTTATTATCCTTTATTTTAAAAGTGAAAATACACCTTAATTTTTTATTTATATTACTTGAAAATTTCATTTAAGTTATGTTTTTATGATAAAAAATTCTGATACTCTTAAGTTTCTATGAACTTTATAGATTCTTTGAATTAATGTAACTTAGTAAAGACATAAAGAAGTATTGTGATGGAATTATAAATGCTTCATTGGATGATATATCCATACTTAATCAAAATATAGGGATAAAATTTATCAGTAGATTATAGATATTTTGATGTTGTTTCAACTGAACTCGAAGATAAAAAATATTTATGTTGATTTTTATTGAAATGGTTGTTATTAATTTAATACATGGCCTAACAGAACAAAATATTTGAGGATAAAGGACTCACATATATCGATTTTTAAGTATGAAAAATCACTTTTCCTAGATCTTTTTTTATTTTATTTTATTTTAATTATTTTATAAGAGATATAATTTGGTGAGGCTTCATTTTAAAGATTATATCCTTTTTTCCTTTGAAATTATTCATTGTGTGATCTTTTTGATTGATGATATTTTGATGTGGAATATGATGTTACTGATTATTTTAATTCATGGGTTCCTAGGACTAGAAATTTGTATCTTTCAAAATATTTTTTGATGAAGTATAGGGTGATTGTAATTACTGCCAATTGAGGAGATTGAATAGGTGCTCTGGGGTAGAGTAACCTACTATAGAATTATTATTAAAGAATTCATGGTATAAGATTGTATCTTCTACCGAGGGATAGATCAAAGAAGTTGCTTTATTATAAATTTATAATACCTTTAATCTAGTCCATTAATCCAGCTACTATTTTGTTTTGAAAGTGAATATTTATTATAATTTAACTATTTTTTATTAATATCATTTTAATATTTTACAGATTTTTATTCTTATCTCCATCCGTTGTTTTAATTTCCATGTTTATATTTTCTAATTGAATTTCCATTATCAGTTAATTGTTTATATTTTGATAGTATAATTTTTAGAATAATTTAATGATTTTTAACATATGTTATCACTTTTTTTACCTAGTAAAACAAGGCACCCATACTAAGGGGGGATTATAGTCTAAAATTAACTTAAATTTTTTCCCCCCTCATGTTTTAAGTTGATCATAAATATTATTTTATAATAAAATTATAATTTCTTAGTGTATAAATTTAAATGTAGTAGAAATCAATTTTTTCAGAATGTAAGCTAATCTGACTTGATCAATAAACATAATGAATAATAAGTCTTTGAAAATTAAAAACATTCCAAGAAAGTAAAAACACAATATAAATTTAATATACAACAATGTTTAAAAGAAATGCACGAAGTATATGTTATAATAATTAATCTCAGAAAATGATATTATTACCAACACCTTCCAATCAATGACAGTACTTGATTCTATCTTATGTTGTTGGAGGATCAAAAATCTGATATAGATATCATACTTCTATCCTGGAAGTCTATAAACTTTAAAACTATCAGAAGGTATTTTTTCATCCTATTATAATCCCTAAAATATAAATCCATTGGAAGGTATTTTTACCTCATATCCGAATCATATCATTATAAGCCCATTGGAAATTATCAGTGTCCTATCCTTGGACACTCTATCTTCTAATCCATAGAATCCCTTAATCTTAATGATCATAAACAACTTTTTCTTCCTATCCTGAGAGTTACAACCCATGTTTTTATTCCTTAATTAAATATCGTGTTCGATGAATTAATCCACACACAACACCAAAATAAATCAAAGATATACAAGTATATGTTATCCATAAAATTAAAAGGTAAAAATATTATTAATAGAATTATGATATATATATATATTTATAAAAATAAAACTAAACAAAAGAAAATTTAATTTAAATATCAATACAATTAGTACTGGCTATTAACTAATTAAATATTTTATTTTTCTTAGAATGTATTTTCAAGAATCAATATTTTCAATTTTGATTTATTTATGATTAATATTAATTTTAAAAATAATAGTGAATATGCAAAAAATGATTTCTTATAAATATATATTTTTTCAAAATATTTCATTATTTTATTTTAATGTTATGTTTATTAATTTTAATTTTTTAATTTTATAAAATAATTTTTATTTTTATTTATCATAGTCAAATTATATCAAGAATATTTTATAGTATTTTACAGTAATAAGTAATTTTCTTATGAATAGTGAAAATACTGATTTTATTAATGCTGCCAATTTTGTGAAATTATTTTATTATATGAATAAATTAAAATTATTGGAATCTTTTTCATTTTAAAATATATATTTTAAATTATAATAAATAATTTTAAAATACTATTTTGAATATATAAACCAATGATCAACAATTTGAGAATTTATATAGCGTTTTAATGAAAACTAATATTTTGACTGTTTTGTTTAATTAATTAAAACAAGATGAAATGAAGTTTTTGTTTATTTTATTTTTAAATAAATACAATTTTAATAATAATAATAATTTTAAATTCATTTAAATAAATGACATTGATAATTCTACCCTAATAAAAAAAATCATAAAAATAAACCTTTTCAAAAGGCGTATCTTTTTATGTTATGGTTAAAATTAATATTTTGCAGACATATAATTTTTATTTGATAATTTTTATTTAATATTTAGTAACATTTATTACAAATTATCTAATAATTCTCATTTTTTAGGTTTATAGGATAAATTACCTAGGTAAGAACTAGTTAGGACCATGAAAATAAAATGGTAAAAGTGAGTAACCTTAGAGGTAATTGGAATATATTTTTTAAAGAATGTTTATTTTTGAATAATGGAGGTGTTTATTGACCTTATATTCCAAAAACTAAATTATTTATCAATTTTTTTGTAAATTTTCATGAGTATGGATTTCCAAGACTGATAAACTGACTGGTCCTTGAATATTTGATTCCTTTTAATCATTCCAATGTAATACAATAATGCACTGGCTCTGGGCTTCTTGTGTCAGGGTATTGCAATTACAAGAAAAAGAAATGGAATATGGATTATCATGTAAGCACTGATGATAAGACAATAGTGGGAAGAAATATCAATTTCATACTTGAAATAAATATGGGGGGAAACACTCGAGTAACTGTATTAAGTGATCAGGAAAAAATTTTATATGTTGTAAAGTAAGACACCAGACCCACAACTATTAAACCAAGTATAAGAGGCTAATTTGAAATTATATAATAGAATAAATCCCCTAATAATAGTCCTCATGTACTATAATGCTTCATGTGAAATATTGTTCATAAATTATTTTAATAAATTCTAAAAAACTTGAGCTAACAAAGATAATAGGCCCCAATAAACTCCAAAAACAGGTAATAAGGAAGGGAATTCATGATCACCACCACTGAGGTAGATCTTAATAATGAAGTGATGAAATGTACACTTGGTCTATCTTATATATTACTTAATAACTTATTTTTTAGGGTTAATAACATAATTTTATATCACATAAGTACTCTAAGAATGTAAAATCACCACCCCATGCAATGGATATTGAACTATAAATAAAAACTGCTGGGGGAACGACAACCATGCCTTAGATTTAAAAATATTTTCTAATTGATATTAGTAAGAGGATATTTTTGATAGATCTAATTATTATTCCTTTGGTTGAATTTTATATAATATTGGGTATGGATTGACTTTTCCAATATAAAAAACATATGAAATTTCAGGATAAGGATGGCTCATTTCATATTCCAAAACATCATAGTATTATACATTTCTTAAAGGATGATTATGATATCTATATAGAATAAAATTTTATAATTAGGGTTATGGTACTCAATAATTAGGGAATATTAGATAAAATTATTAGGGTGGAAATAAAAAATGATAACATACCTATTATATAGGAATATATTGATATATTTCTAGATTAACTGCCTGGTCTTCCTGAAGATCATAAGGTCGAGTTTTCAATCAAACTCATACCTGGATCCTAACATATCCCATAGGGTTCATAGAGAATGTATTCCATTGAATTAGATGAGTTAATGATGAAATTATAGAAAATTGTTTACAAGGGATTCATATGCCACAACGCTTTATCGTGGGGTGTTTTAGTCCGCTTTTTCAAAAATAAGGATTGTTCAATGTGTCTTTATATTGATTATTGTGAACTTAATAAAGTCACAATAAAAATAAATTACCCTCTACCCCATATCGATGATCTATTCAATTGTCTATAATAATATTATTACTTCTCAAAGATTAAACTTAGACCTGGATACCATATGTTAATGATAAAAAGAGAGGATATATCTAATATTAATTTCTATACATTATATAGAAACTATGAGTTTATAGTGACTCCATTTAGACTTAACAATGCCCATACTATCTTCATTAGTATAATTTATAGGGTCTTTAGAGTATACCTTTATCAATTTTTTGTTGTCTTTATAGATGATATTTTTATATATTTAATGATTAAAAATATCGTGAAGATCATTTGTGAATTGTGTTAAAGCCATTGAGAATGGAGAAGTTATACCCCAAATTTAGTAAAATTTTAATTTTAAATAAAAAGGTGTCATTATCAAGTCATGTAATCATAAGAAAGTTCATATCAGTAGATCCATCAAAGATACAAGTTATTGAGCAATGGACCAGGCTAACCACTATTATCGAGATCCATACTTTTCTTCGGTTAACATGATGTTACTAATAATTTGTGATAAATTTCTCATGGATATTAAATAAACTAATCATGTTTACATGAAAGGAATTGTTATTTTTTAGATATAGGAATATAAATAATTTTTATGGAACTAAAGAATCGGTTGGTCACTGCTCATGTAATTACATTACCCTACAATGGGGAAGGGTTGTAATATATAGTGAATCTAAATGAACTCTTTTATGATTCCATTTTGTCAATACTCATCCAATATTCGATTATATTTCCCTTTTTATCTATTTGGGTTTGATTGTGAACTTTATTATATTTTATGTAAAGAAAAGTAAAAAATTTCACATTCTTATTTTTAATAACTAGAATATTTATAACATGGGGATAAATAGAAAATATATTTTCTTATAAATATTAATTTGAAATATAAATTATTTATATTCATCATGATTATTTTTTTTAAAATTTACTGAAGAAATAATTACCTAAAATGAATACACAATACCAACATAATAATAATTCAATTTATAGAAAAATCACATAAATAATATTAAAAATATTAAAATTAATATAATTTGTGATAAATACTGTGATACATTAATTTTATAGATCAATATAATAGTTTAGGTATTTAATATGTTTTTTTGAATTTCATTTGTTTTATTGATGTTATTAAGGTCATGTAATGATTAGTTCTAAAAATTTACATTAATGATATTATATAATAAATAATATTTTATTAAATGATATATTTTTTTTAAAAAAATATTAGATTAGTCCAAGTGATTATTATATGCTTGATAACATCAATCATGGTCTTTTTATCAGCCATTTTTCCATTTATAGCAACTATCTTAACCCTTAAATTTTAAAAATCCTTATTGTAATGATAAGTTTGAAAGGGGTTAACGAGGGGTTACAACCAAAATTTAAGGGTAAAAGTTTAGTTAAAACATGTATAATTTTTATTTCAAGATATTATTTCAAAAAATATTCATATTATCATTGAAATAAACATGTTTTGTGCCATTTGGAAATGAAAATTAATTTATATTAATTTAATATTTTGAGAAATTCCAAGAGTGCCACACCCCTATTTTATAAAATGGAATATCATATTCTATTTACCTCACAATTAAAACCCAATTTTAAGACAAAATATTCCCAAATAACTTAATAAAATCAATACCCTTGTAATATAGGCCTTAGTTATGGCCAAATACCAACCTTATTGGTCTTATGGAGTTTTTTTGAAGAAGGAAAGATAATATTAATGACGAATATCAGCAGTCGTACATAAGTAAAGCCAAGAAGGGAAATTGTCCAACCATAGTTGGCTGACATCGAAGGGGCCTGAGGCCGCCAGCTGATGGGCCACGTTGTTTCCTTCCCTTTTGGTAAAATAGAATGTGCAACAAGACAATCCTTGGCACAGTGAGCAGATTCTCCTGACGATAAAGTCAAAGGCCTGGAGTCCGGCGTCACTATGGTTAATAGCATTAATAACTGAACGACAGTCAGACTCGATGATGATATCATCCCAACCATATTCCCCAGCTAGCATCATCCCTACAAGTATGGCATAGGCCTTAGCAACTACAGGTTCCCAGAAGGCATCATGTGGTTCATATTTTTCTGCAATGATATGACCCAGATGATTTCGAGCCAGGAGGCTGAGATAAAAAGCCCCATCCTTGGAGAGATAAGCGTCCAAATTAAGACTAAGACTCCCTTACTTTGGGAGGGGGGGTGTCCAATTATGGGAACAGGAGGGGGAAACACATGGCATAAAGTGTCCTTTGCGGTCCTTCCAGCCCTCAATCCATGAAGTGGATCGTTCAATCTAGAACTTGGGAGGCTGATGAACATGGTGGAAAACCGAATCTTTATGCCGAACCCAAATGATCTAGGCCAGGGTGCAATGAGAGATTGCATTAGATGATGAAATAGAGAAACACCAGTGCATCAGAAGATCAGGGAGGTCAGAGGTAATGTCCAGTAAAGCATCTGAAGCTGAGCCCCATTTATTCCAAATTTCCTTGGCTCCTGAGCAGTGAATGATGGAATTCCAAGGAGTTTCAGGAATATTCGGGCAGAAAGGATAGGATTTAGCACTAGCCATATGTCGGTAAACAAGGAGGCTCATGGTAGGGAGGGTGCCCGTGCACACCTACCACCAAAGAATATGTTTCATTCTTAACTGAGTGTTTCTGTTTTATTTTTTCTCTCACCTACTTTAAAAATAACATAACCATGATTATTCAATAATATAGGTATATTACATATAAATATTTATTATTTTATTAATTTCATAACCTATATCCATCTCCAACCTCCATCAAATGGGGTTGGAATTCATCATTCATGTGTACGGCTACCGCCTCATAGACTGATGTGATTTGTTTTCCATCACCACCTCTCGTGGATTGTTATAACGATGTATTTAATATATATATATATATATTAATTATATACATTTTTTTAAATATAATATAAAATCCATTTTCTTAACATTCCATTCAATGAAAATGATAAATTATTTTGTTTGTACATGTGGACTACAACCTCTATGAAGCGACACGATTCATTTTTAATCATTACATCACATAAATGATATATATAAGTGTATTTAAAGAAAAATTATGATATTTATGATATTATTATAATTATTTAAATATATAATAATATATACCTTCTTTCCATAAGTATTTCTAAAAATTGAAACAATACTCATGCATACATAAAATATATCGTCTCCATGACTATATTGCAGATCATTTTTCATAAGAAAAATTTATCATTTGATATAAAAGTATAATTGATGTATAAAAATTATAATTATGTAATTATTATTATTCTAGAGATGATGGAATAATGTCCCATTTTTTCATAGTCAACATACTGAATATGTTTTGAAATTATGGACCGAATTTCCTCAACATAACTGACGCGGACATAACTGACTAAGTAATTAAATATATCATTATAATAATGGAATTTTTTTTAAGGATAATTAATTAGTCCATGATAATTTTATTAAAAATAAATTAATTTATATGATTCTATTATACAGGTTCTAAAGGATATATATATAAAGTCTCGACTCATGGTAAGAGGTTTCATCTCCATTTCTTTTCATTGAGGCATATTTTATCATTATATACCTAATTTATTTTATATAGTGTATATAATTCCATTTTAAATGATATTTCAAAAATCATTCATACTTCATGATTTTTTACATCTAAATTTTAATTATTTTATCCAAGGGGATTCTACTTGAATGTTACAAATCAGTAAAGGGATTATAAACTCAATTTCCTTTCATGGGGTTATAACTCTTCTTCATGGACTTTGTTATACCGTGATTATATGTGAATTGATGTCTAGATTGTTTTATTATATATTTATAGTTATTATTTTTTTATTTAAAATTGTTACACATAATCTCTCAATTGATTAATTCTTAATTCAATGATAAGATCTTTTTAAGGGGTATTCATCTCAAATTATCTTTTATTGGGACTTATTTTGATGTAAAGAACCTAAATTATTTAATGAGGTGAATATACTTACTATTTGACATGATATATCATAAATATAATTATTTTAATGATATTTAATGTTTTTTGATGTTATTATTTCAAGTGATTACAATGTAAGAGTTAGAAAAGTGGCAAAGGATTTATGTTGTAATCTCTTTTATTTTTAAGATTTTTTATGTTCAAGGTTCCTTAGGGAAAAATTGTAAAATATTTTTTTATTGAAAAACACATATTTTATTATACTCTATTTATGAATGTGGTTTTCATGTTAAATTTATATTTCCTCACTTATTTACAAGAAACATCGTGAAAGTCGTTTGTAAGTGATGTCAATCTTATATCTTCTTTTAGATCGATAATATTTCTCTTTCATATCCATGTTTTCAAAAAAAAATCAGAAATGTTATTTTATAAAAATAAATGGTTTCATAAATATATTTTGAATGATATTTTACTTATTTTAAAAGGTATTAATAAGGAAAATTTCTTAATGTTTTTTCAAATGGGTTACTTTTGACTCATTTTAAAAAATGTTTGATAAGAATATTTATTTTTAACATCTACAAAAATAGATTTTCCCACCATCATGACCAATATTTTCTATAATTATACCATCCACATTATTTTTTTGGATGGATTATTATTTTTTTAAAGATATTTTTATGGAACCCATTTCTTTTCCATGGGTTAATTAGTTATGAAAAGAATGATCTATTTTAACATATATAGTGACAGTAAATCTTTCCACCATTGTAACCATTATTTCATGTTTAACTTACCTAATGATATTTCATGCTTTATTTAAAGGGAAAACATTATTTCTCTTATTCTTTATGATTTATTTTTTGAAAATGGCTTTTAAAATGAAATGGTATTTCAATATCCAAAAATGTTTTGCACATGGGTTTAAAAGAGTGTTTAAAGGTTTTATTCATGATATGGTCCTTTGACATTATTTATAAAGGTTTGAGACCAATTATATATGATGGGTGAGATATATATAACTTATAAGATGGGTTTATCCCATTATAGCTCATGGGTGATCCAGATATAACATAAATGATGGGTGCACCCAGATAGTGCTCTAATACATTGGGCAATAATTATGTTTTATAGAGAATTATATTTGAAGTCATATATATGGTTATTGAAATTGTAAGGGTTCTTTAATTTTCCTATAACGATTATGTACCAAGGTACTAGGATGTTCTTTTTATATTTTTTTGGGTTATAAATGTTTCCTTTACATAAGGTTCACATCACATTGCTCACGATTTTTGTTTTATATTACTCTTATCTTATGGTAAATATTTATTCCATGTTTCCTGATTTAAGATCAAAAACTTTATTGGTATTAATTTTCATATTTTATTTTCATACACTTTGATTATGTCATCATACCCTTATGTTCATTTAAATCACACTGGTGAAATTCAATTGTTAATGCTCTTGTTTAGTCTTACTAAGAATTTAAGATCACATTTATTATTTTTCATTTTACCTAGGTTATAAATAATTATGAAAAATTATTTTTGTCAAGAAAGGTTTCATAGGCTAAGAATTTTATGGGAGATATTAAATACAAAATAAATAATAAGAAAAACTAAGTATAGTGGGTGAATTACTCTCTCTAATTCATGAATGTTGTTTATGTTAGAGTTTTTCCTAATTATCTAAAACTATAAAATTAAATGGTCCTTGGATATATAAGTCTTACAAAATTTCATTTTTATGTTGTAAGTATTGGATAGAAATAATTAGGTAACATTTATTGGTATCAAATACAGAAATGTAAAGCATATTGTTTTAGCACTGGATCTGGGAGTGTGGGTCTGGGGATGCTACAATTGGTATCAGATAAGGGTTTAGGTAACTTTGAAGATTATATATTTTTTTTCATGTGATATTATCCTAAGAGTTATGGATACAATCTTGGGTTGATAAGTTTGAGTTTGATCATATGTTCAATGACTTATTCATACCCTTATGAGGTTTTAAGTGATGGGATTTTGAGGTTATTAATGATATCTTAGGAGATGTTTTATTGGGTTAAGGTATATGTAACCCTTAGGTTTAATGTGAAGTATTATTTGATGAATAATTAAATTAATTTTTCATAAATAGGTTTAATATTATTTTTGACATTTATAGTTTATCATGTGTTTTATATTGAGGTAATTATGGGTGATTACAATTTAGGAACATATTATATAAATAGCCATGGGATTGAAAACTAGTGTTGTGACAATGTGACTAATAATGAAATTCAATATTTTAGAGAAGATAGTGTAACTAAGGTAAACCAAATATTTTGGGATTTTATTTGAGGATTCAAGGTCAAATTATCATCAAGAAGCATATATGATCTTAGTATATATTTATAGAGATTAATGTTATCTATGGAAAGGATTATTATATTATAGATTATATTATTAGGGTATATATTTTTTTGGGTACATGACTTCATGAGTGACTAATTTCAATTAGTGAAACATTTTAAATTAGTCATGGAAGAATTCATAATGAAATTATTATAATTTTTGGGTTTCAATGTTGTTTAGTAATATTTTTATGAATTGCAAGGATATTTATTTATAGAATGATTTATCTTGAACTTAGTGTATTGATATTGAATTTTGAATATGAATGTATTATTTCTTCATTTTATTTTCTTTCATTTTGGTAATTATCTCATCTTGTTTTAACTTATTTGGGTTTTATTAATGTCTAAAGATAGGAGTTATATGTTTTTATGGAAGTTTATGATCCTATAAAAGTTTATTTCAGTTCTTTAAGCATAGAAAATTATTCTTGAACACTCATTGTTATGATAAAAAGATGAGACTGCGGTAGAAATTGATTAAAGTATGAAATTCTACTAGTCAAGTAAGTATATTTTTTTACGTTCATACTATCTATATAGGACAACATACATGTGGATCGACCCTTTGTGCATTTTCAAAGACCGAGGTTCTCAGAGGATGCTCAGAGGAAGAATGGAGTAGTTTAGTTGCTAGAAGATAGAAGTAGGGAGATATTACTCTGTGTAAAATTTACAGGATGTGGAAGTAGGTTTCACGACATGTAATAAATATTGTTTTAAAAATAAATAAAATAGAAAGGTGGCATATATTTATGTGGAAACTAAACCTTGAAGACTACTTAACATGAAAGGGGATTACATGTCATGTAAATCATTAATGATGTACGTTTTATAATGTTCTAGCTACTTGGGTTTTTCACAAACCCTACGGCTTCAATGCTTCCTCTCATTTTCCAGAATCCAATAACTCCCTTCTAGGCGTTTTGGAGATTCCTTCAATGAGAAACAATCATCGGTCTTCTGTCTTCGATCCATAGTAATATATCTTCTATATATGGTATGTTATACCTCAATTCTTATAGTTTCTTCAATTCCTTTCATTTTATTTTTCTTTTCTATGTGATGGATCTTTATCTCCATGTTTCTAAATGAGTATTGTTGGTTTTTTTTGGTAAGGTTGTGGGGCGACGTCCTTGGGTGGATATAGTTCTTGCAAGAGAGGTGATTAGGATACACATCATTGGTATGTTCTCATGAAAAGAATTTTGACACCCATTTCTAGGTAGGGTATACGTTTCTTCTCTTTTATATATGTGTAATCATAGAGATAAAATGATTTATCCCCTTGTATCATAATGAAATTAAAATAATAATCACTCAAACCAGGTTAAAAAATTGATATCAATCATAAGGCGATGCTGCTATTTTGTACTATGATAATGATTTGTTTCTTGTTTTTATAGATATTGTGATGTCTATACTGTTATAATTTTTCTTGTAATAGAATGTGGAATTGGTAAAGAACATAAAACTTGAATTAATTGTAAATTAATTGGATAAAATATTAAACAGACATGTTTAATGAATCCAATGTGTTGTAATTTTTATGATGCAAGAATATTTAAATGAAATGATCTTCCATGTGTTAATGTAATTTAATAATGATGTGAAGCATGTTTATTATTTTTGATAAAATAATTAAAGTCATGTTAAATTAATTGTTAAATTAATTTTTAACAGTTTGTTCTAGTTTACTAGATAGGTTTTCTATAGTTGGAACCTATAAATAATGAATTGATTAATTTAAGATGGAATAAGAATCATTTTAGTGATAAAATAAAATTCCTTTGTAGGGCCTGGGTTGCCCGATTTCTTGTAAAGTCCAAGTGCCTTGTGCTTGGGATCCATGATATCTCATTGCGTGTAAAGGCTGGATGCCTTTATTTAGTTCCAAGAACCCAATTTCTATGTTTGTTTCCTACTACATATGATGTGACATAAACCTGGGATGACTGATCCTGGAGGTATTTTATGGTATAAGGGGTGGGGAGGCCCATATGTGATGTGGACCTATGATGAATAAGCTTAGAGGGTCATTGTGGTATATGGGGTGAGGAGGCCCAGTTGTTGTAGAAGTATTTGATGATTGTGATGGAATGATGCATCAAGATATGCATGCAGGTGTCAGGGAGGACACATCAGATGACCAAATAGGTTAAAACTGAGATTAACCATTGATATGAAAGTTGGTTTCTTGTTTGAATGTGTTTTTTGGCTGACAACCAGGTTTTTTTCATATTATTTTCTTTCCCAACTACTTGAGGTAGATGTTTGTGCTTGGTTGTATACCATGTTTGGTATCTTAGAATGTTTTCCTAGAGTACCTGGTAATATGGAAAGTCATTTCGATAAGAAATGAATTTTTTTAACCCATGGGTTCAGATCTTGACGAGATGCAATGACGAGGTTATGCTTCTGAGAAGTCGTGGACTCAGTTTTCTTATCCCTAAAGGTAATAGAACTTTTTTGTAATGCTAATGAAATTCAATGTGGAAAATACTAATGGTTAATTAATTGTTAAATAATTAATTAATTTAAATTAAAATCAATGAAAAGGAATAAATTAATTTATTGTATATCATTAAATGTTTGCGCACTTATAGGATATCTGGTCTTAGAAGTGGCGGCTGGGAGTCTGAGTGATGTTAACTACAGTTGATTCTGAGACTAGGTTGTGTCCATACTGTGGTTTTTATCTATATAATATCATGTACATTTTTAATTTTATATGATACTCAACCCAATCAGTTAGGGAAACTTACACCTTGGGGATTCTGAGCTCTGGGGGGTTTTCCCCAACCTCTTAGTGGGATGATAGATGGATAACTACCCCCTTTGACCCCACTCACTTCTCTTAGTAGTTAGATGTGATGGTATTCATGGTGCTTACTTTTCCCCATATATGTGTCTATAGGGATACAATTTTTTTTGGTTAGTTCACACACATTTATTCTAGATATAGTTTCCTAAGGACTACTGTAGGTATAACGTGTGTAGTCTTTGATGGATTGAGGTTCCTTACTCAGAGCATGGGCTGTGATGGCTTGAGGTATAATACCCGATGTATGATAAATGTTTTATGAGAAATGGTATATCCTAGAAACTACCTGGTTACTTTTGGTTACATAGATGTGGTGGTGTGTTGCATATGGTGCATGTTGTGGTGCTTCTACCATGTGTCTATTGGCTAGCTTTTCAGAGAGAGATGCTCAAGATGTGCGATGTTGGGGTAGACTGGAAAAGCAGCGAGGAAGAAGTTGCAGGGTAACTTTGATATTATTTATTATATTATATGCTCTTGTATGCAATACATGGTGATATTATCCATGGTAAGGATGGTAAAGTAGTATACATGTTTAGGTGATGATTTAGTTTCACTTGTTGTCCACTATACTTTAGCATGCTTTATCAACCTTTTTCAAAAGAGGATTTGGGGATGATCCAACTATGTAAAATATTATACTAAACCTATATATATATATAAACTATTTGCAGGTTATTTGGAGATGGTTGGAGATCAGGCTGGTTACTACTAGCTTGTGAGTTTTTTAGGAGCTGTTTGGGATTCATGGTCTTCACTCTCTTTAGTTTTCTTTTTGTACTTTCAGTTTTCCCTTCATTTGTAGTAGTTCTTGTATATCATTACATATGTGATCTTGGGTTTTATTTTATGTTTTAGTTTGAGAATGAGTTGTGTTTTTTTGTCTTATCTCTTTCTTTCTCACGTGTTCTTTTAGAGGGTAATGCCTCCCATCTACGTGTTTATGATACTCTAAGTGCTAGTCGCCAACTCAGGGTCTACTAGGGGTGGGAATCGGGTGTCACTATCTATTTTATTCCTTTTTCAGCTTAGGAGTGGAACAATTTGTGGGGATGGGGTCCTGATAGAGTGGTATCAGAGATCTGGTTTATGGATACAATTGAGTATGGAGTTAGGCACAATTGAGGTTTCATGGGATGTTAGGGAAACTGTGTCAGCTATGTTTAACAAGCACTGTAAACACGGATGATCAGCTTCAGAATGAGTATTTAGGTCCCTGAAAGAACTAATATTTTAAATAATTTTATATTGATTTTAAAATATTTTTAAGCCCTAAAAAATTTTATTTTAAGATAAATCTCTACATATTATGATTTTGATGGTATTTTGAGATTAATCAAAAAAATGGACTAATTTATATTTTAAAAGTTTTAAATTATTAATATATTTAGGAAATAACATTTCCTATATTTTTCTAAAATTTTAAATTATTTTATTTTAGGATTATATACATCCTGGGCTTCATTTAATTTCTATGGACCCAAAGCTAAATACTCAATTAGGAAACCCAAAACCAGCTCACAAGCTGGGTCATGAAAACTGTGCATAAATATTGATATTTATTATGTGGGGACCAGAACTCCTAAATGGGATAAAAAAGTGATCTTATATTTTATAGAGGCATGAACAAGAAATTGGGTAACATATTTCATGAAGAGTTTTATGCGTGAAATGTCAATCTTCTTGGTTATTAATGTGTTATAATTCAGAGGTTTGAAATTTAGAGAGTCTAACTAGTTAAAATAAATTTTTTAAGTAAAATGGGAATAAATCTTGGTATATATATAAAAATATGATTAAATTTGTTGGGGATATGCACATGATAGTTTCAAATAGCTTTCATGAAGGGTTTCTCATGTTAATCTACCATTTATTTGGTCAAACATACACAAGCTTTCATAGGAAAAATTATGGAACAAAAACTCTCCCTCCTCATCTATAAAAGGAGGTTAACCCTTCCATTCCAATTCCCCCCACACCAACCAATCGAATGGTGAGGGAATCATTGGATGATAGCCTTTAATAGATTTATTATTATTCTTTTTTTCTTTTTTTAATGTCTCCCCTCTCTTGCATCATATCAACTTCCCCATCCATGGAGGGGTAGTTTCATTGAGAGATCGGGAAAATGGGAGTTTGTACCTATGTGATTTTCTAGAGTTCTTATGACTCAAATTAAGAATATCCTCTATTATTTCTAAATTTGGATTAAATTTTTAATTCAGTTTTAAATTATGAATGCAGTTTCATCAGGTTTTAATTATTTTATTTTTAATTTTTTTGTCTATGATTCATATCTCCCTCCACAAAATTCTATTCTATATACAGTGGAAGAAATTAGGGTTGGTTTGTGAATGAATGATTGACATTACACACATGGGAAGGATAATAGACTATATAAGGTATCAAATTGGAATATTCTTATCATAATCATCTGTATGAGGTGAAAAATGACTCAGTATATGAATCTATTTCTTACTAGTCAATGAAATAAAAAAGGAAAAAACATGGAAACCATGATAGCACAACACTAGTTCTAGAAAAAATCACTTAGATAACCATCTTCCTCATTTTTTTTAAAACTAATCAAATCAAACTGCTTATTTATCTCACATTATTAAAATTCAATTAAACCTAATTATTTTTAGAAAACCAACAAAAAGTGATGACATTGTTTTGTGTGAAATATTCTTCAGGAGACTGCCTAGGATTAACCACTATACTATACTTAGGTAATTTAAGTATTGTTTTTCCATTCACCATGACATGAATGCATCAATATTGGCACCATTTCTTGGGATGTAGTGCCTCAAAACCTAAAAAAATATTTCTTTTGAATGACCCATAGTTCGAATAACTATTTAATTGATTACGATCCTAAAATTGATCAATCAATAAACCAATTGAGAAAAAAAATTTACCAATAGAGTTTTAGTAAATACACCTCATAGATTGAAGTGGCACTTTAAGTGAACACTCTAAACCTATAATAATGGTTGTAAATCCCAACCAAACCTTGTGTGATAACTATGAACCACAAATTACTATTCAAAATAACCAACTCACTATCCCTTCCATAGAAAATGATTTTGAATTGAGCATTAACATGATCCAAGTGATACATAAATTTCATGGTCTTACAGGTGAAGAACTGAATTGACACATCCAAGAGTTCACCTATGTCTTCTCTAGCTTCAAACCCTGAGGAGTCACATAAGTGAATGTAATATGAAGGGAATTACCATTATCACTTGAAGGAGTAGAAAAGGAATTGTTGTGAAATCTGCAACCAGGGAAGATTAGTGGTTGGGAAGATATCAAAATATTCTTCTTGAAAAGATTCTAACCCACATCCAGGAGCACTGCAATAAAAAAGACATTTATTTCTTACATCAATCGACCTGAGAGACTATCTATGAATACTGGGAACTTTTCAAGAAACTCTATTCAAGACACCCACACCAATTAATAGAAGAGGACCAGTTCCTTATGTTCTTTTACCAAGGATATATTGATAATTATAGGAATCTACTAGATGCTTCCTCTAGAGGAGCACTGATTGACCAGTAGCCTGTGGATATCTGAGTTATGATTGATAAGATTACAGAAAACTCACAATAATTTAGAACTAGAGGTATGAGAACCAAAGGCATCCATGACAGAAGGGCTTATGATTATTCCTCAACCTTACACGAAGAAAAACTTTAAGAAATGACTAGTGTGATAAGAAAACGTACTATAAATCAAGTGAAGGAACACAAAGGCCTAACTTAGGTATGTGGTTTATGCTCTTAAACTTACCATTACACTGATCAATGTCCAAATGTGTAGGGGAAAAAAGTTGTTTTTCTACATATCAGCTATGAAAATTATAGTATAATTATCCACGTCAAACCTAGACCCAACCAAGTTATGGATTTATTTAGAACCAAGCCAGGAAACATTTTCAACAGTAATATCAGCATAATTCTAAAAATCTTACGAAAAACCCTTCCAGCAATAATAGACTATTCAACCCCCACCTTTCCAGCAAAACAATTATATAAAACCTTCTATAAGTTCACTAGAAACTGAATATTTTATGCTGATGGATAATGTTATGGGAATGGATGATAAAATTAACAAGAAAATTGATAATTTTTTTATTCCTTATGGACATTATAACCAAGAAACAAGGATTATTACCATAAAAAATAGTTCTAAATCCCAAGGATAATGTTTGTGAAATCACCACCAAAAGAGGTAAGGATCTCACACATCCTAAACATTGTGGGGGAGATAATTGTGAAAAAATAATGAAGCTTAACCCATCAATCCAAAATAAGGAAAAAACAACAACAAAGGATAAAGAATAAGGTTTAGGAAGGAAAGTCCAGAAACACCATGGAAAAAACAAAAAAGAGAGAAAAAAGATATCCAAGAACCATTCCCATCTACACTAGTTGAGTCGAATACGGGTAAAGAAGAACAAATTCAATGTGAAATTCAAGAAACCTTCTAGGAATTTGAGATTAAAATCCCACTACTAGAGGCGACCTGACAAATCCCTAAGTATGAAAAATTTATGAAGGTGAAGTGAACTAAAAGAAGAAGGCTGGATGGAAATGAGAGAATCAACTTATGAAGAAGTGTCTCAACAATGATCACACCACCGATACTATGAAATTGTAAAGATCAAGGGACATTCTCTATTCACTACACTATTGGGTGTTTAAATTTTACAGATACACTATGTGATTTGGGAACTTCAATGAATTTTATGCCTCACTCATTATTTTTATCCTTGCATATCAAAGAACTAAAACCAACTCGAGTGGTGGTACAATTAGAAAATAGATCCAAACTTTTCCCACTAAGAGTTTTATAATATGTACTAGTGTGAGTAAGAGGATTGATCTTTATAGAATACTTTTACGACCTTATTATGGAAGAAGATCGAGAACCCGACCAATATCCCATCATCTTGTGGAGCCCCCTTCTGAAAAAAAGGAATTTCATCAATGTTCATGAAGGAACACTCATAATGGAAATTGGAGATAGTATAACATACTTCAAAATTATTGATATGGTGAAACATCCTTCCATAAATCACTCACATTATCTGATCTCCCATGAAGTAGGTATAGAACCAATTGAATATTAATGTATGCTTCATGACATATTATTATTTGGGTAACATTTTTAATTTGAGTTTTCAAATTACAAAGAACCTAAAAATCAAGATCTCATGATAGAGGAAGAGGTAAAATATTACATTTTTCATGATTTATTAAAAGATATTGATATTATACTAGATAATCCATCCTTATAATTAGGAAACCTAAATTCAGTATCATCCCTTAAACAACCCCCATTTCTATAACTTAATACATTACCAAATGATTTCAACTATTCTTACCTAATGGAAGAAGATAAATTTATAGAAATAATTTACAATAACCTATCTCATTCAGAAGAAAAATTTCTCATTGACCTTGTCAAAAAAAAATTCCAAGATACAAGATGGAGTTTAGGTGATATACCTTGAATCAATCCCAAGGTCTTCTCGCATTGCATATTTTTATAATGTGATTCATAACTAGTTATAAAACCTCATAGAAGACTAAATCCCACTATCAGGGTGGTTGTTAAGAAACAGATAGAGAAATTTCTAGTAGCTGACATCATTTAAACAATATCTGATTCTCATTGCACCAACCCAATTCATGTACTCCTAAAGAAAACTGCCCTGGACACTATTAAAAATGAAAGAAATGAACTGATCTCCATGAGAGAACAAAACAATTGGAGAGTGTGTATAGATTACCAGAAGATAATTAATATTATTATAAAATACTAATTTTCTATACCATTCATCAATTAGATTCTATAAATGTTATCTAGAAAAACTCATTACTATTTTTTAGATGGATTCTCATGATACTTCTAGGTACCGGCCACACCAGAAGACCAGGAAAAGAGGACCTTCACCTATCCCTTGGGCACATTATCCTAGAAAATGATGCCTTTTGGGATATGCAACTCCCAAGTACATTTCAAGGGTGTATGGTGATTATTTTATCATACCATATTGGGAAATTCATAAAGGTAATTCTTGATGACTTCATAGTTTTTGTAAATTCATTTGATCATTAATTAAGAAATTTGGAAAAAGTTTTCAAAACATGTATTAAAAATAACCTTGTCTTAAATTTCAAAAAATTACATTTCATGTTTAAAAAGGGAATAGTGTTGGGGAACATAATTTCACAAAAAAATATTGAGGTTTATAAATCAAATGTTTAAGTAATAAATTCCTTTCCATATCAAACTTGTGAAAAACATGTTATAAATTTTTATGGCACACTGAATTTTATAGAATATTCATAAATGTTTTTTTAATATTTCTCTACCTCTCTCAATATTACATATAAATTATATTTAATTTAATTTTGATTATAAATACATGGAATCATTTCATGAATTGAAGAAAAGGTTTATCACACCACCAATAATGAAACCACCCAACTTGGAGTACCCTTTCGATTTACTTTATGATACATCTAACCAAGAGATGGGTGTCTCTCTATCATAAAGAATTTATAGAAAGACACAATTCATATCCTATGAATCAAGGACCTTAGACATCACATAAATAAATTACAAAATATCTGAGAAGGAGTTCCTTACATTCTTCTTTACACTAGATAAATTCTGATCATATCTTCTTGGAACTATTGTTTTTGTTTGTTTTTTCGGATCATAAATCACTTATGTATTTAATGAAATGTTAATGTTCTAAAACAATGTTGGTGAGATGGATGATAGTATTACCAGAGTTCAATTTGTTAATTAAATATAATAAATGGAACTAAAAACCAGGTGGTTGATCATTTAAGTCTACTACCCTATTCTTCTAAAGTAGAAATTCCAAACTAGAACCCACTTAATGGTGATATTTATAGATAAAAACTCTAAATCATTAATAGTGAAGTACCATGGTACACCAAAACTGTCAATTATTTGGTTACATATCAGGTACCCTCTCAAATAATCTCTCATTAATAACATAATCTTAAATCTTAATAATGATTTTATGTTTAGAAAAATCCATTTCTGTAGAAAATCTGTAATGATCACAACATAAGAAGATGCTTAACAGGAAGTAAAATAGAATCAATGTTTGAGTTATGTCATAAATTATGTTGTGGAGGTCACTTTGGACTTTAGAGGATAGCTTGAAAAGTTTTAGAATGTAAAATTTATTGTCCAACCTTATTCAAAGATGCATATGAATTTTGTAAAAGAAGTGAAAAATGAAAATTTTCCAGTAATATCACAAATAATAGGAAATTCCTCAAAAACCAACAAAATTTTGGGAATTTTTTTATGTATGAGGAATATAATTCATGGGACCATTCCCAATGTCATTTGACAATTCATATAGTCTTTTATCTGTAGACTATGTGTCAAAATGGGTGGAATCAAAAGCCACTAGAATTGATGAGGATAAAGTAGTTTGTGATTTTTTGAGGGCTAACATATTTTATAGGTGTAGAGTGACACAAGAAATAATTAGTGACTGGTGAACTCATTTCTAAATAAGAAAATTGAATCATTGCTGAAAAATTATGGGGTACATCATAAAATGTCAACACCATACCATCCCCAAATAAATGGCCAAGTAGATGTATCCAATAGATAAATCAAAGGAATTTTGGAAAATACTTTTAAACCCAATAGTAAGGATTAGAGAAAAGGTTATATGATACATTATGGGCATACAAAATAGCCTACAAGACACTCATATGGATGATCCCCTGTAGATTTATTTTTGGAATGGGTTTCCACCTTCTTAAGGAATTGGAGCAAAAAGCCTACTAGGCTATAAGAGAGATGAATCTGGAACTTGATAAAGCTCAGAAAGAGAGAATATTGTAGTTGTTGGACATAGTGAAAATCTAAGGGGAATATTTCAAAAATTAAATGATCTATAAAGAGGGGAAAAGGACAGATCATGAAAATTTTATTCAACCAAGAACCTTGAACCGTAGATATCAAGTACTATAATTCAAATCTAGAGTTAAGCTAATGATAGGTAAACTTCGTTCTTGATGGGAAAAACCCTTTACTATTATTCATGTATACCCATTTGGTGCTGTTCAGATCAAAAAAGGAAGAGAAATCACATTCACTATAAATGGTATGAGGCTGAAGAAGTTCCACGGGACCATACCTCAAGAACCAGTGGAGGAGATCACACTCATTCACTCTGATTACCAATGAAGACCTAAATGGTTGTATCTTTCTATTATAGTTGATGAAAATTAGAAATTCCATTTTTTTAATATACATACATAAAAAGAAATTAATTTAAATTCATTGAGGAAAATGTAAAAATTAAGAGTGGGGGAGGGAATCTTGTAGTCTAGTATTTTTTTTAAAAAAATTAAATTTTTGAGTCGAGCCAATGACGTTAAACAAAAGTGATTTCGAGAGGTAGACCAAATTTTTTCCCTCTGTACACTCTTCTCCTCATCCATATTCTTAAATGATTGAACATGACATCACTATCATTTGTTATTATTATTATATTTCAGGTCCATTAATGAAGAATATACAAGTATGAAAAATGGAGATACTTAACATTACACACGTCGTTAAAGTGATTCAAAACAGAACTGAAGGAACATGACATAAACCACCTGACCGAAGCATAATTTATAAAGGGTGTTTTTATTTTCATTCAACATCATTTTAATTCCCTATATTTTTGTTTGAAAATATGTTGTTTTGATCTTTAAAACAAAAATTGAATACCCACACTTGAATTCATTCTTTACGTAACTTATTTAAGAGAAATGAGTTTATGAGAAATCACATGATGCCATGTTTTATATTTAAAAGATAATGAGATTGAATGAGTAAAATAGAGAATTTAATTATTAAATTGAAGAAAGGATATTAAAATGAGGACTCATTATTTGAGGGAATTGATTTATTGATGTAAATGAAATTTCCCAACCATTTTTTTCATCATTTAAATTTTTGAAATTCATGTGAATTGATTTTTTATTATGAATCATGCCTTGAGTGATTTTAAAATTTTACATTCATATTACCGAGATTATTTATAGACCAAATACTTTTTATTTTTCATGAGAATATTTCTTGAGTGATCTTTGGACATGTCCCCAACCAAAACTTCCATTTGAACTTGTCAAATATATGACTATGAAAAACAACATTTAAAATGATTGAGGCATATTTTGATATCACTTATCCTTAAAATAACTCCTTTACATCAATCCTTCTTCAGACCATAGATAAAATGAATGACCTTTATTAGTATTATCCACATTTCAAGATAATTTTATCCATTCATACCCTCCTATTAGTATTTTCATGATATTTAAAAATTGATGTGTGGGGGTAAAGGGAGTCACGATGGAAGGGATGAAACACATTGTAAGGAAAAAGTGTGGATGTAATTATTGTGGGAAATTAAGGTTTTCGATTCATTCATTAAACACTATTATTTTTCCCATCTTGAATAAAAAAAATGAAAAAGACTAAGAAACCAAAAAAAAAAATGATAAAAATGGTCCATGATTTGGGAAAACCAAAAATTACCATTACTAGGCATATGAGTTTTATAATATGTGGTTTTATGGTGGATTTGAGGTTTATTATAAAGAATAACTTTCAAAAAAAAAAGAAAAAAATGAAAAAAATGGAAAAAATTAAGAAGGTGCACAAAACATTCATTTTGCATAATTTGATCATGACCTTACATTGAGTTTGGGGGAAGTGGGAGTTTCTAATTTCAAGGGGAGAATTTTTTAACACTTTTTTATATCATGAATTTTAGTTAAGAGATAAAACTCCATATTGAGCATTAATTTTTAAATCATCAAATTCTATCAACCATAATCCATAGAGTCATTTGTACCTTTATTCATAATTACTTATGATTTTATGTGATTTTGTCTTCAAAAAGTGGAGAAAGTAGTTTATTTAAAAGATTATGGAAAATGATCAAGTTCACATGATATTAGAATAACTATACATGAATATTTTCATGAATTATGAGAGAAAATAATCCATTTTTAGGTAGATCACGATTTGAAATGTTCAATAATAATTAATTGAGGAGTTTGAATGAATAAAAGGATAAGTTCCATCATTTTTTTCAAAGGGGAAAATTAAATTCATGAATTGACTATTTCTTTGAAACATGGTAAATTGAATTGATATTTTATGTAACATTTGATAATTTTTTTTGACATTGATGATTGTTTAATTTTTTTTCTTTTAAATTTGAATATTGGTAGCATTGGTTCCCTCTGAATTCCATGTTGAGTTTTTATGCTTGAGGATAAGCATGATTTAAGTTTGAGGGAAATGATAGAACTAATATTTTCAATTATTTTATATTTAATTTAAAAATTTTTTAATCCAAAAAATGTTATTTTAAGTGAAATTTCCACATTTTATGATTTTGATTGTATTTTGAGGTTAATAAAAAAATAGCCTAATTTGGATTTTTAATGTTTTAACTTAATTATCTATTTAGACCCAAAAATTTTCTATACCTATATAAAATTTTAAATTACATATTTTTAGGCTTCTATATATCTTTGTATTCATTTAATTCTTTTGGATCCAAAGATAAATCTTCCATTTGGAATCACAAAACCAACTCACAAGTTGTGTCATGAAAGTTATGCACAGATCTGGTGATATTTTATGTGGGGACCATAAATCCTAAACGGGACACAAAAATGAGATAAAATTCAACATAGGGATATGAAATACATTAAGGAAATATTTCATGAATAGTTTTATGTGTGAATCGTCCTTCTTCTTGGTCATTAATGCATGATAATATAGAGGTTTGAAATTTGTAGAGTTTAACTGGAAAAAAATAAATTTTCAGAGTAAAACAATTATAAATATATTTATATATGTACAAATAAGATGAAATTAAGAGGGGATATGACAAAGATATTTTACAAAAACTTTAAAATAGGGGTCCATGCGTGACTATTCCATTTAATTGTTCAAACACACATAAAAATTAATAGGATATATTATAGAACCAAAACTATCCCTCCTCACCTATAAAAGGAGGTGAACCCCTCTATTCCAATTCCCCATTACATCATCTAATTGACTGGTGAGGGAATTATTGGATGATGACCTCCTATAGATTTATTTCTATTAATTATTTTTTATTTAATGTAATCTCTACCCTCTCCCACATCATCTCGACTTCCCCATCAATGAAGGGGTAGATTCATTGAGTGATCAGGAAATGGGATTATGTTCTTATGTGATTTTCTTTAGTTGATATGAGTAAAATAAATAAAATCCCTCCTTATTTATAAATCTAATTTCAATTAATAATTCAATTTTAAATTCCAAATTCAGTTTCATTAGGTTTTAATTCTATCATTTTTAATTATTTTGGTCGATGATCTATATCTCCCTCTACCCAATTATTTTCCATATACGGTGGAATATATTAAGGTTGATTCGTGAGTGATTTATGGTCATTACCCAAATGGGAAGGAGGATACACCTACATGAGGTATCAAATATGAATATTCTTATTGTAATTATCTTGCCAATGGGGAGAATGGACTTGATAGATGAATCTCTCTCTTACCATTAAGTGAAATAAAATGTGTAAAAACTTGGAAACCATGATAGCACAACCCTAGGTCTAGCCAAACCGAGTCTGATCACCATCTTTATCATTTGTTTAAAACCAATAAAATCAAACTACTTATTTGTCTCACATTATTCAAATTTAATTAAAACCAATTGTTTTCATAAAACCAATAAAATTTGAAAACATTTTTTTTGAGAACTGCTCTTTAGGAGACTACATAGGATTAACTGCTATACTATACTTAGGTAATTAAAATATTGTTTTTACACACCCCATAATAGGTTTGAATTAGACCCCTTTTCATATGATTCCTAGAACATTAATCTTACAGTTGATACTTAATGAGGATATACTTGTTTCAGGATAGATTCCTAGGGAAGGATCATGCATCATTATTCTTTCCGCCTGTGTTTTAATTGGTAGACCTAAGGATAGGTTAACCAAAAATGAATAAAAGAAATCAATTAATTAATGTTAAATTCTTCCATATTCCATTTTTAGACCTCCGAATCTTTTTTATTTTTCAAGTACTGATCCAGGTCGATGTCCTCATCAGGTTCATGTAGAATATGTTCATCTGGTTGTGCCAATAGATCACCACATGGTAGAAGTTTAAAATGATGACACTTGGAGGAGGACACTTTGAGAGTTTTAGTACCAGAGTTTGTAGAGGTAATAGGGATCCATTTTATATGTAGTCACAAATGTCTAGTTGTAGGAGTTTCAGATAGCCTTCAGTTTGACTCATGATTGGAACGAGCACATGGTATTTTTGGCTTTCACGATGCTATGTGGGGAAGTGAGAAAGTGGTGGTTCTTATTTCTTTAGAGATCACGATGAGTCTACAGTCTTGTGAGAGGAGTTATGAGACAAGTTAATAGACGAGTTTCTTTCTTCTACTATAAAGGAATCCAGTCACTGAGATCTATTTACCCTTTTACATGGGAGATATATTATGTGAAAGTTCATGATTAATTTTAGGAACCTTCTTTGATATGCTTTAGACCACTTTCTAGACGAGGATCCTTAGGCAAGGAACTTTGAGGAGGCTTTGAATCTATATATCTAGCACCAGGTCAACCTGTTTATGCTTAAGACATATCTCAAGGTTTTGGAGAGAGAATAGGACATTGAGAATATATTATCCAAAACTATATTTCCATGAGTATAGAGTCTTCATAATTCCTCACAAAATAGATCTATGATCTGGGGTTCCTGGTTTTCTAGACAAAAAGAGTTTCTAATCTATCAGGTGTAGGTCCCATCCCCCAATGTCTTGTTTTTATTGGGGATATAGTTCTCATGCCTATTCCAAGGGATCAGATACATGGTTTTCTTGTGGAGGTAGAGGTCATCATGGATGAGAGTACCCGACCGTTCTAAGTAGTCAGCATACACCAGTTGTCCCACTTATGGCTCCTCCACTAAGGGAGTTCATGCCAAAGAAGCAATAGTAAGTTTCTATAGTTTGGGATCAACAGAGAGTAGATGGGGAAGTAATAAGATAACCTTAGGATTATCCCATTCCTTAGAGACTAAATCATGACCATGGAGGTGGCCATCAACATGGATATAGAGATCATAGAGTAGATTTTGGTCAGCTTCATGCTTTAGCATTGCCAGCACCAGGTGGGGTAGACATCATTTGAGGTACCTATTTCTTGTTTTCTACTTGGTTTCATTATTTTTTTGATCCAGAAATAAAATAATCTTTCATATCACATGTCCTTTTACATGATTTGGGACTTATGGTAGATATACTTCCAATTTCCTTGATGCTGACAATGCTAGTCGGAGGTTGAGATGACTTATTTGATGTACATAGATACTGTGAGCTAGTGATGGGACAAAATATCTCTTGGTGATATTTTATATGTTTATTAATACAAGAATATAAAACCATCCTTAGCATGGATTGGTTTTATTTTCTGAAGGATATCATGGATTTCCTTAGGAGGCAGGTTGTGTTCTCCATTGATAATGGGGAGACAACATTGTTTATCAGTGAGCGAGACCCTCAGATGAGTTAGAGGCATGTACACCAGTCTTCCCAACTGATGCCCTTCTGCAAGCCGATTCTGGGATGACTGAAGCCTCACCTCCAGGACATGTTGCACGTGGAACCTGGAGAAGGGCACGTGGCGGTGGTAAAGGCGATAGTCCAGGGAATCCGAAATCAGGAGATCTGAAACGGCAAAGCGAGTCCAGTGGCATGTACACCAGTCTTCCCAAAAGGAGGAAAGCATCAGGTACGTCATTTACCCCACAAGAGACAAAGGCGGAGGCGGGCCAGGCCCGGCCCCGCCTAGAGCAATGATTGTGTTATGCTGGAACTGCCGTGGGCTTGGCAACCCACGAACGGTTCGTATGTTTCAGCGCCATTGCGCTCAAAGTCGCCCTGATATGGTTTTCCTGTCCGAAACCATATTGGATAATAAGGACATCACAAATCTTGCCCTAAAATGCGGTTTCCAGGGCTGTTTCCCGGTCCCCCGACAGGGTCATTCAGGGGGATTGTGTCTGCTCTGGAAGGATAATGTCGATGTTAGGATCCTGTCTTTTTCCCAGCGCCATGTGGCTGCTTCCATCTGTGATCCCCACAACCCCACCTGGACTTTTGTGGGCTTCTATGGCTGGCCCTCCCAGTCTGAAAAGTGGAAATCTTGGGATCTTCTTTGCAAACTCCGTCGTGATCTGCCAAGCCCCATTCTGTTTGGAGGGGACTTTAACGAGATCCTTTTCCAGAAGGAGAAAACTGGTGGAGCTATGCGCTCCTCCACGTCTATGTCTGATTTTACTGATGCGGTCCTTAAGGCAGAGCTGATGGACCTGGGTTACACGGGTAATCCCTTTACATGGTTCCGAGGCAGATATGATGGAACTCGAATCGCTGAACGGCTGGATAGATTCTTCGGCTCAATGGACTGGATGAGCCTCTTCAAAATGTACCATATCAGACATCTATCGTTCAACTGCTCGGATCACTGCCCAATTGTCATTAACTGTACCTATAATGAGCACGTTACTAGTTCCAGGAAACCTTTCAGATTCGAAAGCTTCTGGTCAAATGATCCCGAATGCGAGGCGGTTATCCGTTCAGGCTGGAAGAATGGGCAAGCGGATCTGAGAACCAACCTTCTCCGAGTAGCATCTGATCTGAAGTCATGGAGCGACTCTAAATTCCGCCATCCGGACCGGCAATGCAATTTTCTTGAAAGGAAGATTGGATATCTTCTTAGCAAACCCCCGTCTTGCAGCATTCTCTCCAGAATAAGTGAAACCCAACGAGAGCTGGATGTTGCCCTGCGCAATAAGGAAGGATTTTGGGCTATGCGAGCGCGTGATATTCATATAGCTGAAGGGGACGCTAATACCTGTTATTTCCACCAGAAGGCCTCAGCAAGACGCCGGAAAAACTTTATTTCTGGCATTCTTAATTCAGATGGTAGTAAAGTATCTGACCCAGGGGGAATCCAAGAAGCATTCCTGAGCCATTTCCAGAAACTCTTCTCTGCAGGCCATCCTTACATTTCTCCCGAGATTGAGGACTGCATCAAACCTGTGATTTCTGACGATATGAACAGACAACTTTCTAAAGATGTGACGAATGACGAGACTCTTAAGGCCTTAAAGCAAATCCACTCTACGAAAGCCCCGGGACCAGACGGATTCCACGCCCTCTTTTTCAAGAACTACTGGCACATCATCGGTCCAGACTTGTGCAATTTAATGCGGGATATTTGAGCGGGGAAAACGGACCTGTCTCCTCTTAATGATACTATTCTTACTCTCATTCCCAAGATGAAAAATCCGCAAGGGGTGTCGGACTTTCGACCGATCAGTCTGTGCAATGTCTCGTATAAGATCTTCTCGAAGATCCTGGCGAATCGGTTGCGTCCTTGGCTACCCAACGTCATTTCTGAGAACCAAAGCGCTTTTGTGGCAAAAAGGTTAATCACTGATAATGCCATTATTGCTCATGAAATTTTCCATTCCATGAAAACACGTACACGAGCAAAGAGAGGGATCATGGCGTGGAAATTGGATATGGCTAAGGCCTATGATAGAGTGGAATGGAACTTCCTGGAATTTGTGATGCTCAAGATGGGTTTCTGCACCAAATGGATTGCCATGATTATGCAATGCGTCTCGTCAGTTTCCTTTTGCATTAATGTCAACGGGGTGCTCACCCGAGGCTTCTCCCCATCCCGTGGGCTTCGCCAGGGAGACCCCCTTTCACCCTTCCTTTTTATTTTAGTGGCTGATGTGTTTTCTAACCTCCTTTCCAGGGCAGCCTCGCTTTCCATAATCCATGGGGCGGAAGCGTGTCGCAAGGGCCCTCCGATATCCCACCTATTCTTCGCTGATGATTGCCTTCTTTTTTCTCGAGCTACCCCTAATGAGTGTACTGCAATCTGCCAGGCGATACAACAGTATGAACGGGCTTCAGGACAAATGATCAATCAGAGTAAATCAGAAATTTCTTTCAGCTCTGGAGTTCCCCAGCCGAAAAGAGAAGATCTCTGCTCTTTAGCACGCATTCCTGGGGTCGATAAGCACCAGAAGTATCTTGGGCTCCCGACGGTGGTTGGACGGTCAAAGAAAGAAATCTGTTCAGCTATTGTGGATCGAATTGAAAGAAAAATACAAGGTTGGACCCCTAAAAAAATCTCCAAGGCCGGCAAGGAAATCCTCATCAAGGCGACACTTCAATCTTTCCCCAGCTATTTGATGTCTATTTTTAAACTCCCTGACGTGGTGCTTTCAAAGATTCAATCCAGTACATCTAACTTTTGGTGGGGACGAAAGGACGGAAAAAATAAAGTCCACTGGATCGCCTGGTCTGCTCTCTGTCAACCAAAATCTGAAGGCGGAATGGGCTTCCGGGATCTTTCCCTTTTTAATGATGCTTTGCTGGCTAAACAAGGCTGGCGTATGATTAATAACCCATCATCCCTTTGCACGCGTGTTCTCCGGGCTAAATATTTCCCACATAAGGATTTTTTGGACTCCCATCTTGGCTATCGACCCAGTTTTCTCTGGAGAAGCATTTGGGGCGGTCGTAATCTTCTGAGGAAAGGTCTCGGCTGGAGGATTGGGAATGGTTCTACGGTCAAGATTTGGACCGATCCTTGGCTTGTTGATCAGACAGGCACGAAGGCGTCATCCCCTACTTTTCCAGGATCCGAACATGCCACAGTCTGTTGTCTTTTTGATGATCAAGGGGCGGGATGGTGTCTGGAAAAACTCTTCTCCTGGTTTAATGAGAGGGATAGGCGAATTATTCTGAGTATTCCCTGTGTGTCAGACGCAGGGCCAGATCATCTCTACTGGACAAACGACAGCTCAGGTGAGTATACAGTGAAAGCTGGCTACCGGCGAGCTCTTTCTGCTCAGATTTCAGAAGGAGATGCGAGGCCCTGGACATCAATTTGGAAGCTTAATGTTCCCCCTAAAGTTCGCTTTTTCTGGTGGCAGGTGTGTTCCGGTATCCTCCCAACTAAGAGCCTCCTTGTCTACAGACACTTCTCAAACGACAACTCTTGCCCTTTCTGCCCTTCTGAGACTGAATCCCCTTTCCATGCTCTAGTTCAATGTCCCGGGGCTCAGGAGGTTTGGAATGGCTGGGGATCAACTTTTGAGCTGTTTCTGGACACCGCCTCAGATCTTACATCTCTCCTGATGCGATGGTGCTCCTCCTTTTCGCCGGCCAAAACAGGCGCCCTGTGCATCTTGGCTTGGATTATCTGGAATAGGCGGAACGAGGCCATTTTCAATCATTTCCGGAGGCCCCCCAGATTTTGGATTGACCGGGCATTGTCTTGGATTACGGTTTGGCAGAACCACCCTGAACAACAAAGACTGTCCATCCACCCTCCTCTTCCCCAACATTGGTGCCCCCCACCGGAAGGGATTTTTAAGATCAATGTGGATGCCGCTCTCCCTAAGGATGGCCCAGTTGGACTAGGTTTACTGGCCCGTGACAACCTGGGAAATCTTATCGCTGCCAAATACGAGGCACATTATGCACTATGGGAGCCCTCAGTCGCGGAGGCCGCCGCCATCCTTGCTGGATTAAACTTCGCAAAAGATTGCGGTTGGGATTCCATTCACATCGAATCCGACTGTCTCACTGTAATCAATGCCATCAATCTCACTAATGGCGGGCTTCAACCTTTCGGTCCCATTATCCGGTGTATTCAATCGCGGAGACAAGGCTTCAAGTCCTGCAATTTCTCATTTATTAGAAGGGAAGCGAATGAAGCCGCTCACAAGATGGCAGGCATTGGCCCTCCCTACGAGGATTTGCTTTGGCTCAATCATTTTCCATCGTGGTTATGCTCCTGTATTTCTGCTGATCTCCATCATTAATGGATCCGTCTTATTTTGTTGTCAAAAAAAAAAAAAAAAAAGTAGTCAAAATTTCTAAGGTTCACAGAATAGTACCCTAATGTCTTACCAGAGGAGGTTGTAGTGTTACCCTCATGACGATATATCAATTTTGGGATCAAACTACAACCAGGTGTGTCTTATATCTCAAAGTTTCTATATATGATGACAAATTATGAGTTGAAAGATATGTGTATCCATATATATGGTCTATTTAAGTGTGGTTCTGTTCGACCAAGTGTGTCACCATGGGGTGAACCAGTTTTGTTCATGAAAAAGGCTAATGGTAGATTGCGATTGAGTATTAATTATCATCACTTGAACCAAGTGACAATGAAAAAATGATATCCTCTTCCATGAATTGATTATTTAGTCGATAAAATTATGGGTGAAAGTTGGTTCTTGAAGATTGAGTTGCGGCCATTATATCATTATATGCATTTAAATAATGACGATATCTGGAATACTACTTTCTATTGTCGTCATGAGAATTAAGAGTTTATTGTGATGCCGTTCAGTGTAATGAATGATCGAGCTATTTTCAAGGGGTTAATGAATGTTGTGTTCCTGGAGTTCCTCGATAAGTACATGGTTTTTTTCATCGACAAAATATTTATGTACTCCATGTATGAGAAGGAGAATACAGAGCATCTATGTGACTTTTTGGGAGTTCTTCGTCTTGAGAAGTTGTTTGGGATGCTTTTAAAGTGTGATTATAGGGATTTAGAAGTGAATTTATTTAATCATGTTTTATCCAAGAGGGGAGTATCTATGGATACTTATATGATAGAATAAATTGTGTCTTGGGAATCCCCCAAGACAGTGGAAGAGGTGTGAAGTTTCCTTAGTGTTGTATGTTATTACTGGAGGTCTGTATCTAATTTCTCTCGATTTGCGACTCCTATGAAAATATTGGGAAGAAAGGATCAGGTGTTCATGTGGACAGATCAGTGTCAGGAATATTTTTAGTATCTAATGGAGATGTTGTTCAGTGCTCCATTTTATTGTATTCCAATAGAAGGAGTTCAGTTTGAGGTTTTCTGTGATGATTTACATCTTGAGTTAGGTTGTGTTATGACTGAGTAAAGAATAGTAGTATCTTTTGAGTATCGGTAGTTATGCCCACATGAGGATAAATATTCCATCCATGATCATTATTTGGAAGTGGACGTGTTTTACCTGAAGTTGTAGAGACATTAACTCATCAGTGAGCATTTTTTTGTCTTCACCGATCATAAGAGCCAGAGGTATGTTCTCTCCCAAAATGACATGAACTAGTTCTAGAATTGGTGGATGGAGTTATTATAGGATTATGAATTTGATATTTCATATACACATAGAAATGGGATTGTTTAGATTATGCACTGAGCAGGAAGTTTTTCAGTTATGAAGTGCGAGAATCAGGTGATTCATAGAGAGCGATGGAAGAAGTTTCAGCATTGCACCTAGATTTGGTAGAAGTTGAGGGAAGAGGTTGTCTTTTTTAGATAATGGTGTAGTAATCTCTAGTGTAGATGGTTGAGGAATCCTAATTTGGGGATCATGAGGTGAAGGTAAGGAGAGGATGATTTGTTTATGGAGAGGCCCCTGATAGTTGGTATGAGGATGAACAACACTGAGTGTTGTTTGAAGGAAGGATTTTGGTTTCTTTGGTGATGCATGATATTTTTCTCAAAGAGTAACATAGTTTACCTTTAATAGTAAATCCTTGCATGATAAATATGTAACGATATTTTAGATGCCATTTTTTGTGGCCATGGATGAAACGTGAAGTTGAAAATTTTGTGTCTCGATGTTTGGTTTGCCAGAAGGTGAAGGCCAAGCACCGTGTTCCCGATGGTTTTATCTAGTCGTTGGATGTTCCTATATTGATGTGGGAGGATATATCAATGGTATTATTTACTGGTTTACCTTAAGATCATGGAGGATATTATTCTATATGAGTGGTAATGGATTCTTTGATGCATTTACCCCACTTTATAGTGATTAAGGAGTCAAGATAAATGGAGGTTTTGTTGAGATAATATTTGTAGGAGGTGGTGAGACTCCACAGAGTCTTGAGGATGAACATTTTTTTTCGAGATACTCATTTACCTCTAGGATGTGGAGAGTTCTCTATCATGACTTTGAATCTCAGATATTCCTTATCACTACTTTTCATCAACATACATATGGTCAGACAGAGTAGACCATTCATACTCTTAAAGACACATTGCGCTGTTGTGTCTTGAAATTTAGAAGTTTATGGATGAATCCCCTGACCTAGGTGGGGTTCACTTACAATAATATCTTTCACTCCACCATCATTATTAAGATGTTTTAAAACATGTGTGGATGAACTTTTTATTCTCTGTTATACTGGAATGGGTTCATAGAGTCATCAATTCTGTGGCTGGAACTAGTAAAAAATACAACAGAGATTGTTAAGGTGAGTCAAAAGAGGATGAAAGTAGCACATGATCATCATAAATCTTATTTCAATCATGGTAGGAGACCTATGGAGTTTTAAATTTGGGATCATGTGTTTCTGAAGGTGACTTCCCATCATGGGAAGCAATTTTTTGTTCGAGGGAGTAAGATTTCTCCCCTATTTATTAAGCCTTTTGAGGTGTTATCTCATGTTGGATCCATGACATATCAGATTGTACTTACCCCATAGATGAGATAGATGCATGATGTTCTTCACATCTTGAAGCTCAAAAATTATCTTCACAGAGAATTTCACATCATCGATTAGGGTGAGATCAATGTTGACGACGATGTGACCTTTGAGGAGCAACCTGTAGAGATCCGGGACCGCCAGGAGAAGGTGTTGCATGTGTGTGATATCGCTTTTCTTTGTGTCTTATGGTGGAACGATGGCATGGAGGAGATTTCCTAGGAACATGAGTTCTCAAATACACTCTCATCACCCAAATTTTTTTGATGTTTAGATCTTATCTTGTAATACCATTCATTGTGTGGTTGTAGACTTTTTCTGGTTTATAAGATGGATTTCTCTTTTTTCTTTTTTTGGCTTACTCTCTTTTGAGAGGTATATACACCTGAAGAGTTTTAGGAGAGGGTTGTTATTATTGTGTGGTCTCATGATTTTCCTTTAATGAGGTGGTTGAACTCCTATGTTGGGGAGATCCTTGAGAGGTATCTTGCAAGGTGACTATTTGGAAGAACATTTTCTATTTTCTCTCTTGGTTAGTTGGGAATTATCTAGGATGACAATGTTTTGAGAGATATATAATGTAAGGTTGTGGATCCACATGGGTCATCCCTTTACACGTCTTCTAAGAATGATGTTCTCGGGGGAGGATCAGAGGAAGTCTAGAGTAGTTCAGTTACTAGAAGTTGGAAGCAGGGAGATTTTACACCCTATAAAATTTACATGATGTGAAAGTAAGTTTCATGACGTGTAATAAATTAGGGTTTAAAATAAAATAAAATAAAATAAAACAGTGACATATTATTTGGAGGAAACCAAACCATGAGGATTACATGACATGAATTGGGATTATAGGTTGTGTAAATACCTGATGCTATATATTTTATAATGTTTCATCTACTCAGTTTTTTAACAAAACCAATAGTTATAACACTTCCTCTCATTTTCCAACATCCAGTACCTCCCTTTCAAGAGTTTTTGAGATTCCTTTGATGAGAATCCATCACCGGGCTTCCTTCTTCGATCCATAGTGATCCGTCTTCGATCCAAGGTATTTTCTACCTCTGTTATTTCTGTTTCATCAATCTGTTTCCTCCTATTTCTATTTTCTACATGATGGAACTTGATCTATATGTTTTTAAAAAAGTTTTTTTTGATTTTTTGTTGGTGTGGTTGTGGCACGATGTCCTTGGGCGGATAAAATTCTTCCAGGACAAGTGATTGGGATCTGCAACATTGGTCCATTATCATGAAAAGAAAATTGGTACCATTTTTGAGGTATGGGATTCATTTATTTTCTGTTATTTACATGAAATTATATATCCAACATGATTTATCCCCTTGGATAGTAATTAAATTAACGTAATTATTACTTGATCCAGATTAAATAATTGATATCTATCACTTAGTGATGTTTCTATTTTGTGCCATGATAACTATTTTCCTCTTGTTTTTCTAGATAGTGTGATATATATGTTGTTCTTGTTATGATTTAATTATCATGTGTAATTAGTAAATAATGTAAATCTGGAATTAATTGCTAATTTATTATGTAAAAAATTAAAGAGGAATGTTTAATGAATATGGTGCATTGTAATCTTAATGATGCGATCATTTTTAAATGAATTGATATTCCATGTGTTAATATAACTGAAAAATATATGAATAATATTGATTCTTGTGTATAAAATAATTAAAGACATGTTAAATTAATTGTTTAATTAATTTGGGACTACTTATTCTAGCTTGCTGGTTAGGTAATCCGTAGTTGAAACCTATAAATAATGAATTTATTAATTCAAGATGGAATATGAATTGGTCATGTGATAAAAGATAATTATTTTTTAATGAACGAGTTTCCCACTTTCTTGTAAAGGCCATGTGACTTGTGATTTGGATCCATGAGAGCTCATTTCATGTAAAGGTTGGATGCCTTGATTTAGGGATAAGAGCCTGGTTTCTATATCTGTTTCCTACTTCTTGTGGCATAAAATAAGCCTAGGATGGTGGAACCTTGAAAAAGATTGTGGTAATGGGTTGGGGAGACCTGAATGCGGTGTGATCTTGGGAAGGATTATACATGAGGGATTCTGTGGTATATGGTACAGGGAGTCCCGATTGTTGTGGCAGCAACTAACACTTGTGATGACAAGACACATCTAGATATTCATACTGCTATTGGGGAGGTAATCAGGGATGAAATAATGGGTTAAATATGGGATTACCCATTGATATGAAGGTTGAATTATTGTTTGAATTTATTATTTATTTGATGGCCAGGTTCTTTGTTTATATGTTTTCCCCACTTCTTGAGGCAGAAGAATGTGCTCGTTGGTATTCCTTGTTTGGTATATTAGGATGTTTTCCTAGATTACTTGATAATATTGAAATAAATTATGTTAATAAATGAATAAATTTTTAACCCATAAGGTTGGAGCATACTGGGAAAAAATGTTGAGGTTATAATTCTATGGTTTCAGGGACTCAATTTGATTATTCCTCAAGGGAATGAAACATTTTTGTAATTCTAAAGAAATGAAATTTGGAAAAGGTTAATGGTTAATTAATGGTTATTTTTTTTTATAATAAAGTGAAACTAATGAAAATGAGAAACATAAATTTTTTAAGGTTTTTCTTTAAATGGTTGTGTTCTTATAGGATATTTGGTCTTATAAGTGAAATCAAGGATTCTAATAGACGTTAGGTTTAGTTGAGTTTGAGAATAGTTTATTCCCGCAGTGTGGTTATTATCTATATTATATCATGTAATTTTTGTGTTTTATATACTACTCCACCATGTTGGTTTGGGAAACTAACACCCCAAGGATTATGATCCTTGAGGGGTTTTACCCAATATCCTAGTGGGAGGATGGATTGATGACTACCCCCATTGACCCCACTCTATTCTCTCAGTATTTACTTGTGCTGGTATGCCTGATGGTTATTTTTTCCCATATATGTATTTATAGGGATATTAAGTCTTGTGGAAATTTAACACACATGTATTTTGGATATAGTTTCTTAAGAAATACTATAGGTATAACATGTATAGGCAATAATTTCTTGAGGTTCCTTACTCGGTGTATGGGTTGTGATGGCTTGATATATAATACCCAATGTATGACACATGTTTTATAGGTTGTGCTATCTCTTAGAAACTACATGTTTACTTTTTGTTACATGGACGTGATATTTTGTTGCACGAGGTGCACATTGTGGTGCTTTGGACAGGTGTTTGTGGGCTAGCTTTTTAGAGATAGATGCTTAGAACATGTGATGTTGGGGAAAAGAAACAAACCAGTAGGGAAAAAATATTGGGTAACCCTTGATATAATTTATTATATCATATGATATTTTATGTGATACTTGATAAGAGTAGCCATGGTGAGGCTGGGAACATAGTATACCTCTTTAGGTGATGAGTTAGTTTCACTTGTTTTTCACTGTACTTTAGCACACTTTCTTTACCTTTTTCACAAGAGGATCTGGGTAGGATCCCACTTAGTATAATTTTATACTCTCCCTACGTATATATAAACTATTTTTTAGGTCAGTTGGAGAATGTTGGAGATCAAGATGGTTACTACTAACTTTTGGTTTTTTAGGAGATGTTTGGGCTTCATGTTCGCTGCCATCTTTACTTTTGTATTCTAAGTAGGATTTGGTGTTTGGACCACTTTTTGTATAAGGTTGTATTTTTTTTCAATAGTTGTCAATGATGATCAAAATAAAGAAGGTGATGAAGATGAAATCCAATATTATTGAGAGTGATAATTTAGAAGATTTTTGAACTGATATTAAATTCAAAGTACATGTATCAGAGTTGATACATTTTCTACAACAATGAAACCATCTCATAGAGTGTTGAAGTGCATGAAGTTATAAAGTGATCATGAAACATCTCACTATTCAAAGAGACCATGCAATAGCCTACATGATGAGACATGCATTATTTCATGAGGGATCATGTGGAGATTTAAATATTTAAGAATGATCATACAAAGCTGAAAAGATAATTCCAGTCATATTCAGTGTTGACTAGGATGATTCATGTTGCTGGGAGACAAGAATGTTGGGAAGTTTCAGTACATTCCCTGGAAAATCTGATGATGCAGAAACTAATCATTCAAAGAGAATATATCATGATGGAATAAGTTTGTGATGAAATCCACTGACTGTTGAAGAATATAGGTGATAGTGAAGAAGCACGAGTTTTCTTACCGAAGCAGATATTTATGGTGGTGTTGTTTACCAACATTTTCCTAATTTTTGGACCTCCAAATTGGGATTTTGTTTTTGGCAATGGAAGGATTTCTATAAAGGAGTGAACAAGATGCAAATGTTGAAGGAAATCTCCAAATGAAGCAAACTGTGTACCTTAGAACATGGACCACAAACCATGTCCAGGAAAGGTTTGCAGCCACATACCGTAATGGGAAAGGTACATGGGAAAGTTTGTGGAATGGGTCACGATACCGAAAAATGGTTCACAGTGGATGGAATTGTAGTATGCAGGATGGATCGTCATTGGTTGAAGAGATGTTGTATATGGACCGGAAGGCTTACAGTATGCGGAAGATTAATAGTACACATTAATGGATTGTAGTATGCAGTGGATGCTTATAATACCTGGATGGATTTTATTATGTGGTGAAGTTTTTCCCACAATGAAAATTTGGGTAAAACAGATTAATGAAATTTGTGGAGTTATTTTCTTATATAAGGAGTGCTAGTCCGATCATTAAAAGAGAGATAATTATATAATAAAATATCATCGCTGCAAATGAAATCGGTTGGGTCCGAATGTGGTAAGCGAGAGATATTCCATGTAGAATGAAGAGGAATGTGAAAGATGAAATGGTTTGAGAAATTATAAGGAATAGTTCATGAAAGAGATTCTGTGTAACAAAAATCGGTACGTGAAAGATGAAATAGTTTGCAAAATTGGAATGAATAGTTTATGGAAGAGATTACTTATAAGAAAAAGTGATACACAAAAGATGAAATAGGTTGGGAAATTGGAAGGAACAGTCTGCGGAAGAGATTATGCATAGGAAAAAGTGGTATGAGAAAGACAAAATAATTCTAAGAATTTAAAGAAGAAGTATACAGAAGGAAGAACATTTATGCCACGGAGATACACATAGGTGATACACAGAGGCGGTATTCAAGCATGGTACATAGAGCAGGCGCGGTATGTAGAGCAGGAGTAGTTTGCGGAGAATGTGTGATATGTGGAGTAGGCACGATACATAGACTAGAGACAATCCAAAGAATTAGGGATAGTTCACAGAAGAAGAAACATCATAAAGGATTTTTGTGATTCTAGAAAGAAGAAGAAGAAGATTTAGTGCCTTAGGTTTCCGTACTAAAGAAGAAGATTGAACATAAAAGAGCTTCAACTATGGACAATGATGTAAGAAAAGTCTCATGATAAACAAGATACATAGAATTTTATGTCCATCTATTAAAGAGACCTTCAAGTAGATAAACTGAGTAAGACCTATCCTAAGGAAGAGAGCCAGGGGAAGTTAATGGAAGTGGTCCAGCGGAAGAAATGAGCTATCCCTGCACCTTTGTAAAGGTAGTGTTCCTGGGATAGAGTGACTATTCCCAAAGCTTTGTAATCCAAATCTAGTGAAGATTAGTGGAATTTTTTACGACTAGAAACCTTCTGGTGTATGATCCATGGATGTATCCCTTAGTGGTGAACCATGTAAAAAGTGATGTGTTGTCCTTCTTCATGTGAATGTTTTAATTACTGTGCATATCCATTATACAATTTTAAAAAAAGAGGGTTCCTACCAATTTGGGAACAAGATCCAATTATGAAAATAAAAGTTGACACCCTGATTCACCCCCCCTCTTAGGGTGGTCTAGGGTCTTTCAATTGGTATCAAAGTGAAAAGGTTTGCATATGTTGGATACTATTCATTAATTTTATTCAAAAGAGGATTTGAGTTTTTATTTCCAAGGTCAATAATGAGGAGAAGTATTGAATAAATTTCACTTATCTCTTAGCTGATATCTATACCCAACAAGAGAATGAATAAAAATAAAAATAAAAATAAAGAGAAGAGATAGTTGAATAAGTCCCTCTTATCTAAAGAAGAGGTAGTATCTAGTTCTCCATACCATTCAGAAAATGATGTTTTTTCAGGCTTGGAAAGAAAAGATCATGGAGATAATGAGGTATGTGGTTGCACCCTTGACCAATCCTTAGCCTCAGATGAAATTAAATGATTACGAAAATACTATTACGATATCTCTGAAGATATATTCTTCGGTATTTATATAATATTTAAATGTTTGTAGGAGAAAATCATCCAGCTAAGAAAAAAAACAGATTATATAGAGGAAGGTTTGGTAAATAAATTTTCATAATGTTATAATATCTCTATAAAAATTGAATCCTTTTGAGAAACAAGAAAGAAACATGAAATAAATTCATCAAAATGGTTTAAATAAGTTGAAGAGGAAGGGAGAGTCAAGAAGGCTCTTGAAGAAAAAATCCTTGTTCTTGAAGGGAAACTAAAAAATTATGCTGATGGAAAGGGTCTACAATTGGAAGGTATATCCAAGAAGATCAAGGAACATGACTCCTTGATTCAGAATTAAATGATTCTCCATGAAGAAGAAATTGTTATAATGAAGAAGTCTTGTGAATAGAATATGACTACGATTGAATATTAGAAGGTCATACTCAATAAGAAATGTCTAGAATTGGAATCTGATTTGACCAATCTTGATAAGAAATATATTGAGATTTCAAAAAAGAATGAAATATTTACTGATGGTACTATATGCTCACTGGAGGATTCTAAAGCTAAAATACCTCCAAAATGTGATAAGAAGATAGTGAAAACTCATGATGATCTATCTCATGAAATAGTGTCTGTTGCTACTAAATTCCCACTAAAGGAATATACTGTCAAAAGACCTCCAACATGTGATAAGAAGATCATGGATTCACTCATTGATCAATCACAAGTACCTGAGAAGAATAAGGTACCATCCAAACCATCTTGTACTCATGTTTCTAAACATGTTTCCACAAGTAGTGATAGTTAGAAGAGATATTCAAAACAAGTATGGATGACTAAAGGTGAGAAGTTACCTATCACCATGTCTTGGGCGAATAGAAAGAATAATATGGAAGGTGGTTCTATAAAATGATAACAACAAGTCAAGATGATGGCCCAACAACTTAATAAAAATAAATCAATATTTGTGGGTCATTGTTGGTGCGGAAAAATATTTGGGAACTATGAAATAAATTGTGGCCATAATCCTCATAATGTAAAAGAACAAAGGAAACCTACCTCATGGGGATGAAATCCAGAGAAGAATAAGAACATCCATAGGTCGAGAAGCATATGTTTACCACAAACAGATTTGGAATTCTTGATAACATCTGTGATGTATGGAATATTAGTGGTCACAAGGTAGGTACATTCCCATATCAACATGCATTCATCGTTGATAAGAAAATAAGACTTCCTACATCGGGTGCATATGAAGAAACTTACATGGGATGAATATAGAAGAATATTGTGAATACCAATTTCCCCAAGAAGATCTCAAGTAAGGAAGCTGAGAAGACCCTAGATTTTAGATCCCTAATTTTGAAGGGGAATTCATCCAAAAGAGAAACTAATAGAGATGAAACTTAGATGAACCCATGTAGAAGATCCAAACCCTCTTAAATAGTTCCAAATGACATATTGGTCATCAGGCTAGAATATTTGGAAAGAATGAGGAAACCTGATGATGAAATGGCCAATGTTGGTTCTAAAGAAAAAGAAAAACTTTCACGTGATGAAGATAAAGTGCACAAGAGAGTGATATACAAAGGAAACACACGTGTTAATCATTGACATAAGAAGAATGAAAGTACCCCCAAGTCCACTTATCCTTCCAATGGAAATTTAATGTTTTTGATCTGTTTGTTGAAATGAGTTTAGGAGTTTCAGGTTGATTATTCCATATCACATTCAATTTCTTCATCCTCGAATGAAAGTGGGAAACCCTTGAAGACAAAGTAAAAAAGTTCTCATCACACATGGTATCATGATTAGTGAATAATGAGCATCCTTGTTGTCTAAATAAAATTTTATTGTTTTCTACATCAAGAATTTCTCATGTAGAATTAGAGTGAAATGATTTATGGCACATTTCTTAAGTATTTATTGATACCATTTCCCATGAATTTGTTTTCTTGTCTATAAGGGGGAGAGAAGCAAAATCAATGTAAGGGGAGAGATAAGACACTCATTTTCATATTGACAAATTAATTTGAGGATAAAATTAAGGTATTGACCACAAAATACAAATGGGGAGATTATTGGGACCACTTTGTGTATGAGATTACATTTGTTGTCAAAAATTGTCAATAAAGATAAAAATGAATAAGGAGATGAAAAATAAATACAATGTTATTGAGAGTGGTAATTAAGATGATTTTTGAACTGATCTTATGTTCAAAGTACATGTATCAAAGGTGATACTTTGTCTACAATAATTAAACCATCTCATAGAGTGTTGAAGGGATTCAAGTTATAATGTGATCATGCAACATCTCACTATTCAAAGAGACCATAGAAGATCCTACATGAAGAGACATGCATTATTTCATGAGGGATCCTATAGAGATTTAAAGATTTAAGAATTATCATACAAAGATGAGTAGATGATTCCAGTCATATTCAGTGTTTACTGGAAAGACTGATGTTGCAGGAACACAAGGAGGTTGGGAAGTTGCAGTACATTACCTAGAAAATCTAACAATCCTAAAACAGACCATTCAAAGAGTATATATCACAGTGGAAGGAGTTCATGATGAAATTCAATGACTATTGAAAAATCCATATGACAATGAAGAAACATGGGTGTTATTTCTAAAGTAGATATTTATAGTGGTGCTATTTCCCAGAGATTGCCAAATTTTTGGACCTCCAAATTAGGATATTGTTTTTCGAAATAGAAGGATTTCTGCATAGGGGTGAGTGAGATGCGAAATGGAATAGGAAATTGGAAAAAGAATCAAACCACATACCTTGAAACATGGACCATGTACCATGTTTGGGAATGGTTTGCAGAGACATACCATGTAGCAGGAAAGGTACACAGGTCGGTTCATGGAATGGGTCGCGGTACCGAAAAATGGTTCGCGGTAGATGGAGTTGTGGTATGAGGGATGACTCATTGTTGGAAGAAGAGATGTAGTATGCAGATCGACAGGCTTATAGTACACAAAACATTAATGGAAGGCGTTAAAGGATCACAATAAGTGGTGGAGACATACAATATGCAGATAATGTTTAGGAAATGGTTTAGTTTGTCCCACATTGAAAATTTGGGAAAAACATATTAGCGAAATGTTTGGAGTTATTTTCCTATATAAGGAGTGCCAATCCCATCATTAAAAAGAGAGTGAATTATGTAAGAAAATATCATCACTGCGAAGGAACCCAACTAGGTCTAAAATTGGTACACGAGAGAGATCTCATGTATGATGAAGCGGTATGAAAAAGAAGAAACAGTTTGTGAAATTGGAAGGAATAGTCTATGGAAGAGATCATGTGTAAGAAAAAGCAGTACGTGAAAGATGAAATAGTATATTAATTTTGATGGAATAATATGTGGAAGAGATTATTTGTAAGAAAAAAAGGTACACAAAAGACAAAACGGTTCATGAAATTAGAAGGAAAAGTCCATGGATGAGATTCTACATAGGAAAAAGTGCTATGAGAATGAAAAAATAATTCAAATAATTTTAAGATGAAGGCTGTAGAAAGAAGAAATGGTATTCCAAGATGATACGTGGAGGTGGTACGCGGAGGTGGTATATAGAGGTGGTACACAAGCACAGTTCGCTAAGCAGGCACGGTATGCGGAGCAGGCACGGTACACGGAGCAGGCACAATACATGGAGCTGGTGCAATATGCATATTAGAGATAATCTGTAGAACCAGGGACAATTCATAGAAGAAAAAACATGATAAAGAAAGTTTTTGATTCTAGAAAAATGAAGAAAAAGATTTAGTGTATTTGGTTGTTGCACTAAATAAGAAGACTGAACATGAAACAAAATCCACTATAGACCTTGATACAAGCAAAATATCATGATAAAAAGTAGACACTGAATTTTATTCCTATCTGTTGAAGAGACCTTCAAGTCGATAAACTGAGTAAGACCTCTTCCAAGGAAATGAGAAAGGGGGAGTCAATGGAAGTGGTACGAGGGAAGCAGTGAGATATCCCTGAACCTTTTTAAAGGTAGTGTGCCTGGGATAGAGTGATTGTGCTTGAATTTTTGTAATCCATAACAAGTGAAGATTAGTTGAATTTGGTATGACTGAAAACCTATCAGCGTATGATCATTGGTTGTAGCCCTTAGTGGTGAACTAAGTAAAAAGTGTTGTGATGTCCTTATGCATGTGAATGTTTTGATTACATTAAATACCCATCATACAGGTTAAAAAAATGTTTCCTACCATCATGAGAACAACATCTAGTAAAGAAGAGAAAAATTTGACACCCTGATTCACCCCCCTCTCAGGGTGGTTTAGGGTCCTTCAATTGGTCGGAGTTAGTATTATCTATCTCTTTTTCATGTGTTATTTTAGAGGGTAATTATACCATTTGAGTGTTTACTATACCCTCAGTGCTAGTCTCCAACCCAGGGCCTACTGGGGGTAGGACCTAGATGTCACTATCTCTCCTCTCCCATTACCAGCCTTAGAGTGGTACACTTTACAGGGAGGGGATCATGACTGTCTAGATGGTACGAAATTTCTCAACTCTAGAAAAAAGATCTTAAATTTTTTTATCCTATTACATTCTCTTCCAATGAACCGATGGTATTTTCTCACACCTCTTTGGTTAATGGTTTTGTGGATGTTGAATTTCTTGTGATCATTCACTTTCTTATGTCCAATGACTTCTATCACTTTCCATAATTATTTGGACATTAAGATTTTATTCCATATCCATATTTTAACTTTCCACTAATGTTTTTTATTTGGAAACCTAGTATGTGTTATCCCATATGACCTTTATACTTCCCTTTCTATCTTTTCATGTGGAATTTTTATAAACCCTTTTAATGATGTGGGATTTTAAAAAACATATTTTAAAATATAAGCCTCTGATGACTGAGATAGAGTTAAAATTTTTGATGATTTAATTTATTTAATGGGTGGAGAATATAATATCTTAAGATTATATAAATAAAACCAATGTTTGTTGGAGTTTAAAATAAGTAAAACTGAGTGTAAATAAGCCATGAAATATTAATATTTAAATGTGACCGTTATAATATAGCCATTAAATTGGGGGGTACGAATATGATTAAATAATTTTAAAAAAATACATATAAAGGTTATAGTCAAAAAAATATAATGATTAATGATAATGAAATAAACACTTAATTTTTAGTGAGGTCATTTTATTCTTTAAAGTCATGTTTTCTTAAGAATTATTTTTTATTGATTTTTAATGATAAAATAATTATATTTAATTTAATAAAAATTTAAAAAATTTAATTGATAAATATTATATTATTTTTCAAATAATAATATGAAAAATTATTTTGGCATGAAATTTTGGTACTTTTCTGAAAATATTTATTTTTCAGTGAATAGTTAAAAATAACCATTTTTATTGAAAATACTATTTTCTTTTAAGGTATTTAAAAAGTAAAATTTTATTTTATATTTTTCTCTAAAATATAATTATTTCTATTTTATTTAAAATAATCCAATTATTTTTTTGAATGTTTTTTAGTTGAATTTAGTATAAAAAAATTTATATTTTAATTGAATGTTTTCAAAATAACTATTTTTCGTCATGCTTTTTCAATTTAATTTTAAATTTAAATTTTCTAATTCTAGGTTTTGAATTTTGAAAAATTATTTCCATATTTTAAATACATGTGTCCAAATTTGGTGAATATTCCCATACTGTTTTTGGTTAATATGAATAGTAACCATTAAAACTATTGTTACCACGATAAAGGGTAAATCAGGTAATTAGTGGTCAAAAATTATATGATAAGGGGTATAAAATGACCTTAAAAATTTCATTGTTATTCGATGAGTCTTTATTTTAAATAATGTTCACATATTCCATTATATAGATTTTTTTCCATTTGAGTGTGAATATGACCTTTATAATATTTTATGTGGTAAAAAGTAAAAAATGTCACACCATTTTTTTAATAACTATAATATTTTTAATATCGGTATAAACAGAAGATATGTTTAGTTATAAATATTAATTTGATATATAAATGATTTATATTCATCATGAAAATTTATTTTTAATTTTTAGTGGAGAAATAATTAGCTTAAATTCCTACATAAAGCCGACATAATAATTATTAAAATAATTAGAAAATAAAATAAATGATATTAAAAATATTAAAATAAATATAATTTGAGTTAATTAATTTGATAAATAAATTATATGGAATAATATAAATGGTAATGGATGTAAAAAAATATTTTTATCCATTTTCATTTCATTTCTTGATGTTATTAATGTCAATGTAATGAATAGTTCTAAAAATTGACATTAATGGTATTTTATAATAAATAATATTTCATTAAATGATATAAAATTTATAAAATATTATATTCAACTAATTTATTAGGATATGGTTTATAATATCATTAATTTTCCATTTATTGGACTTTTTTCCATTAATTGTAACTATCTTGACCATCAAATTGTAAAAACCATTGCTGTTATGATTAGTGTGGAATGTGTTAATGGGGGGGGGGGGGTTAAACCAAATGATAAGGGACAAAAAATAGACAATAACAGTAAAGTTTTTATTTTAATGAGTGGAATATGATACATGCTCATAATATAATATAAATAAATCTTTTTGGGACCCGTTTTAAGAGTTTTTTATTTTATATTAATTTTAAATTTAGAATATTTCTAAGAGTGCTCCTCCCCTATCTTATAAAAGGGAGTATATTATTCTATTTAATTTACACTTAAAAAACCACTTGGTTTTGATATTTTATACCCAAATCCCTTTCTAACATAACAAAAAATGTTATACAGGTCTTAATTATTGAATAATTCCTTCCATAGTGGTCTTAAGGGGTTAAAGAAAAGAGATTGTGTGAAGAAGGGTATTGTTCTTAACTGAGCATTTCTATTTTTCTTCTTCTTCCAACTCCTTAAAAAATTAATTAACAATAATTATACAATAACATAATTATCATACATATACTGATGTAAATTTAACAACCTATATCCATATCCAAATTTCATCAAATGGGAAAGGAATCCATCAATCTTGTGTATGACAGACTTCCACCTAGCAGACCGATGTAATTCATTTTCCATAACTACCTATCATGGATGGTTATAATGATGGATTTAATGTGTATATATATATATATAATATTAATTAAATATTTATTAGATTTAAATATAATATAACACTTATTTTCTTACCATTCCATTCACTAAGAAATGACAATGTTGTTCGTACGTATGTATGGACTACCACCTCCACGAAGCGATGTGTTTTTTTTTCATCACCACATCACATGGATGATATATATAAGTGTATCTAAAGAAGTAATATTATATTTATTATATTATGGTAATTATTTAAATAAATATTATTACTTTTCTTTCTATAATGATCCTTGAAAAATGGAAATGTTACTTATTTGTATGTTTGACATACTGTCTCCATGATTGTAAGGTAGATAATTTTTCGTAACCATATTTAATTATAGGATTAAAAATATATTTGATGTAAAAAATTATTATTATTTTATGATTATTATTCTATATATGATGGAATAATATCTCTTGGAATAGGGTAAATATACCAAATCAATTTTTAAATAACGGACCAAACATTCACAAAACACTGAACACGGGATTAACATATTAAGTAATTAAATATGTTATTGTAATAAATGAAACATAGTGTTTAAGGAAAAGTTAATAATACATGAAAATGTTTTGTAAGAAATAAAATAATTGATATGAGCCTATGATATAGGTTTTGAAGTACATATATCTAAATTTTGGACTCAAGGTAAGGTATTTCGTCTCAACTTATTTTTATTGAGGCGTATTTTTTTTCTATACACCAAATTTAGTTTATATGTTGTATATAATACCATTTTCAATGATAGATAATACTTAATTCATAAATAATGATATTTTAAATTTAAATTTGAATTATTTCATCCATTTTATTATACTTAAAGGTTCCCAAGTAGTAAAGGGTTTTCTAACTCAATTTCCTTTCACTAGGTTATGAATCTTATTAATTAACATTGTTATACCATGAATATGTGTGATTTGATCTCTAAATGGTAGTATTATTTATTTAAATTTGTTTTATATTTAAAATTATTACAAATAATCTCCCAATTTATTAATTCTCAAATCAAGGATATGATCCTTGTAAGGGTTATTCGTCTCGAATTCGTTTTCTTTGGGACATTTGTTGTTGTTAAGCACCTAAATTATTTTATGAGGTGAATATAATTGCCCTTTTAAATGATATATCATAAATCTACATATTTTAATGATATTTAAAGTTTCATTAGATTTTGTTCTTTCATTTTATTATTATTAAATAGTTACCAAAGTGGAAAATGCTTTAGGTTGAAATTTATTTTCTTTTCGGGATAGTTTATGTTCACGGTTCCTTGGGGGTAATCATAAGCTCTAATTTTCCAGAACCAAATATGTTTTATTCTCCTCTATTAATAAATGTGGTTTACATGATTAACTTCCATTTCATCCATTATTTACTAAACAAACATCAATATTTTTTTTGTAAGTGATACAGATCTTGTATCTTATTTTAGATCAAGAATCTTTCACTTCCATGTCAATGTTTTCCAAAACAATTTCATTAATGTTCTTTTAAAAAAATAAATAATCTTATAAAGATATTTTACCTGAACTTTTAACTTCTTATAAAATGTTTTATTAAGGAATGTTTTTATGTTTTTTCCAAATGGGTCACTTTGGAATTTGTTTACAAAATGTTTAAAAATAGTATTTATTTTTGACATCTATAACAAGAAAATATTTTTCCACCATTATTAAAATTATTTTATTTAAAGATTAATTTATAATTTTCTATGTTTATTTTAAAGTAAAATGGTTTTTAAAATATTGTGTAGTTTTTTATTTTTTAAAAAGTTTTTTTTTCAAAGTGAAGGAAATTCTCCTAAATAAATGATTTACTGATATTTTTGTAGCATTTTCATTCATCAATGCCAACAAACGTTGATGTAACATATTATCCAATGGTGATATAATATAATGATACCATCCTAATTATTTTTCTCTATATATTATGATATTTTCAAATATATTTTTGTAGAACATATTTATTCTCTATGGGATAATAATGTTATGAAAGGAATACAATATTTTAATGTATATAGTGACAATGACATTTCTTGATGATGTAATCTTTATTTGATGTTTGTATTACCTTTAAATATTTCATGTTTTATTTAAATAAAAAGACCAACATTTCCTTTTTCTGGGAAATTTATGTTTTGAAAATTGGGTTTTAAAAGGATATAATTTTGATATCCATATTTATTTTTCACATGGGTTTAAAAGAGTTTTTCAAAGGTTTTATTGATGATATATTCCTTAAAAATTGTTTATGAAGGGTTGAGCTCCCTTATAGATCACAAGTGAGCCTGATATAGCTTATATAAAGGGTTTATACCCATTATATCTCATGAGTGATCCCAATATATATTATATAATGGGAGTGATTTGAAATAACTCCTATATATAGGTTAATGATTATTTTCTTTGGAGAATTATATTAGAAGTTGTCTATATGGTTATTCTAATTATAAGGGCTATATAAGTGTTATATGACAATGAATTTTTGAGGACCCAACACATATTATTTATTTTTTCTATGGGTTATATAGTTTTACTTTGATCAAGGTTGACATCACATTGCTCATAATTATTGATTCTTATGAGTATTATCTTATGATAAATATTCAATCCATGCTACATGATTTATGATCCAAGTATTGGTTGGTATAAATTATCTTATGTTATTATCATTCACATTGACTATGTCATCATACCCATATGCTCATATTACTCCCATTGACGATATTTAATTGTTAATTTTTAAGTTTAACCTTACTGAGCACTTGAGCTCACCCTTATTATGTTTAATTTTACCTAGGTTATGAAGAATGATGAAAAATTATTTGTTTCTATAATATTATCATATGTGGATACTTTTTTGGTATATGTTGAAGAATTAATATGGAATATAAAAATATGGGTATAATGGGATAAATAATCTCTAAATTTTCTGATTTTTGTTTATTTAATATCTTTTACCAATTATATAAAACTCTAAACCTAAAAGGTACTTGGGTATGTAAGTGATCCAATATCTCCTTTTTTATATTATAAAGTTTGGATGGAAAAAATTGGTCCACATTTATTAGTATCAAAGAATGAAATGTAATGATTTTATTTTTTCACCAGATCCTAGAGTATGGAATTAGGGATTTTTAAATTACCCATACTAGTATGAAAGTGTGAAAAATCACCATATAATTTATTATAGGACTCCCTAAAACATATAAAGTCAATAATTCTATTTAGGTTACAATCGATCAGTATAAAAATTTAGCACATTTTTTTTCCATTGAAGAAGATTTATCCATTGACCAAATCACCAAGATATACATAAGGGAATTTGTGAGGCTACATAGAGTACCACTATCCATTGTATATTATTGGGATCTAAAGTTTACCTTGAAATTATAGATAATTATTTAAAAATATTTGGAGATAGAGATTATCATTTACATTACATTGAGATTTTAGGGAATTATTTAGTAATATTTAGAGATAGAGTTGAGATTTGGTATTACCTTGAGATTATAGAGAATTATTTAGCATTAATATTTCACTATATGAGGCTCTATATTGAAAGATATGCATGAATCCAATATTCTATTGTGAAATTAGAGAGAAGAAGATGATAGGTCTTGACCATGTCCAAGAAATTAATGGTAAGGTTAAAACCATTCAATGGAATATAAAAAAATGTACAAATTTTATAGAAGTGATTTGAAGAAACAATTTTACAAGATCATAAGTTTGAAGTTAGTGACAGAATATTCCTTTAAATATATATAAAGAAGTGTGTTTTGAGATTTTGGAACAAATGGATGATGATCCCCAAATACATTACCCCCTTTGTAATCATTGATCAAGTTGGGGTTTTCGTGTATCGCCGAGATATCCCTTTATACCTCTCTCAATTACATTATGTTTCCCATATTTTTTATAATGTACATTCCAAAACATTCACATATGCTATTCTTAGAAGATATGAATTTGGAACTTGATTTATCATATATGAAAAAACTATTTAAAATTATAGATTAATGAGATAAGGTGTCGTGGAATAAGACCACCCATATGGTAAAATTTATATATATAAATAATAAGTTTTAGGCTGATATGTGGGATCCTAAAATTGCTATGAGAAAAACTTCCCTGACTTTTTTTCCATGTAAATAAATTTAATGGAAAAACTTATTTTGAGGGTGTAGAAAGAAACGACCAGAGTATTATTCCTTAATTAAATACTGTGTTTGATGGATTTATCTAAATGAAACATAAAAACCAAAAACATATAGACCATTATAATTTATCCATCAAATTAAAAGGTATAGAAAATAGTAACAATGTTATGAAATAGATATAAATAAATATATTTATAAATAAAAAAATAAATAAAATTCACTTTAGAAAGAGACAAAACTAGTACAGATAAAAAATAATAAAATATATTATTATTCTTAAAATTTATTTTATAAAATGGATATTTGTCATGTTTTAGGTATTTATGATTATGACTAATTTTTAAAAAATAGTTAATATGAAAAAATTGATTTCATATTAAAAGTTGTTTTCATAATATTTTATGATTTTCTTTTAATTTTTTTGTTTATAAATTTTAGAATGAGAACTTTTATAATTTAATATCATTTTTTTATTTATCATAGTAAAATTATCTTAAGATGAATTTTTGGAATTTTTTGGAAATAAATAATTTTTAAGTGAATAGTGAAAATACCGATTTTATTAGTACCATCACTTTTATGAAATTATTTTACTATATGAATATATTAAAAGTTTTTTAATGTTTTCACTATTAAATTATATATTATAAATTGCAATAAATAAATTTAAACTATTATTTTTTTAATTTATAAACCCATTCTCAACATTTTGTAAATTTAGGTAGCATTTTAATGAGAACTAATTTTCAGCTCTTTTGTTTAATTAACTATTACATGATGAAGTGAGGTTTTTGATTTATTTTATAGGTAAATAAATAATATTTTAATATTTTAATTATTTTAAAATAATCTAAATTAATGGAATTGATAATTCTACCATAACATAAAATCTTTTTAATTAAACATATTTTTTCTTCAATAAACAGTTTTTTGTGAGTTTGTGTTTAAATTAATTTTCTACACACATAAAATTTTTATTTCATTAATTTTGTTTCATATTTATAATTATTGGGTCCAAATTATACGAAAACAACAATTTTTTAGGTTTATGAAATAAATTACCTAGGTAAAAATGAATTACCATGGTGAAAATTAAAATGATAAAAGTGAGTAAGCTTAGAGGTAAATGCAATAAAATGTCTAAAAAATGTATCTTTTTTAATTATGGTAAATTTTATTAACATTAATTTCAATCCAATTCATTATTTATAAATTTTTGAGGAACTCTAATTTAGAGTGGCTTCCAATTATTGAATAAGTTTTACTCTTTATACAAAAAATTTCACTTCTTTTCACTTATAAAAGGGGAACTCATCTTCTCACTTCTACTCACTCTAAAAAAAACAATGTTTAGACCATAATCCACCTAATATCTCACAAACACACTTATAGAAATTAATTTATTTTTTATTCTTAATATATCACCCCTCAATTTTTTAATCCCCTTTATAAAAGAGATAATCCATGAAGTGAGCTATAAGTTCTTAAACATCATGTTCTTTTTCCATTTCTTTAGAGAATTTTATTATTCATCATATTTCATTTCCCTATCTTAAAATGATAACATTATAATAATTATTATACTATTATGTTATTATAATGATGGTATAAACATTAATCTCCCCCACTTTTCCATGAATAAAAATGAAAACATGAATCGTGTGTTGTATGGACTATCGACTCCATGAATACACATGTTTTGTTTTCCATTCAATTCCAAACATGTCTGATTTTTGTTTATATTTTATAATTATATATGATATATATAATTAATAAATTTAATTAAAAGGGTTGCTTTTTAACAACTTAAAATGTAACGATAATAATAAAATAATCCATTGATATCGATAAAAAATTCCAAACTAGTTCTTTACTATTTTCATCTCCGTTAATCATGAGAAAAAATACCATTTAATGGAATTATAAAATTATAATACATTATAAAACATCAATTCAAGAACCTTTAATGGTTTTTTAATGATGAAATTTTGGTGAAAATATAAAATCAACACCTATTTTATAAACCATGTTCAAAATGGTTAATATTATTAACACCCAATGTTAAAAAGAGATCACAAGAATCTAATACATGAAGAGAATTATTATTAATGATGAGTAAAAATATTAGTATATAAAAATATGGTTCTCATTTCTAGTTTCTGTAATCTCAAAGACAATAACTCATTTTACATGTCAAGGACAACCACTATTTCTATTAGAATATGGTTCCTATTTTTAGTTTTTATTAACTAAAAAACTATATATAATTTCATATGTCAAGAAAAGAAACTATCTATATATCACTTGTTTCAGAAGCTATTTCTTAACCAATTTTCTTAAAAACAAAATGAATAATTTATTGGTACCCAAAATTTATTTGGACCACTTTAATTGGACAATAAAACATTACGAATCCATATATATCCAACTATTTTATCTTGAATAGATTCTATCTCATCAGAAATAAATGATTAATGGAATCCAAAATTGTCATGACCTGACCCTACCTGGGCTCGAGCTGCAACTACCCCAAGCCCGCCTCTATAGGCCAGGGGCTGGCGACCAGCACCGAAGGCACAATAACTCGGGGAGGCCTTTGCCTAAGTACCTGTACACACACATGAAACACACTCAATGAAAAAGTGCAGAGTAAAAGAGAAAAGACAAGTAAAGTAAAAGGGAAACTGCCATAAATAACCCCAAGAGTGCATCGACCTCTAAACAGTACAAAGAAAGTGCTAAAAGAAACTAAAAAAGAAAAGGGGAAAAACACGCGCCCAACCAGAAAAGTGTCACAACCCAGCAACCGGTAAACAAAAAGGAAAACAGCTGGAAGGGTCCCCCACCTGGAACCCGACTCCGACAACCGAACACGGTCCACACTCCTGAAATCCTAAGCTCCACTGAAGTCACGAACAACCTATCCGCCGTCTGCAAGGGCACGCCAAATGCGGTCAAAGCCCAAGCAAGGGTGAGTATAAAAATACTCAATAGGATACCCCGAAGGCTCGAGGGAGAGAAAATGGAGGTGCCGAAGGGTTAGCAGTAGAGCGAACAGGTAAAAGTAAAGGAGTACAACCGGAAGTGCAGTAAAGAGTGCAGTAAAGAGTCCAGCTCAACCCAACAAGAGGAAGAGAGGTAGACTCATCCAAACATAAAGAGATGGAAATGGTGAGAAGATGAACTTCCCGTAGAGTCTTCGCTACCTATAGCAAGAGAGTAGACTCGTCCAACTATGAGAAGCTAGACATGGAAAGCATGTGGCATACCCCGTGCGTCTTCACCTCTCTTGGAAGGAGAGTAACCAAAACCCAAGGAAATGGTTACCGGAAACAAGGTATATACAAATGCATATGCTTAAAAAGAATCCCAAACAAGGTCGTAAGGGGATCTCCATCCCGTAGCTCAGCCCAAGAAAAGTGAGTCACCAACAGTCCCTGATGTAAACACCATCGATGCCCAGCATCCCACACGTCTGCCCCGAACTGCAAGCCAAGAGGCCAAATCACCGCACCTCGACACTATCCGCTTTGGGCGGCACTGACTCACTTGCACGGTTTTAGGTCGCGTCACAAGGACACGTCTCGGTGGGGGAAAAGCTCCCCTCGTACTTGAGAGTTCTGGGGGAACGTCAAACCACACCATGTCACTGCCCTGCAGTCGAGAGGTCTGCTCAAAGTCGACAGGCGACCCCCTGCCTTGCCCTGACGGAGGGTCCCTGGAAGTCGACGGGTTCCCACTATAGGGAGACCCGACAAGAGTCGACGGGTGCCACACTGCCCAGTCCCGTAATAGGGTAATCCATTGGAGGGAGACCCGGCTAAAGTCGGCGATGGGACCACTGCCTAGCCCAGCTAGAGGTAACCCGGCATCAGGGACCACTACCCAGCCCAGCTGGAGGTAAGCCCGACATCGGGGACCACTGCCCAGCCCCGCTGGAGGTAAGCCTGACATCGGGGACCACTGCCCAGCCCCACTAGAGGTAAACCCGGAACTGCTCTGGCCATCCCTGCTGGATGGTACTGCTAGGTGAACACTACTGTACTGGCCATCCCTGCTGGATTGTAACCCACTGGCGAGCCCTGCTCGAAACAACCTCAGACCTACTGGAACAACCTCAGCCCTGTTGGAAACAACCATAGCCCTGCTGGAAACAACCTCAACCCTACTGGAAACAACCTCAGCCCTGCAGAAAACAACCTCAGCCCTGCTGGAAACAACCTCATCCTAGTTGGAAACAACCTCAGCTCTGCTGAAAAAAACCTCCTGGGTAGCGGATCAGTGCCAGCGTAAAGTGTTGGTCACACCGAATCCACAAGAACTCTACCAGGGAACACGGAGGAACAAGAGAAACTCCCCAGGACTCTCAGGGTGGTCATGCTCCAATCCACTGAGTCACTTTCGAAGTGGACCAAGTCAACTCATCCAAGAAAGTGGGAAAACACCCACGCTGTACGAGCACACGTAGTCGTAAATAGTGCCACAATCCAGTGGAAGGGGCACGGTACTGAAACCCCTGACAGCCGAAGAAACAGAGGAACCAAACCATCTCTACCGGCCAAAACCATCGAGAACAGAACCAGGGGGAAAACTCAACCCTACTGGTCAAACAAATGAGCACCAAGCCAGGGGAAGACTCAACCCTACTGGTAAAAAAACAAGCACAGAGGAACCCTCTACGTCGCAAGAGGTTAAAAGTACGTAAAGCAGAGCACGACATGCACATGGGGCCCACATGGCGTGTGGACCCAAGACAACCCCAACCAAGTGCACAAACATTCTCAGGTACCAACATTCACATGTACCTCCCAGCGTTCCCGTATACTCCCAGTGTATAACACGTTCTAGCCTAAAGGCTATCGTGCACACGACACCCAACGTCAACGTGAAGGCGTAACGTAACAAATCCAACTTTCAACTTCAATGGCTCAGGAACGACCATCCAAATCTCCTCAAGCATTCACTTTACTCTCCCAAGAGTGAACACGATCACACGACAAGGGTTCTCTGCAAACACCGAAGGAAGAACCACCACCGGGGCACCTTCACATTTCCACATTTAATAAGATCGCATATGAGGATCTGCTTGCCTAAACAGATTGCACCGTTGTAATACTCGTGGAAAAACACGCGAGATCGACTACTTACCCGCCCCAAATGGTTATCCGATGTAAAAGTCTCCAATACCGCCTTACGCTCGAACGACGTCCCGTGGTCTCGAGCCTCGGCCCCGAAAACAGTCGGGCGCATCGCACCATTGTGATCCCCTTGGGAAAACACGTCAAAAGGACTGATCACTTGAGCGGAATGGATATCCGGAGAAAAAGATGCATTCCGACACACCGCACACAAGTGGTGATTCATGGGACCCGCATCCTGGTCCCGAAACACAACGAACAGATCGAACCTTTGTGATACTATTGAAAAATTAAACGAAATGGACTATTCACTTGTTGAAAACAGACGCCCGGTGATAAAGCCAAAAAATCACCGTCAACTCCCAAACGACCCTCATGGGCCCCACACCATTGTGTCGAATTAGAGCGGGCGGATTGTACCATTGAAATCCGCTCGAAAAAACAACCAGAATCGACTGCTCGCACACACCAAACGGACGTTCGATGAAAAAGTTGTGAAACGCTGCACGCAGCTTGAAAGACGGGCTGTGGGCCCGTGCCTCAACTTCGGCCTCAACACCTAAAACTACCCTGGAAAGCTCCGCCTCGGTGCCAGGGTTCTAACACCACTGACGACGTTCAAAACGGACATCGAACGCGTCTGCGCCGTCCACAACAAGATCCCCCGGAAAAATGTCATTTCACTTAAAGATGCGTCGCGCCTCTGAGGCCCCTTGTTTCAGGAATTAAAAATTCCCAAAACCATCTCAAAAAGTCCCCCTCGACGCCAGGTCTGCACCGCCGCAAACGGTGCCCAAATCGGGCTCCCGACGAATGATCTATGATAAATAAATCATTTCCAAAATAATAATAATAATAATAATATTATTATTATTATAAACATATATATATTTTTTCATTTTTTTAAAGAAACTAGACCATCCTGGAGGGTCGGCCTTCTTCCACACGGTGCCAGCAGGACCCAGTTTTTGCGGGTCCTCATCTCCCAGCAGACTGGCCAAGCGGCTGGTATTCCTCCGCATGCCTGGGGCCATGCCTCGGGCTCCTCTCTCGACCACGACGGCCGTCGCCCGACGCCCTTTCTCGCCCAGCCATTGCGGCCAGCCCGATGCCTCCACTCGAGCACCAGCGTCTCCGCCGAAGCCCTCTTCCGCGACGTCCCCTGCTGACCCAGCACCGGCCTCCGCTGAAGCCCGCTCGCCCAGCCGCCGAAGCCGAACACCCCGCCACCGCTCGCGCCACGCCCTGCCAAGACGCATCGCACACCAGCACCGCCCAACAATCAGCGACCGCCGACGCCTCAGTCCACTGGCTGGACCGCTGCCCTTCCGTAGACCGCCAGACCCACCTGAACGGGCCAGGGCACCCGAAAAAACTCCAATTCCCGCTGATCTTCAACGCACGATTACGTACACCCGGAATCTTGGTTTTTCAATTCAAAATAGGTGATGGGAAGCTCACAAAATGTGATACGCGATCATGGTATTTGCTCGAATTTTAAGTAGCATTTCAATATCAAAAAAAATTTGAGCGAAAGGGTGTGGGAAATAAAAAACAAACAAGATCCTACCTTGCGGGGCTTCGCCCGAAGATTCGCGACGATCCGCCGGCTGCCATGCCTTAGAAAGGATGGAGATGGGAGGAGGAGCTTGAGCTGCCTTGGTGTGTTCCTTCCGCCAGAGAAAAGGGAAATGGGGAAGGAGAGGGGTGGGGTAAGGGATTAAATAAAGAAGAAATTAAATTAAAATTTTAATTAATTTAACCCCCAATTTAACCCGCGCCCTAAACTCTCAATAGGGTCGAGGTTAAGCCTCCCCTAGGGTAAACACCACCTCTTGAGCACAACGGCAGTCTCAAAATTTTAATCCGAGGCCCCGTTCAAAGGTTATAAAGCTCAACGCCCGAGGCTGCCAAATTGAAGAAACGCCCCTAGGATTATTTTTCATAGACGGCCCGCGCCCGTGAAACTTATACCCTTCCTAAGGTAAACAACATGCTCCGAAATCAACGGTGCCATTGATTTTCCAATCTGAGCCACCGTTTAAGAGATACTTGAGTTAAGCCATTAAACGAATAAATTAATTATTTAATTTATCCATTAAATGTTCCGGATGCGAGCGAGGGGTCCAAACGTCCTACGCCGACAAGTTTTATGTCGTTCCTAGGGTAAACACCCCATTCCAGACCCATCCATAAACTCAGATTTCTGATCTGAATCACTGTTTAGGAGTTATCCCATTTATTTGGCGTTCCCAGTGTGAACACACTGAAATCTTAATTCCAGCCACACTGGGGCACGGAATCACACGCCGTCTGAGGGCCCTACTCTGGAATAATATCAAGAATATTTCAAAATCTTTCGCAGAAAAAACTGGGTTCTTACAAAAATATTTCACCTTATTTAAAGAATAATGAATTTTATAGTGAATCCCATTTGATATTTAATACAAAAATATTCACTTCTAAAGGAAATGTTTTTTGACTAAAAATGCCTTTTTGGAAATATAACCAATTTTATTAGAGTTTTTGGATTAATTTATTTATTGATACATTTTATAAAAGTTCATCATAATGAAAGTGATATTATGTTTATTTTTTCAAACTAATATGAACATATTTTTATTTAATAACTTATTTTTGATAGTCAGAAGTTGAATTAGAACAGAGTTTAAAACCGAATTCCCATGAAGGTTTTCAAATCCCAGAAGTAAGTTATGAAATTATATTATTTTAATTAAGAATATTTTCCTTTGAATAATCATATTTATTCATTAATGTTTTATTTTACTTTTCTATAATATTTAGATTTATTCAAGCATTTTAAAATATTTCTCATCATCCAATGAATATAATTTTACATCATATGATTAATAATAATAATAATAATACAAAGTATAAGAAAATTATAATTAAATGTTAAATTTGTAAGGTATTCAATAGTTACTTTATCCAAATGAAATTATTTATACATAGGAATATTTTAATAAAATTAAAAAATATTTTTACTATCATCGTAATCTTCTGAGGAACAATCATAAGTTGTATCTCTTTCACATTTACTTCAAGTTTCCAATTTCTAAAAACATTTATTTCCTATTATTTTTGAAAATTTATTTGATTTTCATTCATTTATATTTAATATTGGATAGGATGTAACATCTAAATAATCTTTCTTCCCATGAACTACCCTTATATATTTTCAAAAATAATATGAGAAGTTATTATTTTTGATAATTTTATTCATTCTCCTAAAAAGTTATGAAATTCCATTCCCATTATCCTCATAATTTATATTATTAGAGGGATTCTTACATTTCATATTATACTTATTCAAAATGTTATCCTTAGAATTAAAAGTACCAAAAGTAGATGAAAAGGATACCCACCCTTCCTTCTCTCCATTTCAAAATATTTATTCAATCTAATCTCATATTTAATAAGAATTCAAACTAAATAATTAAGGCTTGATTAAGTTAAACTGTTATTATAATCAATCATAGTATGCTTAGATTATAGTTCATTAAAAAGTATACCAGTAATTTTATTTACCAACTGATCATCTTATAACTCTTTCTCACCACGTGATTTTAAAATATTCACTATATTAATAACCCTTTGATGAATTTAAGATAAAAAACTCCTAGAATAAAATATTAAGTTTGATAATACACATAAAGAATAGATCTCCTAGTTTTAATAACATTAGAAGTTATTAAGTGTGTAATTTCTATGTTATTTCAAATACAATTTTCCATTTCATAAGAGGTTATCTGACTATATATATTTCCTATTATTAAACATAATAGAGTATTTTAAAACATTATAATTTTCTTAAACATAATATTTTCATATATGATAAATGTAGAAATTTCATGCTCAAGAATTTAATCATTTACAATAATCATTAAGTAATTTTCCACAACAATATTAAAAAAAGAAGTATTCATTCAATCACACAAGTACACATAATGTTTCCATAAAAAAGTAGAGGCCAATTTTATATTAAATCGAACCTTAAAAACATATAATATCATGATTTGTAAAAATGTTTATGAAAACATACAATCCATGAATCGATAGGTAAAATTTCTTGAGATATTAGACACATAAGTACATCATCTTAAACAAACATTACATCATCCAAATTTAAAACTACACATATTTCTCTAGACTCCCATAGATCCTCTGAAATTTTAAAGGATACTCTTGGAAAAAATTAATAATGAAAATGGTCAGCAAGAAAGACCAATAAGGTAAAAAACATGATAATTAAGCATAACCATTTAGAAAATAAACACAACTATATATTATAAAAATATAATGACTATAAGAATTAGAAAATTCTATATGAAAATAATTTAATAAGATCATGGAATCATGAAAATTTGGAATAAACATAAACTATAAAATCACAAGCATAGGTCAAGGTTTACTCCCAAGACCTTCATCACATAATGGAAAAAATACTATAGTGGATTAGATTAACTCCATAATCTCATACATAATATCTCATAAGATATAATGATTTACACAATGCATTGGAGGGATATATAATTCTAGTCCCACTCATAACCTAACATAGTATCCTTAGGATAATAGTATTTTCTCCATACAAGATATCTCACGAGATAAAAAAATTACCCAATGTAGTGAAGGTCAATATAATTTCAGGCCCACGCAGTACATACCATTGCGTTCTTAGGCTAAGTGCCTACACACCACGCATGATATATCATGAGATTAAAACAATACCCAATGTATTAAAGGGATATATAATTTTAGGCCCACCAATAACATAATTAAAATCAAAATATTTACATGCATATGTGTTCCAAATAATTAAAAATAAACCATGCATAAATCATAATCATGATAAAACCCATAAGAAAGAAGCAGGTTTTATAAATTTATCTCAAAAAATTATCAAAGGATATATAATAAAGAATACCATTAGAATGGATTAAATAATTTTATATCTTCATCTTTAAATATACTATAATAGGTATTAGATTTTTTTTGTAATGTAGGAAAAATCATGAAAACTAACAATGATAAGTAAGAGTAAAAACTAACCACATATGTGATGGGTTTCAAAGTGAACTATGGAAATTTTAAGGAAGGAAAAGGATTATTATTTTAAATTAAATAATATTTCAACAATTAGGGTTCTAAATAAAATAAATATAATTTTTAGAATCTATTAGTGGCTAAATAGTTTTATGTAGGTGAAACTTTTCCTAAAATAATAAATCTGGATGCTTAATTAAGTCGAGTTTACATACAAATGGGACTTTAGAAGGGAAATTTAAAAATATATTATCCCAAAATTAAAAGTAAAATAAAATTTATATATATATAAGAAACATATGTATTTAATATATATGAAATAATTTAGAATAAAATAGATATAGGTATAAAATTAAATTGAATGTGTAATGTGAAAGTAATGAGGGTGGATGAGAAGACATCTTACCTCCAGTATTGCTTTTATCTTCACCTAAACATAACTCCTTGAATTATAAAATTAGTTTTATTAAATAAATTTCTAGGAACCTTATTAATATATATTTAGTATTATACAGTCTATTTATATTCATTCTATATTTATTTTTAATACAATTTCTTCTTCAGTCGGTTACTTAGTGTTGTTCAGTTAATTTCCCTATAATCCTTTCAGTTTGTTAACTATGGTCAACAATTTTGTAAAAAAATTAATGATATAAAATATTGTAGAGGTTTATGTCCTTTAATAGAATATTAGAACTATATTTATATAGTTTCTTATGTTATCCGAAAATGGACCCAAAATTAGAAGTAATTCCCTAATCAGCTCATTTAAGGCAGTTAAAATTAATATAACCATTTATTATTATTATTATTTCTTATAGATTATCATATATTATTATTAAAAATATTAATAGTGTCATAAATATAATTTTTATATAATATATAAATTTTTAAATTAATTCATTCTAGGTATTTGTGGAAAACAAATATGTTGTTCTGTAGAGGCGGTAGTCTCACAAACATAGAAAATGCTATCATTTTTCATAAAATGGGAAGGGAGAATAAAAATAAAATAATTATCAATTAATAACGTTAATATTTTTATAATTATTATATTTTTTCATTAAAAAATTCCAATGTACGATCTCGGTAAAGAGTTTGTGAAAAATAAAACCGACATTCATGGAGGTAGTAGTCTGCACAAACACCTGATGACATTTTTATTTTTCACAATGATTTTGATGGAAATAAAAACATTTGTATTAAAAAAGTATAATTTAATTTTAAAATAGTAAATTTTTTTATTTTGTTATACCTCCATGGATATAAGGTACTAAAGGGGGGGGGGGGGGGGTAGAGAAAATAACTAAGAATGTTGGGTTGAGAGCATTACCTCACACTTTGGAAGTCCTCCATCTAGTGACTCCAAAAGGATCAATTAATGTGTATTTTGGGAATAATAAGGATTCTAGGAAGTGGGGAGGGTGTTGAGGATCAAATATGGAATATTTTTTATTAGTCTATAGCTTTGTAATGGGTAGATAAGTAGAGAGTAGGTGAGATCCTTTTATAAGTGAATAGAGTGTATTTTTTATAAAATATTTTTATTTTTCAATAATTTTATTTCATTATTAAAGGTTAAAAGAATAATTAAAGGAAAATATTAGAGTAGGAAAGAGATAAGGCCAATAATATCTCTACCAAAAATTATCACATATGTTTTTAACGTGTCTTATTATTTTCTAATTGGTAAAACCTATTTTTACTTTAATTTACCCTTACCACAGTAACTCTTTTTTCACTCTTAACGACCAAAATTAGAATCAAAATTATTTACTAATTTGAATATTATTATTTAAAATATGGAAATAAATTTAGAAAATAAAATTTCTTAGGGTTAGAAAAATTAATTATAGTACTGGCGCACATAACATGTAAAAATAATTTTTATAAAAAACACCTTTTTATTACTAATAAATATGTGTTGGATAATATAATAAATATTATTTATTTTCATGAAAAAATGGGTCATTCTAAATTTTTTTATTTCTTGAAAAAACCATAACCTAATTTTTCCAAAAATAATATTAAATTTAAAGAAGAGGTCAAAATAGTTTTTTATTATAACTAATTATTATTTTAGTTCCATAACATTAAGAATATGTTTTATAAGGTTAAATTAATAATTTAAAATGAATAATTTTTTATTACTTAAATACATATTAATTTTTTTATGAATTTATTAGTCAATCATTTCTTATAAAAATGTCATAAAAATTACAGTTTTGGTTAAAAAAATATTATTTCCAATATACCATAATTTTTTTAGATAAATCCAAATAAATAAAACAGTGTTCATTTTCAAATAATGAATTCTAAAAAGATATTAATTTTTTTATTTTAAAATTATATGAATGAAAAAATTATTGTTAGATATAAGTGTTTAAAACAAAATATTTTTTTTTGAAAAATTGTTTTAAAGCATGATATATATATATTATTACTATACCATAAGCTAAATCGGTATCCAAAATGTCATATTATAAAAATATAATGTTTTAAAATAAATATAAGGTTTATTTAGTTTTTATTATCAATATTATAATAATATTAAAAACATATATATTTAGAATAGAAATATATATATATATATATATGTATATATATAAATTTCTGGGTGGTTACATCCCCCCTTAAGATATTTTAACTTGAAATTTCATTCCATTAACTAGGGTAAAAAATCTGGTTACTTCTATTTCATTGTTTTTTCAGGTTCCCAAGTTACCTATTTATACATACGGTTTTTCTGAAGTACTTTGAAAAGTTGAGTTTTATTATTGTTACAAACATTGTCTTTAATGTCTAATATCTCCACCATCTACTCCTCATAAGAGAGATCATTCACCAACTATACCATTTGTTGATTTTATACATGTGATAGATCTAATATGTACTTCCTAAATAGGGATACATGGAATATAACATGTACTTTAGATATGTTTAGTAGAAGTTCTAACCAATATGCCAATACTCCAATGAAATCAAGAATCTCAAAGGGTCTAATGTATCTAGGAGATTAATTCCCCTTCTTCACAAACATCATGAATTTCTTCCACAAATATATGAGTAGGAACATATTTTCACCAAAAATAACATCCATATTTCATTGATGGTTTTCAACATGACATTTCTATCTACTCTATGATTACCTGATGTGTTGCTCAATATTCTTGAATTTTTAAAAATTTCTTCCATTATCTCATGTTATATAAACATTCATTCCCTTACTTCATCCAAAACCACAATTGATATTTATCACTTCCCATAGTGGGATTCGTATTGGGCCATTTGAATGATAGATTTATTTTTTTTTGTAAGAGAATTCAAACCAAAGAGTATGTTGGTCCTGAAAACCCTTGAAGTCTATAGAGTAAGATCTCAACACATCATAATGTGTAGGGATAATTGGTTCCGATTGGAAAAAATTTTGGGGTTTAAAGTTCGTAATAAAGTTCAATTATATGACTAATTCATGTTTAATACTTTTCTAAAACTTTTAGGTGAACCTTAGATCTTGATCATATACAATCGATAGTGGTGTTTCATGCTGTCTTACCACTTCTCTAATGCATATCCCTGCATGGTGATTAAGTTAGAATCTCTAGTATTTGTAAATAAACTGATTTGTATTTTTAATATGACTCACCACAAACTATATAGAATGATTACCTTTATATTTATTTGGATAAAATGTGAAAAAATCCATAGCGATGTTATCCCATTTCCATGTGGGTATGTGAAATAGTTTCATAATATATTTAAAATTTTTCCTCTTATTATTAACCTAATGGATTATAAGAAAATTGATGTATATTATAAAATTATCTTCCTTGTATTGTCCCACCAAAACTATTATTGGAGGTCCTTATACATTTTCTTGCTCCTTGAGTGGTTAGAGAATTTTAATGTATGAGTATCATTCAATATCTTCTTATTTATCTTAGGATCTGTTGGAACACATAATCATTATAAAAATATGATAATTTCATTATTATAAATGTTAATCTTCAATGATTTACCTTTCTTATAGTATCCACCTTCTTCTATATCTATACACCATTACCCTAAGAATTATTAATTTTCTCCAAAAGGATGGATGAGTAATCATTTGAGAAAGGTATGATAATATTTATTCCTCAATGATTCCCATGTTCATCCTTTTCATGTCTAATAATATTAGATCCTTATAAGTCATCATAATATATAAGGATGTAGGATATTTTACACTCAGATAATCAAACACATTATTCCCCTTACCAAGATGGTAGTAGATTAAGAAATCATAATCATTTATTACCTATACCCATATTTGTTGAAGCATATTGATTTATTTCTATATGAACATATTTTTTAAGCTCTTTTGGTCCATATATATGTCACATTTATCTCTTTATATATAATTACTCTACATATTCAATGTGAAATTTTTTACAGCCAACTTCGGGCCATGCATTGGATAATTTTGATCATGTATCTTTAACTGTCTTGAGGCTTAGTATCATGAACTAACCTGATCTGTCCCCCCATCACACACTCGAGTAATCGCATGATAAGTCCGGAAGGGTTTTCCAAATATCAATGGTTTTGAACAAGTTTCTAGGAATCAAATAAACACCACTTTGGAACAATTCCCCCAATAAATAATTAATAAAATACGTAGTGAAAATTAATGAAAAATTTAGCATGATCCATATGTACATTAGAAGTCCAAATCAAATTAAAATATAAGAAAAAATAGATATAAAAATGTAAAATTGATAAATAACCTGAGAAAAAAAAAACCTCCCTCAAACCTTTTTGTCTTTGTCATGTAGAAATTTCTCTAAGTGACTATCCTCATCTACCACAATATCACTACACCTCCAATCGTAGAAAGAGGTAAAATATTATTTAGAAAAAGTAAACCATTTAAAGGGAAACCTGTGAGACATTCTAGGAAAAATAAAAAAGCTCATACTAAAATTAAGTAATGTGAACAACTAGATGAATGAAATAAAAAAACTGAAATAGAAATTAAATAAAAACATACATAATTATGACTATATGAGTCAAAATCCAACTAATAGAACCACATCCCCCCATGGGAAGTAATATATAAGCAGAAACGTGAAACTGAAAACAATAATGTAGGCATGAGTACTGAGATACTTAGTAAGGATTTCAATAGAAAAATCACTCCCTATGCATTACCTTTAAATGGAAAAACATTTCATGCTAGTGTAAAATATAAATATATAACAATATAGTTTTACATTCCTTAAAAAACAAGTAATAAGCTAATTCTTCTGAGAAATAGATTTTCCCATTTCATTTCCAAAAATAATTTCATAAAGAATATAATATTTTCCAATAAATAATTTATAAAAGTAATCTATTCAAAAATAAGAGTTTCAGTAAGAAATAATAGTAATAAAAATACTTTTATAGAAGTGACATGAGAATAATTGAAAGTATCATAAATGTAAAATAGGTATCATGGGAACTTAGGATATAGTCATGATGATATATGATAAAGACAAAAACATTCACATAATTAATCACATCCATTTTTGGTTACCCATAATCAACTCGACCCAATAATCATCGTCAGCCTCACTAGATTGACTGAGGAGGAAATCCCATAAGTAGTTGAGTGATCTAAATTTGGATCATTAGACAGACTGTAATACTAAACTAGTGTCTCATGTATACCTAAGGATCCCTCCTAAATACCAAAGGCTTCATATGATATAAAAATAGAGGTGTTTTTTATTAAACATTCATATACATATATATCATATAATCTTAATTAAAAAAAATGATCCAATTTTACACATATGAACACCCTTCTAAGTATAGAACCATTTTTCTTTTCAATGATATATTAATAATACATAATACCCCTTACTGATATTACATCACATAAATTCATTCATTTCACAAGATTCCCCTCCATTCAAAGTCCATCTGAATACCATGAATAAGGGACTAACCTTAAGAGGGGTTTTTATTTTGAAGAAAGAGATCAAAGTTGAAATTAGGCCTCAGTAATTTTAAAGAACCATTTCTCATTTAAAAACCATTTTTTCCAAAATCTTTGTAGTTTCCAAACTAACCTTCACAAGTACACATATTTTCATCTTGATATATATGTATATATATAACCACCCCTTATCCCAAAGTACATATTATCATCTTCATGTGATAATACGTAAAAAATGGTAATATATATATTTATCTATATAGGCATATGTGTATAAGTTAAAATTAGCAATTCAATGATTCAAAATCCCTTAAATGATTCCTTGAAAACCAAACCATTTCATTTGGCCTTTATAAGAACTTGTGAAATGATAAAAAAATATTTAGGAATCTACAATTTATATGGTAAAAACCATTTCAAAAACCAATAAAACAGATAGAATGATTTAAATTTAAAAATAATATTGATGATATTCATTAAGAAGAGAAACCCATGGTAGATGATTAGGAAAAATATTTAAAACTACATAAATTTTTTTTCAAGCACCACATCCTTTTTTCATAACATATTCACTTTATATAATAATGCAAGCACTTTTTAAAATAATCATGTAATCATTATTTTCAATTTAATGTTTTGTATATAAGGTAACCTACCTCAAAACTTATCACCTTCACTGATGGTGGCTCAAATATACCTTAAGAAGGTCCAAAGAAGTCTAGAAAAAAAGAAAACCCAATGTTTACAAATTTTAAAATTAAAAATTGTTATACATAGGAAATTGGATGAAACCCTACCAATTTTCAGTGGAGAACTCATTAACTTCAAAGCACAGTGGCTAGAATAGGATTCAACTCAATCCTCACAAATCATGGGAACCAACAATCAATAAATAAAACACACAAAATCATGTTAGGGCTTTCATGGGTCACATTCAATTTATGGTGGATAAAGAAAATCATAAAAAAATAAAACATGAATAGAGCAGTTTAGGAGGAGTGATTACTAGAGGTGATTAAAAAAGAAATGACAAGAAAACAGATGAAGATCAGAGGATACAAATGAGGGGAAGGAATATGAGGGGTTGACTCTACCTCAGAGGAGGTTTTGTTCAATGTGAGAGCAAAGGGTGAGTGTCTAGGACGATTTAATGGAAAAGGGAGAGGGGTAAAAAGTAAAATACCTCCTTTTTAAAGTCGAACATTGTGAAAAGTTTGGTCACATGATTTACTAAAACATGATCCAATCTTGAACCCCACATTAGAGATTATAGGGTACCCCTCACATCCAGGGTTCAGGGTTAGGGAAACTATGCACTGGCCATGTGGTTGGCTTTGTAAACGTTTCTGACACCCTCACATGGTTTACGCATAGTTTCTACTAACCATTCATTATAATTGTGCCTATGTTGATAATATTAATATTTTAAAATTTTTACTTAGTTCATCCTAAAATAAATAAAATAGGTAAAATATAACTAAACAATTAAAAATAATTAATAAATTAAATTCAGGGAGTTATTTCCCCCACAACATAATGATTTTTTAACCCATAAAGCTTTCGGATGAAATAGTTGAATCAAAAGGGATAAGTTACAATCTTAACAAAAAAATAATATCCAAAGAACCTGAATATCTCTAAAAATTACCTCCAAATATTGGTGATGTGATCCACAATATGAAAATAGGACAAACCTAAATTTCCCAATTCCTTTAACTCAAACAACCAAAAAGTATCCTTAAAACAAATTGTAACCCAAATAAGGGGAAATGGATCAATTATAGAAGACAAAACATCAAAACCCAAGGAATATGTTGACAAAAATGTACAATATATAATGTATGAGAGTATAGGTGATAAAAAACCTTTATTAAAACATATCCTTTGGATAGGGACAATTTGGAAAAAACCACAGAATGAGTCTCCAACTGCATGAAACTGGTCAACCTCAAAAAAAGAACACACAACATAAAAAATACTAATATTTACTAAAATGGATCATATTTTTAGAGGTTTACCCATTATGGTCACCCCACCATATAATAATTCCACCAGAACACTAAGTCTCTTGGAAAAGCACATAATCCAAGTAATAAGCAAGATCAAGGTCACTTTAAAGAAAAATATAACTCAAAAGGAGATAAAAGTCTCATAACAGTCATGGAAAGGGAAGGAGGATTCACAAGATACTACAAAAAATCTATAAAATCATAATAAGGAATTATCTCTAAGAACTAGGTATAATTACCATCCAAAAAAAGAACATCAAATAAAAATAAATGATATAGAGAGTGAAATACATGGATAGAATTACCTCAAATGAGACATGAACGATAATGAGTAATCTATGCTAGCCAGATAATAGAGGTGGCACTACTATGAAATAGGCCTTTAACAGTGTTAAAACTGGCCTTTATTCACACTAGAGAAGTGCTAACTACCAACACGAGATAAAAAGCCCATGGATTTTATGATAGCTAAAAAAGTGTTGATAAAGGGGACCTTTATCATCCATTTTATTTAGCACTAATATAGGATAATTTTATCATCACTTTTATAGACACTGATAAAGGGGTATACTATGATGTGTAGTAATAGAACACTGCAACACCAGTGTAGTGTGCTATAACAACATACCTCAATACTAGTAACACCACCAGATATGAATAAAATAAAATAAGAACACAAAATTTAAATGAAATGAAATTTACAACACAAATAGAAGGAAAAAAATATATTATAGGAATTTCTGGCATTATTTTATACAATTACATAAGTAATAATTTTTACATACATTCAAAAACATCAAGTTTCTTTATCTTTTGATCCTGACCCTGACTCGTGCTATTGCCAAACAAACCACCCTTATTGGAGAAAAAGAATAAACATAGAATCATACCGATCACATCGTGTATCAATTTGATGTGAGAAAAATCCTTACATGTCAAAAATTATTTATGAATATTTTTCCTAAATTATCAAGACAATATGATTGCATTTTTTTGATTTTAGTGAGTGATACTTTTTGAACTAAAATGTCTATTTTATATAGATAACAGACACTTTGAGTCATATTGGGCATATCATATATCATACTGATGTGTGGATAATTATTACATTTCCAAAATGACTTATAGATCATTTTCATAAGGTATTAAAACAATCTGAATGTGTTTGATAAATTTTGCGTGGGCCAATTGTCATTTTTACTAAAATTGATTTTAAATTGAAATAAAGAGAAAAAATTGTAGTCATATTGGTCATATTGTGCATCATATTGAGGTTTAGATGATTCCGACACGTCTAAAATGAATTATGGATTTTTCCCTAAATTATAAAACAATCTAAATGTGTTTCATCAGTTCTGAGTATGTCATTTGTTTTTTTACTAAAATTTCATTTTAAACTGGAAACACACACATTGACTCATACTAATTACATCGTGTATTGATTTGATGTGAGACATATGCCAATATGTCAAAAATTATTTATGAATCTATGTACTAAAATAAAAATATAATCCAAGCATGTTTATTTGGTTTTTAGTAAGTGACACTTTTTGTACTAAAATATTGATTTTAAATTGACAAAAGATACTTTGTGTCATACTGGGCACATCATGTACATATTGTGGTGCGGATAATTCCAAAATATCAAAAATGACTTATTTATTGTCTTTATAATGTATCAAAATAATATAATTGTGTTTGTTCAGTTTTTGAGTAGGTTAGTTGTTGTTTTTACTAAAATTGAAGTCAATTTTATATTAAATGAAGAACTTGGATTCATACCAATCAAAATGTGCATCGTATTGAGGTGTGGATGATTCCTTCATTTATAAAATTACTTATGAATCATTTTTCTAAATTTTCTAAACAATTTGAAGGAATTTTCTTAGTTTTGAGTACACAACTTGTCTTTTTTACTAAAATATCATTATAAACTGAAAACACACACTTTGACTCATACTGGTCACATCATGTATTATTTTTACATGATAGTGATTTCTACATGTCAAAAATGATTTATGAATCCTTGTAATAAATTATCAATATAATTTGAACGTGTTTTTTTAGTTTTCAATGAGTGACACTTTTTGAACTAAAATATCAATTTGAAACTGATAATAGACACTTTGAGTCATACAACAAACATCATATATAATATTTATGTATGGATGATTCCAAAATTTCAAATATTACTTATAGATCATTGTACTAAATTATTAAAACAATAAAAATGTTTTTTCTTGGTTTTGAGTAGGTCAATTATCCTTTTTACTAAAATCAATCTCAATTTTAAATAAAAAGACACACTTGTATTCATACAGATCACACCATGTGTTTGATTGAGGTATGACTGATTCCTATAAATCTCAAAAGACATATGTAATTTTTTTCTAAAGTATCAAAATAATGAAAATGCATTTCTCAGTTTTGAGTATATCACTTTTCTTTTTTACTAAAATGTGATTTTAAAATGAAAACACACACTTTGACTTATAATGATCACATAATGTATCAGTTTGATGTTGTCTAATTTATACACATCAAAAATAAAATATAAATCAGTTTCATAAATTATCTTCAAAATCTGTATATGTTTTCTCAGTTTTCAATGAGTGCCAATTTTAGATCTAAAATTTCAATTTTAAAATCATAATGGAAACTTTGAGTCATATCAGGAACATCGTAGATTATATTGAGTTTATTTTGATTCCAATAAATAAAAAATGATCTATATATCATTTTTAAAGTATAAAAATAATTCAAATGTGTATTCTTAGTTTTGCATAGGTAAATTTTTTTACTAAAATTATTGTCATTTTTAAATAAAATGTCACACTTGGGGCCATACCGGTCACACCGTGCATCATATTAAGGTGCAACTGATTATTACACATATAAAATGACTTATGGATTGTTTTTATAATTTATAAAAAAAAATCATTTTATTGGTTTTGAGTATGTCAATTGTTTTCACTAAATTGTCATTTTAAACTAGAAACACACACTTTGACCCTTATTAGTCACATCATGTATCCTTTTTATACGAGACCAATTTATACACGTCAAATATGATTTATGAATCATTTTCAAAAAATTTCAAAGTAATATGAGCTTGTTTTCTTGATTTTTAATGAGTGAATCTTTTTGAACTAAAATATTGATTTGAAATAGAGAACTGACACTCTGAGTAATACCGGGAACATAATGTATAATATTGATGAGTGGATGATTACTATATGTAAAAATGACTTATGTATTATTTTAATATTGTATCAAAATAATCAGAATGTCTTTTATTGGTTTTAATTAGGCCATTTTTTTATTTTTACTAAAATTGATGTTAATTTTAAATAAAAAGACACACATAGAGTCATGCCGGTCACACTGTGAATCAGATTGAGGTGTGGATGATTTCTAAATGTCTCAAATTACTTATGGATCATTTTTAGAAAGTATTAAAATTGTCTAAATGTTTTTTGTTGGTTCTGAGTATGCCACTTGTAATTTTTACTAAAATTTCAGTTTAAACTGGAAACATGCACTTTTATTCATATTGGTAATATCATACATCCAGATGACATGAGGATGATTATTATACACTAAAAATGATTTATGAATCATTTCCCTAAATTATCATGACAATTTTAGTGTGTTTTCTTTCTTTTCAGTGAGTGAAATGTTTTAAATTAAATGTCAATTTTAAACTGGTAATTTAAACCTTGAATAACATAGGGAAAATTGTGTATCAGATTGAGGTGTGGATGATTCATACAAAAAAAATGAATTATGGATCATTTTCATAAATTATCAAAACAATCCAAATATTTTTCTCAGTTTTGAGTAAGTAGGTTTATTTTTTTACTAAAATTAATATCAATTTTAAATAAAAAGATTCACTTGGAGTCATACCAGTCACATTGTGCATTTTATTGAGGTAAAGCTAACCCCAACATGTCTCAAATTTCTGGTTGATAATTTTACTAAATTATAGAAACAATATGAATGTGTTTGATCAGTTTTGAGGAAGTTACTTGTCTTTGTTACTAAAATATCATTTTAAACTAGAAACATGAACTTTTACACATATCGGTCACATCGTGTATCAGTTTTATGTGATGCCAATTCCTACATTTCAAAAATTATTTATAACTTGTTTTCATAAATTATCAATACAATATGATTGTGTTTTTGTTAGTTTTTAGTGAGTGAAACTTTTTGAACTAAAATATTAATTTTAAACTGATTATAGACACTTTGAGTCATACCAAGTACATCATTTATAAGATTAAGGTGAAGATGATTCCTATACATCCAAAATTACATATGGTTTATTTTATTAAATTATAAAAACAATCATGATGAGTTTTCTTGATTTTGAGTAGGATAGTTTTTAATTATATTAATATGGTTTTCCAATTTAAATAAAAAGATGCACTTTGAGTTATACCGGTCACACCATGTGTTGTATTGAGGTTTGAATGATTCCTAATCACCTCAAATTACTTATGGATCATTTTCCTAAAGGATAAAAACAATATAAATTCATTTTATCAATTTGAGTATCTCACTCTCCTTTCTTACTAAAATTTCATTTTAAATAGAACACATGCACTTTGACTCATACCGATCACATCATGTATTAGTTTGATGTGTGACTGATTCCTAAATGTCATAAATGATTTATGAATCATTTTAAAAAATTATAAAGATAATCAAAGTGTGTATTATTTATTTTTTAGTGAGTGGCACTTTTTGAATAAAAATTTTGATTTTGAACTGATAATAGATACTTTGAGTGATACCGAGAAAATCGTGTATCAGATTGATGTGTGGATAATTCTTACATGACAAAAATGATATATGGATAATTTTATTAAATTATCCAAAAAATATGAATATTTTTTCTCACTTTTGATTATATTAGTTTCCTTTTTTTTCTAAAATTAATGTCATTTTAAAAAAAAAATCACTTGGAGTCATACTGGTCACACCATGTGTTGGATTGAGGTGGGGCTGATTCCTATATATCTAAAAGTATCAAAAAATTTCCAAATTCCAATATTAACTATTTCATTTTAATTGGGTTTTTCATTTCCAGGGTTTTCTTTATAAGGTAGTTTCTTTTCATTTGATGTCATGTTTCCTTCACAGTGTAGAGAAATCATGGGAAAGAAAATGCATCTGTATTTTTTGTTTTTGTTATGTTTTTTTGTAGTGAGGGGTTTCTTTCACACATTTTTAATATTTTATAGTACATATAATGTGCTATTATAAATTAGTTCCTACGATAGTCTATTTGAAAAAATATGTGGTGTTTTTTTGATTCTGAAAAAATTCCTCCACATAAATACCCATATAAAATCACATATAAAAGGGGTGATGTTATATTTTCAATAGACCATATAATAAACTTGAATAATGGTTCTTATCTTAAGTATTAAGTGTTATGTTCACATTTCATTTTTTTATCAAACACAATCTTGGTAAGATCCTCATTCCACTCCATTGATCAAGAATGTGCTTGTTTAAAATCTACCACTTCAACTCCTTATCTGCCTTGGTCACCACCTTAGTGTCTACCTTAGAATCCTCTTATTCATCATCCTCCAAATTGGTCTCCAACACCGAATCCAACTCTGCCTTCTGCCTCCACCTCCGCCTCTGACTCCACCTCTAACTCAACCTCTGCCATTTCCCAACTATTTTATTATTTTCATGTCAACACTTAAAAAATAATTTATATCGTACATTATACCTATCCTTGATAAAGATATAAAAATAATATATAATAATTAGTAAAATGATGTTTCATACTTAAAATATATTTCCATGTTCATAACTTATACTAGATCACAAAAAAGGTAATCACCTTAATTTGTTGTCAACATACATTCTGACAACATGTATGCTGTCCGCTCATCTTAAAAGAAATATTTCTTATTTTGACTATAAAGGTTGATAAAAATCTAGATATTACAAAGAAAATATAAAAAAAATTATTATGAAATATATTTAATGAAATTGTAATGACCTTTGAAAATTACCTATTGGGGGATGCTGGTATTTTCAGGCTTTGTGACCTCTCAAAAATTTTCAATGATAATATCCAGAATTAATGTCATTATATTAATTCAAACAAAATTCTTGTTAAAATACAAATTCAAACATATAATTTGATGTTTTTTATATAATGTTTTTTTAGTGTATTAAAAATTCAGAATACACATCATCTGTGGTCAGTTGGTTGGATATCCATGCATAGGATCCCAAAAATTTAAATTTGGGGGGTATCCTAATTGATTGTAATTAGCATCCAGTGCTTACTAAAAAATACCAATATTTAATGAAAAATGTAAAAATATATTTTATGAGATAAAAGTGTAGAGATTTACTTCAGTATTGTAGGAATAAAAAAGAGTCTTTCATCTGATGTTTTTTCTCAAACTCTTTTAGTAACTCAGGTGTTTTTTTAAATTCTTTATTATCCAAAGTAAGTTTTACCATAGAAATAATAAAGGGATTAGTGAATCCAATTCCTGATTCCCATCATTATCCCTTTATATAGTAGTAATATAAACATGTATAGAAAATTTGAATTCTTATTAACTTTAATAAACATATTATATCACTATTTGGACAGACGTATTATTAAAATATTCCCAATGCATATATTTACAACTTTTGAGCCTAACCATTCAAGCATGAGAATCTAATTTATAATCTCGATACCAATTGTTTCTGTCATAGAATATCCATATATTTCTTTTTAATATGGAATTTAAGACATATTTCCATCTTTAAATGTGGTCCATGGATGAATTAATAATGATAATAAATGTTTCTATAGAAATTGGAATTGAGAAGGCGCTCATGAATGTCTTTCTGATTTCTTGTCTGATTCAATATATTTTCTTGATTTGAACATCCATTTCCTGAAAAATTTATCCATATAAAATATCATATCCCACTTAATTCCTTTTATCATAAACCATTATAGGTTTTTCATATCAAAAAATTTGTTAAAGAAATACCTCATGTATATTTATAAATTAGATGACCATTCTATGAAAGATCCAATAACATCATTGAACATTGTAATATCTGGATCATTAAATGGAACATGAAAATCTATAGTTGGATCATGAGATACCTTAATACCCACTCTCATGTGATCTTTTTGGTGGTCATTATGGTGTATCTTGTCTCCCAAGATATTTTACACTATACCCATCGCAACAAGGTGATGCATTGATGCTGATAGATAAAAATCACATACAACTATAACCTATAGAATTTTAGTAATATAAAGTTATTAAATGTTATTTGATTTAAATTTTTGAGAAATGTTAAAGAAAAAATTAATTACCTCAGGTAAGGTATGTGGTTAGGGGGAATGACTAGCCTCAAAACTAGGGGGATCATTTGGTTAATGTGTAGATCTTTGTTATACCTCTAGTTTACTTTGATCCTTTCTCACACAATTGTCTACCAAACGATACTAAACAATAATATCTTTTAGAGAGTATATTTATTCCTCCAATTTCCTCAACATATTATATTTATCTCCTTGTGGATTTATCATCTCGAAATATGCTCAAGGAGACACTCCAAAACCTAATCCTCTAACGTGACCATATTATTCTGGCCACTTTAAATCTACTGAAAGTAGCTTTTATTCTAGTATGATCACTGTCAATTCTTATATATAAACTATATAAAAAAATATTAACATAAATAGACATTTATATGTAATACTATTATAAATCATAAATAATTACACTTATTTCATAATTATACATCATTCCCATACTATTTTGTATTTTCATCAACTAGTTTACCCACATAATTTACACAAGCCTCCTTCCATATCACATAACATGGGATAGAAGTGGATTCATATTTTAATTCTTCAATTTGAATATAAAAAAGAAACATATGTTGTTTCAAATCACATAATTAAACTTTTATTATTGATTTATGATGTATACCAATTTTTTATCTAAATATGTGCACCCCATAATTTCATTGTGACATGTGTAAATTGGGTTTTATTCATGTTATTTAATTTTAACACTATTTTTTTGTTTCATAAATTAGAATTTATGAGTCAAGTTCAATAATATAAATTATTTCAAATAATATATTATCAACTTTAATGCACCTGAAATGATTTATCATTACAATGATTGATGAAAGTAGTACATGTTTCCCACTTTATAATTTCTATATAACTAACTGGTGGGCGGAGATTTACTTTTACACCAACACCCATAAGATGTAACTTCATAATAATAGTATGAAAGACTTTATGGGCTTTTAAAGTGGACATTAAGACAAATTTCCTATGGAAATCTTCAAAAATAAATGAACTCTACAAGGAATAATGAAAATTAAATCAACGTTTCATTATATAAATTTTCAGTAAAATAGAGGAAGTATATCATTACATTACTATTATATCTTTCCAAATTATTTCATTAGTTACAGGATGGATACTACACCATGAATCCATATGAATTGTAAAATTCATCCTCATTATGACCCCATGAAATTTAATCAACATTAACTTGTTGGGGTCAATAGGTTGGCTACGTTGATTCCAACCAACATTAAATTTTATACCCTAACTTCTTTCCTATATAATCTTATTCAACATTATGATATTGCATTATTATTGTTTTTTTCATCAACATGTTGTTGATCCCCTAATAATTATATAGTTTCATCATCAACAGTATATTCTTCCTTAGGATTGGTAACATCATCATGGGAAGATGACATTATCTGCATGAGTAATGAAACATTTAATTTTTCTTGAATAACAAAAAATTAACACGGTGAATGGATTTTAGAAGGGTCACATGAATTAAATATTAAAAAATTGATAAAATATTTTAATATATATTTATGCTCTTTTATCAAACGATTAGTGATCATCCATTTTCAAGGAAATGAGTAATTGAATTTTAGAGAAGAATTAACCCACTATAGTAGGTGTTATCCTATTAATTCATCTCAATGTAAAAGTCATTAAGAACTGTCATCCTCACCAATTACATCTCCCAAAAAATTATTATTGTAGTTTGTTTCTTGATACTCATCCCTCATCTCTTGTGGACATCCAACTATGTTTCTTGAACAACTTTAACCAAAATTCATCCCATACAGTGTAGTGGTGATAATTTTGGATGAGTACTGCTCAAAGTAGTTCAATAAGTATAGATATGTTGGGGATGAGTCTCAAGAAAAAAAATCAACAATCACTATTCCAGATATGAATATGGCGTGGATGAATGGTTTCTCTTTAAAAATTTTTAATTACTACATATTAATTTAAAATTTCAAAGCTCATCTCAAAATTCTAAAAGGCCCCTGCCACTACCATGAGAACATCAATTCATCCCCACTGAGTTTCACTAACTCTAATATATGTTACTAGTCATTTTACCTCACATATATCTCAAATATAAGATATCTATTTCTGATGAGATTGATGTGTATGGTGTGATTATAAAAATAAACTATTAAATACTAACAGAGACCCTAAAATATAAAACAAATATATTTGAGTACATATTTAAAGTATTAACACTCAAAATACACATGTAATTTAAGTCATTTTTTAATAACAAGGACACCATGATAATCAAATGTATCAACTTCATTTCATACTAGTGAATTATGATAATAACACCATAATTTTATACCATGATTTTTCCTTTAAATTCAAATATTTTCACTAATAATATATTAACATTTAAATCATATAAGGATAAAAAATTATTTATATCTATGTAGAAATAACCAGATCATTAGTACAATGTGATTTAACCTCATACCCCTTACATACAAGACTATCCCCCAGGGATAACCATCACAGGTACTTATTGCATACAAACCATGAAATTGATATAACATAGCCGTTTTTCTTAGGATGTGCATTTGAAATATGGGGAATTATAAACATAATTGGTTCCCTTATGAATGAACCACACAGTGGGTGTCACAATACATTAATTAAACCTAACTTCTGAAAACCCTTAAAGTAGAACAAATAACAAAAAAATATAAAATCTCCCTCACCCTAGCCTTTTATGAATCACTAATATTTCTATAGTAACTATAATTTTAAGATACCATACCAATTCCTACCATTAAACCTAGAACTTATTATTTTTAAAAAATATGTTGACCCCATGTATACTAAAAAACCAATAATATTTAAAAATGACATAAATGCAATTTGAATTATGGTTTCTAACATATTACTTTTAAAAAATAATGGAATGATAATAAAAATCATAATTAATATAAATTATAATTCACTTAATCTATAAAATTGGATATTCCCTAATCCATTTATTTTTTAAATTATTATTTTTATCCCCAAATAGAGCCTAAATTTGAGATTCTACTAGCCTTTCTGGAAACACTGTTCACTATAATTTGGCTATTTGGAGAAAAATAAAGTCAATGAAAATGTAGTATTAGTTATTGTTGTACAAAGATGTCAATTACAGTTAACAACTTCTTAAAAAAATTTGAAAAGTAACCGAGTTAGTCGCATAAGACAATTCTTATCAAGAAACCAAACATATTCATTAATTATGTTTTAATTTATTTTCAGGAGTCATTATTTCATTATTAGAAAGTATTAAATGATGATGAAGAAAGGATTAATGATTTGAATAATGGGTTGGAAGATGTAGTATAAAAAGTTGTGGCAATGGATCTGACAGAGATTAATGAATACAATCCGAGTGGGAGGTATGCCATCAAGGAAATTTGGAACCAAAATGATGGGACTAAGGCTAGTTTAAAAGAGGTAGTCCAATCCATAATCAAGAGATATAAGGAAATAAATCCTTTGATGATGTAATAAATAAAGGTAGTGAAGTCTATTTGTAATGGAGTATTGAAGTATTATATCTCTATTGAAGATAGTAAAAATGTTTCATGCAAAATGCATGAAAATATGGACTTTTTTGCATGAAGTGTATTTTATTATATATCTATCTTAAAAAAAATGAGTCCTTATTTACACAATATTATTTGTGAAACCCATGGTCCATTATTACATTAAAAATGTTTATGAATTCTTAGTCCATAATCATAATTAGAGAACAATATTAAATAAATATTAATTTTTACTCATGTTGCAAATGTTGTATGACCTCTATCAAAAATATAATTCAAATAATACAACAATATACCACTAACAACAATGTAATCCAACAATTATATTTTTCATTTAACTGGTTGAAATTTGTCACTCCATTTGTGGTAAAAATTAAGAAAATTAGAAATAAAATATAATAGTGTTAAACAACACAAAATTTTCTAATATTTCTAAAATTTTTAACTTATCACCATTAATAATTCTTTCATGTTGTATATCAAATATATTTATTAAATAATATATTTATTATATGAAATTATATTTAGGTTTATATTCAAATTGTGTATGAACAACAAAAAACAATCAAATTAAATAAAGTACATATGAACCACCATAAAATTCTATCATTTTATGACATAAGAACAAACATAATTTATCCATTATACAACATAAACTATGAGAAACTAATAATCCAATATTAATTAATAAAAAATGTACATATCATTTTATGAAGTTTTATGAAGATGATTTTCTCAAAATATACACATAAATTCACGATTCTTATTATTGTATTAAACTTTTTTTCATTTTCATGTGAAATTCATACTTCGGAAACATAGTAAAACCAATTACATTCTGTACAATATCAAATGTAATAAGAAATAATATAATGTAAAAATCAATAAAATCACCTGAAGTTGCAACAACAGATGGATATGCAGTTCACAGTTCTCTTGTATGATGATAAAATGAGTTTATAGAGTTGGGGTGGCGTTGTGTAGGTATATGTAAGTGAGTGTGAGAGAGAGAGAGATGAGATGTAGAGTTCATCTTGGCTAGGAAAAACACAAAAACCCAAACTGTGGAACCTAAAAAATAAAACAACGAGAGAGTAAAAGGATAAAATGACATACATTAGATACTAGCCTTGATTCCTCTTAGAGAAAGTAGAGGAGTAGTGACAGTAGAAGGGGAGTTCCACGAGATCATGAGAATCCCGATTGAATGCGTCTTGGTTACTTTTAAACATATCAGGGACACTTTTATTAGTTCTTTCAAAAAAGTGCTGATATAGAGCCCTTTTATCAACGCAAAATTGATAAGCGCCGATGATAATTCATTTTATCTACGCTTTTATAGGTTGGGCTGTTGGCAATCCCATTCGGCTAGATCAACGGACAATCAATCCGAGGTTTGGGAATTATGCACGTGTATTTGTGGAAGTGGACATGTCAAGCACTTTGGGGGAGGAGGTTGTTCTCACAACACGAGATGACAGTATGAAGTGGGATATTTTATATGAACAAAATCTGAAATTCTGATTGAGTTATATGTTCATTGGAAACTTACTGGTTGAATGTAAAAGGAACAAAGAATGCAATGCGTGAATAATGAAAGGAAATTATTATGTTACATGTATGAGGAAGAGGGGAAAGGACCATACTTCACATGGATCACAGATTGAGGGAGATGGTATTTAGAAGGTGCTGGAGGAGATGGCACCACTTGAACAGTTAGGTCATGTTTCTAAGAAGGGTTCTGTTTCTGGACTGCCTTCTATGTCACTAGATTTCCAGGCACTGGTGGTGTCTAATCCCACATAGGATCCAGGTGCAGTGGCTTCCAATGGTGTAGAAGGTCCTTCATTTGAAGCTGTGGATATGGAGAATCATGAGCCCACTGACCCTGTGGAGGTTGCAACACAGACTGATCTAATCAACCTGGTAGTCTCCCCTTTGGATACTTTGGTTGTACAGAATACACCTCAGTCAGTTGAGGCTGGTCCAATTTCGTCAACTCTATATGATGATGGAGGTGTCGATGGACATGTTGTGGTTTCTACTGCAACTGATTCGGGGGGGGGGGGGGTATTTGGGAAAACACTACCCTCCAAAGCTGCTCAAAGGAAGTCACAAGTGCACAGTGACCCTTCTCACCTTAAAGAAAAATATAAATTCATCCCATTGAATGGAATTTTCTGGTCAGATTATGTTTAAGACTCTATGCCACCTGATATAGTTGATATCACTCGTAGAATTGTAAGGGGTTCTCTTGCAGCTGGGTAACATGAGCATGTTAGTCCTTCTCATACAAGGGTTGTCAGTTTGGACAAGGTGATCTATTATTAGATTGGTGACACTAGTGGAGCTGATAAAACTACGAATCAGGTCACTGTAAGTGATGCCATACCTTCTAGAAAGGGTCTTGGAACTGAAAGTTATCCGCAACGGCCATGGAAGAAGGGTAGAGGGAAGAAGGGGAAAGGTCAGATGGATATGGCATCAAAGGGTGTCCCCCAGACAAGGTAAAAGTCCCATATTGAATGAAGGTCTTATTATAGAACTATCAAGGGTTGGGAAATTCTCGGACTGCCAAAACCCATAGACATTTCATCATGGCCCATAAGCCTATGCTTGTTGGTATTTCTGAACCAAAACTGATTTTTGACAATCGGAAAGGGTTCAAATCAGACTCCATGGGGTGAAAGTTTATGGAACATGACCTTCATGACACTGAGATGGACCATTTGTGGGTGTTTAATCATGAATCCATTCGTATCAACTCTTTCTTGGGGGAAGTCTCAGAGAATTATTCTCTCTTGTAGCATTGATGATTATGATTTTTCATCCTCTTTTGTGTATGCATCAAACTCTTATATTAGGAGAAAGGAATTATGGGAGGAGCTTAAATAGATATATTGGTTCATGGACTAGGAATGGTTATCCATTGGTGATTTTAACATGGTGTTGAGGCCTGAGGAAAAAACACGTGGTAATTTTAATAGGATTTCCACTTCTAATTTCTCTATATGCATTGACCAGTGCAATATTTTTGAAGTTCCAATTGCTGGAGATGATTTTACATGGGGTAGATACATCTGGAATGGAAGGCAAGCAACAAAACAAGATAGATGCTTTGTTCATTTGGATTATCAGGATGCTATTCGTGGGATTTCTGGTTTCAAACTCCCTAAAAATCACTCTGATCATAACCCGATTGTGGTGGACATCAATACATGTTTGACAAGGTTAGTCAATATTCCTTTTTGGCTTAATAATTGGTGGATTATGGATACTGGATTCAAGGAAATGGTGCTGCAAGCTTAGAGGATTGAACTTATTGGGATCCCTCATCACAGGCTTGCGAAGAAATAAAATATATCAAGGCACTTCTTAAGTAATAGAGTAGAAAATAATTTTCAAAAATTGATTGCGTCATTAAGGCTATTGAGGAGGAGCTTTCTCATGCTCAGACACGAAATCAGTACTAGGACACCCCATCCCGAGTGAAAGTTATGGCCTATAATAAGTTGGATGACTTTTTAATGTTCAAGGATAGGCTGTTGAGAAATCTACTCAATGTTAGATGGTTAAAATATGGAGATTATAATTCCATGTTTTTGAACAGATTGCATAGGGAGAAAAGGGAACGAGTAAGGGATAAAGTATTCAACATTAATAGTCAACATTATACTTCTTAAAATGATATTTTTTTGGCTATTGTGGAGTACTTTTAGGGATTTTATTATGATGATGGGTAGGTCAATACACATAAAATGGTTGGGAACATATATTCATGCATTGAGTAGCATGATAATCAATCTCTTATCACCGCTACTCTCAAGGAGTAAATTAGTGCAGCCCTTCTATCCCTCAATGTGAAGAGTGCTCTTGGTCTAGATGGATTTAGTAATAAAATTTGTTTTTATCTTCTTGGGATTTTTTGAAAGATGATCTTACCCATTCCATAAAGGACTTATTTACGCACTCTTACTTACCATGTGGGATGAATTCATGCTTCAAATCTCTCTTACCCAAAAAAGGAAACTCCCTTGCTATAAAGTATTTCAGGCCAGTGGCACTGGTGAATACTATTCCTAAGCTAATTAGTAAGATTATCATGAATAGAATGGGTTGGATGGTCAGTGATATGATTACTACAAATCAATTTAGATTTTTTCATGGAAGGAATATTCAGGATTGTCTCATGACCATCTCTGAAAGTGTCAATCTCATGGGAAGGAGGATGAAGGAAGGGAATTTCACCCTGAAAATTGAAATTTCAAAGGCCTTTGACACACTCAAGTGGATCTTTCTCTTGGATTCTCTTAAAAGATATAGAATTTACAATGTGTTCATTAAGCTGATCAATACCATTATTTTTTCATCAATGCTGTCTATTCTCATTAACGGTACACCTAGAGGATTTTACCTTGTAGAAGAGGTGTATGATAAGGAGATCCACTCTTTGGACTTCTATTTTCTATTGATTAAGATCATCTTAGAAGATGTATCAATGACCTTGCACACATGGGTATTTATAAGAAAATTAGGGCTGGTAGGAATGATTTTTATTAATCTCATTTGTTATATGTTGATGAAATTCTCTTTCTTGGGAAAGCTTCAAGGAGAACTATTTCTTCCATCATGGAACTCTTTAAGCATTACGAAGAGGTGGAAGGTCAATCAATAAGTTGGGAAAAGTCTTTCATTGTTTTTGACAATGGAGTACTAATTGAGAAACATAACATGATAATTAGATGCCTTGGTGTGAAAAAGGGTTCTTTTCCATTTTAATACCTTGTTGTTCTTCTATTTTGGTGAAAGGTGAAGAGACAACACTTGGAGAGTATATATTCTGGTATCATGAATCAACATGCTATTTAGAAAGGGAAGGCGATGTCCATAGCTATGAGGGTGTGTCTTGTTAATTCAGTGATAACATCTAATTTCTTTTATTCCATTTCTATTTATCGTTGGCTTATGGGTATCATCAAAGAGATGGAAAACATGATAAAAAACTATATTTGGACAAGGTAAATTCATGAACACAAGATCATCATAGTTTCCTAGAAGGAATGAATAAAACCAGTTGAACTTCGAGGTATTGGGTCCAAAAAACCTCATGACTTTTAATGATGGTCTCATTGGGAATTTGATATGGGGTTTGAAATCCAATGATAATTCTTGTGATTTCTTAACTAATCAGTTCAATGGAAGGTTACTCAATGGCCATAAATATTATCTTACATCGTTGGTCTGGGCATCTCTAAAATATTCTTTCATATGGATCATGAATGATAAAAAATGGCTGGTTTGTAGGGACTCTCCTATTAACTGTTGGAGCACGCCATGGATGGAAAAGCCTCTTCAAGATATCGTGGATATTATTTATAATGTTGAAAACTTTTCCAACACTAATTTTTTATCTCACCTGCATCTGTTTGACAGCATGGTCCCCTCTCAGGTGGATCTGGAAATTCAATCTTATATGTTCATGGACTGTGATATGTTTATATAGAATCATAACATGAATGATCAATTTAATAGCATGGATTATTATAAGATGGTTTGTAGGGGCCTCTGTCATTCACCTACCTAGTTGTTGCAATACAAGTCACTGTTCATTTAGCCCTCTCAATTTTCTTTAATCTGGTGTATCGGGAAAAATTGTATACCAACTCAGGAGCAACTCGAGTGATCTGTATTTCATCTTGCATCAGTCTGTTACCTATACATGTGTGCAGAGGAGAATATCAAACTCTTGTTTATGGATTTTCCCCATTTCTCAGAAGCTCTAGGATTATGTTGGAGTCCTGTTTGGGATAGATCCGAATAATCATATGATGCTTCTTGATCTACTGGTAGGGATGCCCGGTGTTGACTACAACGATCAGTTCTGTAATCTCCTTCTTGTGTCTACTATGGCTGTGATTGCAGCCATATGGGCTGCTCGGAATGCTGTACTTTTTGACAATTGGTAGGTACGTACATGGTGTGGAAGGTCGGCGATCCATCAAAAGGTGTATGTTGCTTTGAAGGTTCAATCATGAGTGATGCACAACAGTGTTTTCGACTTGAAGATTTTTTAGGAACTAGGTGTTGCTGGGAAGATACAAAAGCCTCCGATTCTCAAATATATTCGTTGGATACACCCAATCATCCCTTGGCTCAAATTTAATGTGGATAATGATGATTCTGGCACACCCAGACCATCAGGGTGTGGTGGTGTTTTTTTCACGTTTCATGGTTTTGTGAAAGGATGTTTGTATCATTTTACTGGTATTGGTGTTGCTGTTGAAGCTTAGTTATTGGCAATAATTCATGCAGTCAAGTATGATGTCTATCATAATTGGATCCTGTTATGGATTGAATCATACTCTCAACTTGTGGTTCAAGCCTTGGAAACAAGAACGTGGAATGTACCTTGTAGAGTGCTTCCTGAATGGATTGATTGTCTCAAGTTGGTAACTCATTTAAATTTGATTGTCTCACACGCTCACATGGAGGCCAATCTGATGGCCGATTCCTTGTCCAAGAGATCAAGCTTGGTGATGGATATGATGTGGTCTTTTATAGCCCCAAATTACTGTTCCTCAATAGTGGAGGGGAATATGTGTGGTGTTATGTATTCTTAGTTTTGTAATAACCCCCAGTTTGCTTGACTCATCTTTCTTTTTTCATAATAAAATTTTTAGGACCAGTTCTGACCGGCTCCTGGACATTTGGGTATTTATTTATAAATATATTAATAATACTTTTTTAAAAACTAATATTTATATAATTATATAAATATATGTATATATATATAGTCTTCTATGTTCAACTCAGTAGTAGATTCCCATATGGGTCTTGGTGAGGTCTCGAGTTCGAGTTTCGCCCATTACATCCCACCATTTATTATTGCATACTTTTCTTTATAATGAAGCCCCTTTTCCCAAATAAACTAAGGCTTTGAGATCAACTTATATATACATATATTATAAATGTAAATATAAATATATATATATATTCATTATTTAAACAAATTCATGATAAATATATAAATATTTAAATATATATAATTATTTATTTATAATTATATAAATAATTTTTTAAAAATAATATTTATTTATTTATAATAATTATAAATAAATAAATTTATAAATATATTAAATATACATTTATAAACATGTTAATTTATAAATATTTATTTAAAAATATATTTTTAACATTATTAATGAATATATAATCTTAAATACATGCATTTCAAAAATGAGTGAAATTGAATAATTAAAAATGACAACACTTTAAAAATATTGAAAAAATTGATAAGTTTTATTAAAAAATATAAATTTTTTAAAAATATGGATATATATATATATATATTGAAGTAAAGATAAATAAATATTAAAAATACCAAAACATAGTAAATTAATATATATAAATAAATAATACAGAATGATTAAATGCAAAAAAATAATAAAAACTAAAAAATAAAAAATATAGAAAATGGATAAATAATACCCAACTGTAATAATATAAAAACTAAATTAAAAAAATTAACTGATTAAAAAAATAATATATTAAATGTATCATGTTTTAATGAAATTCTAAATTATAAAATTTTTTTAATAAATTAAATAAATATTAGATATATGTGTTTTTATATAGGATTTCATTAACTGCATAAATATTTGTGTGTTTGTGTTATTTATAAATATTTATTAATTATTTCATTTTATTCTAGACTTTTATTGGTTCTTTATTTTTAGTAATGATAAAGGATACCCTTTATCAGTGCTTAAAATAAATCATCTATAAAGGGTAGCTTTTATTGGCACTATTTAAAAGCGCTAATAAAGGATACCCTTTATCAGCACTACAAAAAGTACCGATAAAGGGTAAATTTTATCAATATATTTTTAGCATTGAAAAAAGTTACTCTTTATCATGGATCTTTTTAGTGGAGTCAAATATAACATTTATCAATGTTTTTTCTAGCATTGATAAAGGCCAATATTATTAAACGTCTATTTTGTAGTAGTGCGGTGGGGGAGGCAAGTTGGGGTGTCATATCTGAAACATTGAAACTCATAGAGTTGGTTCCCTATAACCAACTTTGTTTTACTTTACGATAAAATTATATTCATGGTGTTTAATATTAATAATTTTTTTTACAACATGACTGTTCATCTGCGTAACATAGCATGTGATAATGTTATAAGAGAAGCTATCACACTAAAAGGACATAGCAGTTCCCCGCTATGATGAGAACCCGGAAGTTCCATGAAACTATTCTTGAATAAATTTTCTATGGCTGAATGATATCATTTTAAGGGACACAAATGATTTAGGCTATCAATGGTGGAGACTCATAGGACATTGAGACAACTTCTCATGGTGTAGGCCCCTCGTAATATTCGGTAGGATCTTATAAGAATGGGACCTGACAGTAGGAAATCCAAATTATAAGTTTCATTGGATGTTCCATATCTTCAGATGAGTGTAATGGTCCTTAGACATTAAGATTATTATTAATGGATATTATGATTCACACACTTTGATATATTGGTGAAAATCGTGACAACATAGGCTCTCCGTGAGGTATGATACATTGGGTGAGTCACGAGTAATATTGCATTGATAAATAATGCGAGAAAGGATTTATCTCTTATGTTGATTAACATAAGTAAATATCTCAGGCCCTTTGATGGAAATGATATATCCTATATAAACCCATGTCTATAGTGTTCACTAGTAATGTTTTATTTCTGGAAAGTCAAAGAGCGAGTTATTGAGCATATAGGTTGGTGACACTAGCATGCAATCTGATCAATGAGGGATAACGTGATAAAGGGATAATATTACATGGTAAGAGTTCATATGAGGTGACATGTCATTGCATCATTAGCCTCTTTCTATATGGGTGCCTTGGTGTGTTGCTAAATGCAAACCTTGGACTTTAGGCTGGCTCGTCTAATACCACTAAGAAAGAGGCGTAAAGGGTCACACACTAATTGTATCTGGAATCTCAGTTAAATAATTTATTATTTAATAAGTTGAATACATATCATTACTGGGTGTGGTTTAATAATTATTCAGATATACCTAATCACATTTTATTTATTTATCAGCGAATAATACAGTTAGATTTATTTATTTATTTAACAAATAAATAGTCATTATTCAAGGGCTGGTAAATATTTCAAAGGATGGGTGGACTGAGTTAAAGGGTCCAGTGAGAAAATAATATTAAATATGATTTTATTAAAATAAAATTTAATTGTAACTTGAAATATAAGCACATTTCATGAAAAAAAATGGTGTTTCCATTATTATTTAATTTGGGGTTTCACATGGAGTAATCAAATAAGTAATGACAGTTGTGTTAATTCATTATTATTACCTAGTGAATTAAATTCCCAGTTACATATTATTATCTTACTGGCCAAGGGGGAAACCCATAGGCGAGATAACCAATTATTGTTGTCAAATTTTTTTTTGGATAAATATCTATGAAGCATCGAGATCTCTTTTTTTTTTCTCCATGAATTCTCTCAAGAACGAGAGAGGCCATCCTCCACCTCATCAGAAAACACTTTGGAAGTGTATCTCAAGGTGATCGAGGGAAGATGATGCAAGTGAAAGGACCTTCCATGCTATCACTCGGAGATTCCTTCAGCGATGTCTAGAGATTCATGGAGCATGTGTATATTACTGCTAGAGGAGATCAAATCTTGATATCTACAAATAAATGAAAGGCTCACTACAAATATGTGGTCAAAAAAATCAAAAAAAAAAAGAAATCCTTAGAGGTATTTCTTTAATTTAATTTAATTAATTATAAAAAAAATATGTCAATACTCTCTCAAGGTTCAAGGAATCTTTATTCTTTATTTAAATCTTTGATTTTATTCCATGGATAGTAGTGTTCATTATCATATTTATCCCAAAATAATAATTGATCACACTAAAATTTAAAGCAGGGCACTAATCCAATCGTGCTTATACTGCACCCAAAACCTAAAAGTGGGATCATAGGAAGGTTATATTTCTTATATTTATGTAAATAATTCATTGATGAGTTACACTTTAATAAATTAGTTTTTCAATTCATGTTTAATCATTCTTGTAATATGATTTTCAAGATAAATTTCTCCTATTTCCTTTGATGGAGTTCTAACAGAAATAAATAATTTTATGATTAAAATTAAATCGAGGATATCATATGGATGTGACGACGATTCATTCCAGGTAACACGATAGTACACACCATGTATTTGGAGTTACATGATATGTAATATATCATACATGAAGTTTAATACGGATCACACACAATGCAGTTGTGTTCAACATATCAGGAGTAATTCAGAAATTACTCAAGATGTGTGCAATAGTTACACGCGGTGCAGTTAATTCTTACACCATGTGTTAACAAGAACAGACTTTCTCATGGTCAGCTGGACTACACGCCGTGTGGCCCACTGGATAGGGCGTGATTTCCCTTCAGGTCAGGGTCATGTCGTGTATCGCATACATGACTTTCTCAACTGGTGACCATATAAAACGAAGACTACACAACATATGGCCCGCAAACTTGTAATGTACTCCAAATATTTCTAAAGTACACCTCACATACTATTTCCCCAGGAATGTACTTCAGATGGATGGTGAGGACGACACACTCCATGTAATTTTTCCAGATTACATATATTTAAAAATTTATTATTATATTATGTAACCCTTAAGATATGTATCTTCATGTGGGAGTAAATATGGGACACAAAATGTGATAGATGTTTGATATATATATATATATATATGTTTAATTAATATCTGTATATAGTTACATTATTTTTACATCCTGTATGAGTTGTATTAAAATTATAATTCTATGTGCATACTGCATGTCACAAAGAATAACATGTATAAAAGTATAATACATGCTGGGTAGTTTTGGATGGGTATTCACCAGTTTTCTTCCAGGGTAATTGTTACATACACAATTAATTTTAAATGAATTAATTAATTTGTTTAAAATTATAAAGTATTAGAATCTCAGGTAAATTTAGAAAAAGAATTAAGATAAAAGGATTGATTAATTAAATATAATAATTAATCGATTCAAGCATAATCCATCTTAACCAGACCGATTAATGAATTGAATTCTATTTTTATTAAATGTGTAATTTGTTTCATGTTGTGGATGATCATGAGCTAGACCAGACCATTTTATGTGATTGTTTTCCTTTAAATTTATTTTTTAAATTAAAATTGTTGTCCTGTGTGAAATCTTTTCATTAATATGTTGGGCCTGTGTGACCATGGCTAATTTTATGCAAACCCTCTTTTAACCCTCACCTATGTGCAAGTTAAAATCATATGTAATGGATGGAGCTCCCAATCTAGTGGAGGCGGTTCAAATTAGGATCCGAGGATAAACCAATCCAAGGAGATACAAAGGTGGATAAGTGGAAAGATATAAAAAACAAACCTTAAAAGGTTCAAGGTGTTTCTCCCATAAGTTAGGGTTAGTTTATCAACCTCCAGATAAACTAAACATTAGAAAAGATCACGATTATACCCTTTATTTTATTTCTCTCAGTTGCATGGTTATTCATTATGTATGAATTTTTGCGATCACATAATTAATGATTTAATAAATCATGCAATATGGAACTAAAATAAAATGATTTATGTGAAAATATTATTAATCCTTGGTTAATTAAATAAGTATGTCCCACTTAATATTAACAAGAATGTGAAAAGATAATAAGAGTAAATATACACATAAAAGATAAAATCCCTCAATTAAATATTAAGTTGGCATAGACTTCCATTACTTTGGTCAAAATATAAATAATAGTTCAATTATAAGAACCCGATTCTTTCTATAAAGTAACTTGGAATATTCTTGATGTTATTACGGAGCAGCACCTTCAGACGACATATGATTCCGAGCCCCGGTGTGACCAGAATTAAATTTTCAATGCGTTCACATTGGGCATGCCAGTTAAGTAGAATAACTCCTAAACGGTAGCGCGAATGGTAAAACCGATGGAACCGCTGAGTTGAGCGTGTCGTTTACCCTAGGAGGGGTGTAATTTTCACGGGCATGGGCCTCTTGTGAAAAATTCCATCGGGGGCGTTTTCATAATTTAGCGGTCTCGAGTGTTAAGTTTTATAACATTTGAACAGAAACTTGGATTACAATTCCAAGACCGACGTTGTGCTCGAGAGGTTGGTTTTACCCTAGGTGAGGCTTAACCTTGACCCCGTCGAGAGTTTTTGATGCGGGTCAATTTGGGGGTTTAAATTAATTAAACTTTTTAATTAAGTTTTCTTTATTTAAACATAAACTCACCCTCCCCTTACCTTGTTCCTTCTCTGGTGGAAGAATCCCCAACAAGAGCCCCTATCCCTTCATCAAGCTCTCCACCCCTCCTCTACAAGGCGGTGGCAGATCCGGCGAAGGCAGATCGCTTGCGAAGCCTCGGGCTACGCCCAAAATGGTAGGATCGTGCATTTTTCTTTTTAAAGTTCCGCACCTAATTTGATCTTGATTCATAGAGTCGACATGTTGTATAATTTTAGAGAAAATAACATGAATGTGTAGTATTTGTTCTAAGGTTTCTGGAGGATATTTTGGTTTTGAATTTCGAGTCCCGAGGTGTCCACAGCTGTCCAACGAAGATCTGGGGGTGTTTGGGTGGTTTCCGGCGGGTTTCAAATAGGTTCGGCGGCTCCGCGCGGAGGCCCAGCGGGTCCGGCGGCGTCGCGGCGCGTCTTCGGCGGAGGCGGACAGCGACTCGTGATAGTGCAACATAGGCGGCCAGGTGAGCACACGGACGGAGAGGGAGAGTGGGCCTCGACAAGGGTGAGGCGGCCAGGCAGTCGACGAGTCGACGCGGTGGGTGAGGGTCAGCAGAGGTGGGAGCCAGTTAGGGTGCGACGATGAGGGAACCAGGGTCTTCGTGACCCCTGGGAGAAGGCAAGGACCCAAAAATCATGTGTCCCATGGAATCATAGCTGGGCTGGTTGAGCTGGTCCGGGTGAGAAAAGCCAGCCCGCGTGGTGAACTGCGGGCCGGTTCAGGCAGGGTGGGCCAGCTGAATCGGCCCGACCCACCTCGTTTTGTCCGTTAAAATTAAAATGTCTATAATTTTCAGACTGTAAATCGGATTCATGTGTCATCTATAGCGACACGTTCCTTGGATCGAGACAAACATTTTGAGATGGTCTCGGGATTTTTTAAATCCTGAGATGGGGGCTCGGTGGTGCAACACGTACGTTAAGTGGTTTAGCGTGTTTCTCTCAGGTTCTTGTTTTGGGCGGCACAGACACATACGGAGTCTATTTTGAGCACCGTAAGCAGAGTTTCGACCCTAACGACGAGAAAGATATTTCTAGTACGGTTTCAGGCGTTGAAACCGGAGTTGAGGCATGGGTCCCACAACCCGTCTTTTAAGCTGCAAGAAGTGTTTCACAACTTTCTTATTAGACATCCGTTCGGGGCGTGCAAGCAGTCGATTCTAAGTGTTTTTCTGAGAGAATTGCAATTGAACAATCCGACCACTTAAATTATGCATGATGGTGTGGGCCCCATGTGGCCCGTTTTGGGAGTTGGTAGTGATTTCCATCTTTATCACTGGGTGTCTGTTTCAGATAACTGAATAGTTGATGTTGTGTACTTTTTCGAGAGGATCGCAACAGTGCGATCCATTCTTAGCGCTTTGGGACCGAGATGTGGGTCCCACGTAGCACCGCTCATGTGCGGTATGACAATATGAATCCTTTTCTCTGGATATCCATTCCATGTAAGTGAGCAGTCAATTTGACATGTTTTTCTGAGGCGATCACAATAGTGCGATGCACCTGACTATTTTTGGGATCGAGGCTCAGGACCAAGGGACGCCGTTCGGGCGTAAATCATTGTTGAACGACTTTGACATTGGATGTCTGTTGGAGGTGAGTAAATATTTGATATCACGTGTTTTTCCATGAGAATTACAACGGTACAATCTATTTGGATGTGCAGAGTCTCATTTGAGATCTCATTAAATGTGGAAGCATGAAAGGTTCTTCGGTGGTGGTTCTTCTTGCTGTGTTTGGAAGCGAACCCTTGGCGTGTGATCAAGTTCACTCCCATGTGAGTGAAGTTGATGTTTGAAGAAATATGGATGGTCGTGCTAGGGTCGTGGAGGGAAAAGGTTGGAAAAATTAGGTTTCCGCCCTTCGTGCTGACGGTGGGTGTCGTGTGCACGATAGCCTTCTTGCTAGAGATGTGGTATACTTTGGGAGTATACGGGGATGCTTGTAGGTACATGTTGTAATTTTTATTCGATAATGTTTGTGTACTTGTGTTGGAGATGAGATAGGGCCACACGTCGTGTGGGCCAATTGTGCGTGCCATGTTCTGCTTTACGTACCTTTGATCTCTCATGACATATAGGGTCCTTCTATTCATGATGGTTTAATAAAGCAGGGTTGAGTGGTTTCCCCTGGTTCTATTATCGATGGTGTGATCGGTGGAGTTGTTTGGGTTTCCCTTTTTTACTTCAGTCATGTGGGATTTCAGTATCACATCCCTTTGTGTTCCCTGGTAGAGTTTTTGTGGATTCGGTGTGACCAATACATTACGCGGGCACCGATATTCTACCCAGGAGGTTGTTTCCAATAGGGTATGGAGCCCCAGTTAGCCTGGGCGCAGTTTCCCTAGTCAAGTATCGAGATCATATCCTCCTTCCTCAATATACCATGATGTGTTTCCCTAGGAAGAACTCCAGGTATCGGCGTGACCCACACTACACAAGCGCTAAACCCCTACTAGGTGAATTGTTCTGGATTTGGGTGGTTGTGCAATACCCACTCCATGTTCCATTGGCCAGTATTGTACCATCTAGTAGGGATGGCCAGAGCAGTTCCGGGTTTACCCTCCTGTTGGGATGGGCAGTGGGTTGCTCATTGACTTCTTAGGGTTTACCCTCCACTAGAGACAGGGCAGTGGGTTACCCGACGACCTCTTAGGGTTTACCCTCTAGCAGAGACTGGGCAGTGGGTTACCCAAATACCTCTTACAGTTTACCCTCCACCAGAGACTAGGCAGTGGGTTACCCGACGACCTCTTAGGGTTTACCCTCCAGCAGAGACTGGGCAGTGGGTCACCTGACTACCTCTTAGGGTTTAACCTCCAGCGGGACTGGGTAGTGGGTTACTCGACGACTTCTTTCAGACTCAGTCCTTTCTACTAGGCTAGTATCTAGATTCTCCCCGTGACTACCGGAGTGGGACCCTTGGTTGTACGGGTCAGTGATGTGACTACTTTGGCTTTGAGTATACCTCTCGATTATGGGATAGTGATGAGGTGTGGTTTGAATTTCCCCAGAACTCTCAAGTATGAGGGGTGCTTTCCCCACCAAGATGCGTCCTTAAGATATTCCCTAAAACAGTGTGGGCGAGTCAGTGCCGCCCAAAGAGGATATTGTCAAGATGCGGTGATTTGAGCCCCTTGACTTGAAGTTTGGGGCAGACGTGCAGGATACTGGGTATCAATGGTGTTTACTTCTGGGACTATTGGCTACCCACTTTCTTGGGCTGAGCTACAGTATAAAGATCCCCTTATGATATTGTTCGGGTTTCTTGATTGAGCCTATGGATATGTATATACCTTTTTCCAGTACCCACTCCTTGGTTTTGGTTACTCTCCTTCCAGGAGAGGCGAAGATGCGTGGGGTATGCCACATGCTTTCCGTGTCTAGATTCTCATGGTTGGATGAGTCTACTCTTCTACTATAGGTAGCAAAGACTCTAGGGGAAGTTCATCTTCTCACCGTTTCTAGCTCCTTGTGTTAGGACGAGTCTACTTCCTTCCTCTTTTTGGGTTGAGTTGTAATCTTTACTACTCTCTATGTTGTACTCCTTTACTATTCCCTATTCGATCTACTGATCACTTCAGTGCCTCCTTTGTTTCTCCCTCGAGCCTTTAAGGTATCCTACTGAGTATTTTATACTCACCCCTTCTTGGGATTTTCCCACAATTGGTGTTCCCTTGTAGACGACAGACAGGTTGCTCATTACTACAGAGGAGCATAGGAGTTCGGGAATTTGGACCACATGCGGTGGTCGTAGTCGGGTTCTAGGTGTGGGACTCTCCCTGCTATTTTAATTTTTTTTACCTGTTTCCGGGTAGTGGCACTTTTCTGGTTGGGTGCATGTTTTTCCCTTTTATTTTCAGTTTACCTTCGCACTCACTTTGTACTGTTTAGAGGTTGATGCACCGATGTGGTTAGTTTATAGCAGTTGGTACTTTACTTTTCCTTGTACTCTACACTTATACATTGAGTGGGCTGTGTGTGTGTGTACAGGTACTTAGGTAAAGGCCTCCTCGAGTTGTTTAGCCTTCGTCACTTATCGCCAGCCCCTTAACTATGGAGGAGGGCTTGGGGTTGTTGTAGCTTGAGCCTGGGTAGGGTCGGGTCATGACAAAGTGGTATCAAAGGTGGTTCATTCCTTGGGACGTTTTTCGGATGTCCCTAAAAAGGAATTGGTTGGGATCTAGGGAAATAGTGTCAACGTGTCTCAAGAGTGGATCTCAGGCCATGGAGTCCAGTGACGGTGTGACGGATGACGTATCCATTCACTAGGACCCTAATAATCTGCATGCAGACTCAGTATGCTGAGACACTCGTTGCAGGGAAATTGGTTTGTGCATCACATAGGATTGAGTCTTGACTGTCCTTCTTGAGTCAGCTCCCCATTGTTGGTATGGTCATATACATATATGCTCATCTGATTGATGTGCTCCTTGATAACATTCAGGATGCCTCCGTGAAGACAGCCAACCAGAATACCAGATTTGTTTTGTGATGATGACCCTATGAGCGATGAGGCCTCAGTCTAGGACCCATCATGTGAGTCCCTTTCTCCGAGTGGGCCGGTTGCAGCACCCCCACCTGGTGAATAGAAGACAGCTCCAGCAGAGAAGACGGAGCTTGAGCGCAGGTTGAGTGCGCTCTGTGAGTTCCAGTGATAGAGACCGCTGAGGTTCAGTGGTGAGCCAGACCCTCAGGCAGCAGAGGTTTGGCTCAAGGTAGTGGTTTGCCTCTTCAGGCTTGCGCAGACACCGGAAGATCAGAGAGTGGATTTGGCAGCCAACCTTTTCCATGGAGTAGTTGGGCATTGGTGGAGTCTGGTGACTCAGTTACTTGATGGGTTGTCACTTTCGTGGGGAGACTTTCAGCTACTATTTCATGAGGAGTTTTATCCCTCCTGCTTACACTACATTTAGATCTAGGAGCTCCTACAGTTTTAGCAGGGAGGGATGATGGTGAATGAGTACACAACTAGTTTCGCAGACCGTGAACGTTTTTACCTAGACTTGGTCCATGACGACAACTTCCGAGCACGGAAGTTCGAGCAGGGTCTCCGCAGATAGATTTGTACTATCACAATACACTTGGGAATTCCAACTTTTGTCGAGGTGCTAGAGCAGGTGCTGGTGATAAAGAGCTTCCTGTCACGTTCTACAGTTAGTGGTGGAAATAGGTACGATGGAGCCGAGACGCCTGTCGCAGCTAGTAGGCATCAGAAGACAGAACCTCGATGCAAGCGGCCTTCCACCCGCTGGTTTCGGAGACATGGTCTTGCACCATTGTGGCGGCAAAGCACAAGGGCTCAGCTGAGGAGACCCTTCCATGAGTAGACCCAGGGGCAGGTTCGTACACCATAGTGTCTCCGGAGGGCACCAGGGAAGCCTGGAGAGCGTTGATTCTATGCTTGCGATAGGCAAGGTCACTTGGCACGGGATTACCCAACCAGGTATGCTGATTACTTCAGGAAAGCAGCAGGTGCACCACCATGACAGAGGCAACACCATGATTAGAGTGGTGCCCAGAGAGGTGGTACTAGAAGAGGAGAGGGAGCAACTAGAAGTGGGAGATGACATTACGAGGTCTTACCATTATCACCAGCTGGTCCACCTTAGGCCCCGGGAGCAGACAGTTGGGATTGGGGACATCTATGAGCTTTGGATGTTTACGATCCTGCAGAGCATGAAGTCACAAGAGGTACGTTTTACGGCTCTTCTACTTTTTTAGTATAATTGTTAGACTATGTGTGTGAAATTATTTTTGTCCCTACTCCTTGCTTGAGTTGTTACTAGGGTGATGCAGGGTGTCGACTATAACCCTGTGTTGGTAGAGTAGGTGGTGTAGAACCTTTTTTATTAGTCGACAGTGTCGACTCCATTGTTTTCGAGCATGTAAGAGAGTCTTGGTTGCGATACATCGACTGGGAAATCTTACGTGACCATATATCCTTGGGTGTTTCACCATATTGATATTCTGAAGGAGGGACTCACCGGGATTTTTCCTAGGTCCAAACTATGATTCCAGTCGCAGCGTGCGACGTAGATATGCGACCAGGGAGGTGAGTTACCCCTGAGGTCCTTCGGGTCGTTTGAGACCATGCGAAGGGATGGCGAGGTCCCCACCACCTTGCACTAAACCCAAAGGCTGGTTTGGGTGCATAAATTCTCCCACGTGACTCACCTAAGAAAAAGTGTGCATGCACCTATACACGTCATCGGCGAGGGTAGACCCCATGCGAATGGACCAAATCCTTTGGTCCATGCACGATGACGCAGAATTGTGCAAGAGTTCTTCTGGGTATGGGAGATCCAGGTGTGGGCTTAGTACCGTGAGTTGTTTCCCTAGTTTTTCTTTTTAGGGACGAAAATCATGAAGTAGGGAATGATGTAAGAACCCATTTTTTTCTATAAAAGTATTTGGAATATTCTTGATGTTATTCCGGAGCAGTGCCTTAAGACGACATACGATTCTGATCCCCAGTGTGGCCGGAATTAAATTTTTAATGAGTTCACACTAGGCACGTCAGTTAAGCAGAATAACTCTTATAAGGTAGCTCTGACTGAAAAACCAAGGGAAAATTTGAGTCTAGAGTGTGCTGTTTACCCTAGGAGGGGTGTAATTTTTGCGGGCGTGGGCCTCCAGTGAAAAATGCCATCGGGGGAGTTTTCGTAATTTAGCGGCCTCATACATTAAGTTTCATAACTTTTGAATGGAGGCTTGGATTAAAATTCAGAGAGCACCGTTGTTCTTGGGATGTGGTGTTTACCATAGGTGAGGCTTAACCTCGACCCCGTCGAGTGTTTCAGATGCATGTCATTTTGGGGGTTTAAATTAATTAAACTTTTTAATTAAGTTTTCTTTATTTAAACCTAAACTCACCCCTCCCCTTCCCTTGTTCTTTCTTTGGCGTAAGAATCCCCAACAAGAGCCCCTCTCCCTTCATCAAGATATCCTCCCCTCCTTTCCAAGGTGGTGGTAGATCCAGTGAATGCAGGTCACTTGCGAAGCCTCCGGCTACGCCCAACAAGGTAGGATCACACATTTTTCTTTTTAAAGTTCAGCACATACTTTGATATTGATTCATAGCATCGAAATGTCATAAAATTTATAGAAATTCCCTTGAATGAGTTTTATATGTTCTGATCTTTATGACACATATTTCAGTTTTGAATTTCAAGTCTTGAGGTGTCCGAAGCTGTCCGATGAAGATCCGAGGGTGTTTGGGTGGTTTCTGGCAGGTTTCAGGCCGGTCCGGTGGCTCTGCGCGGAGGCCCGGTGGGTCCGGCAGCAGCGTGACATGTCCTTAGCAGAGGCGGACGGTGGCTCATGGTCATGCGGCACAAGCGGCCATGTGAGCACGCGGATGTCGAGGGTGAGTGGGCCTCAGCGAGGGCGAGGCGGTCGACGAGGGTCAGTGGAGGTGGGTGCCAGCTGGGGTGCGACGACGAGGTAACCGGGGTCTTCGTGACCCCGGGGAGCAGGTAGGGACCTGAAACTCACGAGTTTTGTGGAATCTCAGTCGGACCGGTTGAGCCGGTCTGGATGAGACGGGTCGGCCCACATGGTGAACCGTGGGCCGGTTCAGGCAGGGTGGGTCGGCCGGACCGGCCCGACCCACCTCGTTTCGTCCGTTAAAATTAAAATGTCTCTAATTTTAAAACCATAAATCAGATTTGTGTGCCGTCTATAGAGACAGGTTCATTGGATCGAGAAGGAAATTTTGAGATGGTCTCAAGAGTTTTTAAATCCAGAGACGGGGGATCAGTGGCGCGACACGTACATTAAGTGGTTTAGCATGTTTCTCCGAGGTTCTTGTTTTGGGAGGCACAAACACATCTAGGGCCCGTTTTGAGGGCTGTCAGTGGAGTTGAAACCCTAGCATCGAGACAATGATTTCTAGTATGGTTTCAGGTGTTGAAACCATATTTGAGGCGTGTCCCCATGGGCCATATTTTAAGCTGTGAGCAGCATTTCACAACTTTCTTATCAGACGTCCAGTTGGGGCGTGCGAGCAGTCAATTCTGAGTGTTTTTCCGAAATCATTGCAAAGGCACAATCCGCCCACTTAAATTCTGTATGATGGTGAGGGCCCCATGTGGTCCATTTTGGGAGTTGGCGGTGATTTCTATCTTTATCATTGGGTGTCCACTTCACATAAGTGAATAGTCAATCTTGTGTATTTTTTCGAGAGAATAGGAATGGTGCGATCCATTTGTAGTTCTTAGAGACCGGGATGTGGGTCCCATGTAGCACCGCTCATGTGTAGTATGGAAATATGCATCCATTTCTCCGGATATCCGTTCCACGCAAGTGAGCAGTCAATTTGACGTGTTTTTATGAGGGGATCACAATGGTGCGATGCGCCTGAATATTTTAGGGACTGAGGCTCGGGACCACGGGACGTCGTTCGGGCGTAAAGTAGTGTTGAACGACTTTGAAGTCAGATGTCTATTGGAGGCAAGTAAATAGTCGATTTCGCGTGTTTTTCCATGAGGATTACAACGGTACGATCCGTTTGGATGTATGGAGTCTCATTCGAGATCTCATGAAATGTGGAAGCATGAAAGGTGCTCCAGTGGTGGTTATTCTTACAGTATTTGGAAGAGAACCCTTAGCGTGTGATCATGTTCACTCCCATGTGAGTGAAGTTGATGTTTGAAGAGATATGGATGGGCATGATAGGGCCGTGGAGGAAGCAGGTTGGAGAAATTACATTTTCACCCTTCGTGCTGACGTTGGGTGTCGGGTGCATGACAGCCTTCGGGCTAGAGATGTGGTATACTCTGGGAGTATACGGGGATTCATGGAGGCACATGTTGTAGTTTTTATCCGATAATGTTTGTGTACATGGATTGGAGATGAGATAGGGCCACACGTCGTGTGGGCCCCTTGTGCATGTCGTGTTATGATTTATGTACCTTTGATATATCACGACATAGAGGGTCCTTCTGTTCACGATGGTTTAAACCAATAGGGTTGAGTGGTTTCCCATGGTTCTATTCTCGACGTTGTGATCAGCGGAGTTGTTAGGGTTCCCCTTTTTCCTTCAGCCGTGTGGGCTTTCAGTATCATGTACCTTCGTGTTCCCTAGTAGTGTTTATGTGGATTCAGTGTGACCAATACATTACAAGGGCACCGATCCTCTACCCTAGAGGTTGTTTCCAGTAGGGTACGAAGCCCCAGTGAGCCTGGGAGTAGTTTCCCTAGCCAACTATCGAGATTATATCCTCCTTCCATGATCTACCGTGATGTGTTTCTCTAGTAAGAGCTCCAGGTATCGATGTGACCCACACTACATGGGTGATGAACCCCTAATAGGTGAATTGTTCTAGATTTGGGTGGTTGTGCAACACCCAATCCGTGTTCTGTTGTCCAATATTGTACCATCTAGCAGGGATGGAAAAATCAATTCCAGGTTTACCCTCCAGCGGGGCTGGGCAGTGGGTTGCTCATCGACTTCTTCGGGTTTACCCTCCAGTGGGGCTGGGCAGTGTGTTTCTCATTGACTTCTTAGGGTTTACCTTCCTGAAAAGACTGGGCAGTGGGTTACCTGACGACCTCTTAGGGCTTACCCTCCAGTAGAGACTGGGTAGTGGGTTACCAGACGACCTCTTAGGGGTTACCCTCCAACAGAGAATGGGCAGTGGGTTACCCGATGACCTCTTAGGGTTTACCCTTCAGTGGGGCTAGGCAGTGGGTTGCCCGATGACTTCTTTCAGACTCAGTCCTTTCTACTAGGCTAGTCTATGGATTTTCTCCATGACTACCGGAGTGGGACCCTTGGTTGTACGAGTCAGTGATGTGACAACTTTGGCATTGAGTAGACCTATCAACTGTGAGATAGTGATGAGGTGTGGTTTGAATTTCCCCAGAACTCTCAAGTACGAGGGGCGCTTTCCCCACCAAAACGCGTCCATGAGATGTGCCCTAAAACTGTGCGGGCGAGTCACTGCCGCCCAAAGCGGATAGTGTCAAGGTGTAGTGATTTTAGCCCCTTGACTTTCAGTTTGGGGTAGACGTGCGGGATACTGGGCATCGATGGTGTTTACTTCTGGGACTGTTGGCTACCCACTTTTTTTTGGGATGAGCTACGAGATGGAGATCCCCTTACGATCTTGTTTGGGTTTCTTGATTGATTTTATGGATATGTATATACCATGTTCCAGTACCCACTCTTTGGGTTTGGTTACTCTCCTTCCAAGAGAGGTGAAGACGCGCGAGGTATGCCATGTACTTTCCATGTCTAGATTCTAGTGGTTGGATGAGTCTACTCTCCTACTATAGGTACCGAAGACTCGATGGGAAGTTCATCTTCTCACCATTTCTAGCTCCTTGTGTTTTGACGAGTCTACTTCCTTCCTCTTGTTGGGTTGAGCTGTACTCTTTACTACAATCTCTGTTGTAATCCTTTACTATTATCTGTTTGTTCTATTGCTCACTTCGGTACCTCCTTTGTTTCTCCCTCGAGCCTTCGGGATATCCTACTGAGTATTTTTATACTCTCCCCTGCTTGGGATTTTCCCGCACTTGGTGTGCCCTTGCAGATGAAAAACATGTTGCTCGTGACTACAGAAGAGCTTAGGAGTTTGGGATCTTGGACAACATGCGGTGGTCGTAGTCAGGTTCTAGGTGTGAGACTCTCCCAGCTGTTTTACTTTTGTTTACCTATTGCCGGGTTGTGTCACTTTTCTGGTTGGGCGCGTGTTTTGCCCTTTTCTTTTTAATTTACGTTTAGCACTCACTCTGTACTGTTTAGAGGTTGATGAACCTTTGTGGTTAGTTTATAGCAGTTGGTACTTTAATTTTCCTTGTAATCTGCACTTCTGCATTGAGTGGGCTGCGTGTGTGTACAGGTACTTAGGCAGAGGCCTCCCTGAGTTGTTTAGCCTTTGACGCTTGTTGCCAGCCCCTGGCCTTTGGAGGCGAGCTTGGGGTAATTTCAGCTCGAGCCTGAGTAGGGTCGGGTTGTGACATCTATGTTATTGACCAGCCAAATTTGGGGTGCATTCAATTATCTATGAATTCTATTTTTAGGGTTTGGGCAGAATTAACTTGGTTTACATCAAGGGTTGACTAAAAAAGCACAAATTATTGTAATTGAGAGGCAAGAGTTGAGGAAATCTAAAATAATGATTTTAGGACAGGGGATCCCACTCAACGAATCAAAGAGCTATCAGTTAATGCAATTTGAATTTTTAATTCCTTCCTAAAATCATTCAATTTTCTTGACCATCCAATGTTTGGGTGTTGATAATGGAATATGGATTCTTTCCACAAGAGTATCCAAGCATCATACTATTCTGAATCCAATAGCGAGGGCTATTGGTTTTTGAAAAAATAGTGGGAGACTGATGAATATTTATTTATTTATTTTTCATTAATTTTATCAGATGAAGTACTCAAACTCTATTAATATTATTTGTAGAAATGATATTAAAAAGGAAATCAGACATATAATTGTGATCCATACTCGACAAAGAAAAACATCTCACCAATACTAATTTCTAGGAGTGGAAAAGGAACCTTCAGGTCATCCTTCTCCATGAAAGGAAAAAATATGTGTTGGAATAACATATACTAGTTGTTCTTAGGAATGAGTCAAGTGATGATGAGATCTATGTGTATGTGAAACATCTGAATGATGATAAAAATGTTCAGTACCTCATGCAATCATCTATGACTAATGATATCCTGAAGCAAAAGGAGGAAATGGATGATTATAGCATGATGTATCACCTTAGGGATATCAATTAAGAGAAGGTGAGACAAGAGAGGTATGATATCTCCAATGTTTTTTTCACTACAAATAATGGAGAGTCTATGCCAGCTGGTCTACATGTAGTCAAGATTATTGGCTATATTTTTCATATGGACATCTTATGGATTAAATTCTAGGATGATTTGTGTATAGATCTCATAATATCATCACTTCCAAAGGACTTCTATAGTTTTATTTTAAATTATAACATGAGAAATAATGAGATGAGATTATCGGTACTTCTGACTATGATTCTCTAAGTGGATAATGAAATCGGGCATGAAAAACTCACAATGCCTATGATGAATTGGAAGAGGAAGGACAAGGAAAAGGGTTCTAAGATTTGTAAATATTTTAAAACTCCCAAGCGTTGTCTGACCAAGAAGAAGAAGTTCCAAAGGTCGGGCAAGGAAAAGGTGGTAGTATGCTTTGCATGTGGAAAGTTAGACAATCGGAAGAGGAACTACACCCAGAGGCAAGGGGAAGCCAAAGGTGGATTCGTTATCAAGTGAAATCCTACCATTTCTACACATTGGGTATTAGATATAGCTTGTGGTTCTCACATCTATATTTAAATATAAAAACCAAGTAGAAATGGAAAATTTCTAGAGGATTTGTGGATCTACGAGTTGCCAATAGTTCATGGCTAGATTCTCATTCCATTGGTGACTACCACCTTTATTTGCTGATTGGGATGATTTTGGTTTTACAAAATGGTTATTATGTACCAAGAGTTACCAAGAACACTATTTTTGTATCAATTTTACATACTGATGGATTTATTTTAAAGTTAATAAATAAATGTTGTTTCTTTTATAAGGACAACAAATGTTATGGTATGGAATATTTTAATAACAGTTTGTGTATATTAAATTAAAAAAACCTAGTGTAGGTAATCAATAATGAATCCTGTTTACATGAATCATATAACCTCGAGTTGTGGCATCACCATCTTGGTCATCTAAATGAGAACCGCCTGACAAAGCTCTGTCAAGATGGTTATTTAGACTCTTCTGAGTTAAAACCTCTAGATATATGTCATGCATGTTTACAAGGGAAAATGACAAAAACACCATTCATTGGGTAAGCTTAAAGGGCCACAGAGCTTCTATGATTGGTATATAGTAATGTTTGTAGACCATTTCTAGTAGAAGTTAAAGGTGGATATTGATACTTCATTAGTTTTACTGATGACTTGAGTAGATATGGCTATGTATACTTATTGAGGTATAAGTTCAAGTCATTTTAGAAATTCATGGAGTTAAAGAATGAAGTATAAAATTATCTTGGTAAGAATATAAAGAATCTACAATCATATCGAGGTGGATAATATATTAACAAATAGTTCATCAACCTTTTATGGGAGTCTGTGGTTCTATCTCAAATCACTCCACCTTATACACCACAATAGAATAATGTTAGTGAAAGGGGTAATAATACCTTGTTGTACATTGTTAGGTTGATGATGAGTCATGGAAATATTCTGTTATCCTTTTGGGGATATGAATTGAAAACTACAACATACACATTAAACCGAGTACCATATAATGCTTAAAAAGGAACCCCCTTCGAGTTATGGAGTGGAAAGAAACCCATTTTGTTGCAAACATGTGTATGGGGATGTAAGGAATTTGTTAAGGATTTATAAGGAAACAAAATAGCACCCCAGGGCACGTGGTGTATCTTTATAGGGTATCCAATGGAAACAAATGGTTACTACCTATACAACCCCTTAGACAAGAAAGTGACTATTTCCAGATAAGATGTTTTACTTGAGAGGGAGAACACCCTAAAAGAGGATAGTGGGAGTAAGATTGACTTCAATGAAGTTGATTCTCAAGATACACAGTACTTGGTACAATAAAAAGTTCCAGAGGTCCTTTTGGAAGAAGTAGTTCATGAAACACAAGTACTATGTAATAGTGTATGAGAGGTAAGGGAACCAGAGAGATATGATTTTCTTGTAACTGAAGATTATGAGTCATTATTGATGGAAAATGATTAACCTCTCTCCTAAAAGGAGGTGGTAGAAATATCAGATGTTATAATAAAAATAAAAGCTATGAATTATGAGATAGATTACATGTATCAAAAACATTTTTGGGTTGTAGTTTATGTGGCAGATGATATAAAGCCTATTGGATGTAAATGGGTATTCAAGAGGAAACTAGACATGAAAGGTAATGTAATTATCTATAAAGCAAGGCTAGTGTCTAAGGGTTTCAAAAATCATCAATGAATTTACTATGATGAAACTTTTTTCCTGTTTTCATGTTTAAATACATCGGAATCATACTTTCCATGGTATCATACCAAGACTATGAGATTTGGAATATGGATGTCAAAACTGCATTCCTTAATGAGAACCTTCTAGAAGATGTCTATATGACACAACCAAAATGTTTTGTGACACAAGGTGATTCTAAAAGGGTTATCAAGTTGTATATATCCATTTATGGATTGAAGAAATCATATAGGTCATGGAATATTCAATTTGATCAATCCATAAGGGAATTTGGTTTCATTTAGAAAAAATGTGAGACATGTGTTTACAAACCTTTTAATGGGAATGAGTTCATTATCTTGGAAGTATATGTTGATGACATATTACTTATTGGAAATGACATACCAGTATTAAAATCAATTAAGGACATGTTGAATAAGTTCTTTCCCATGAAAGACTTTGGTGATGCTGCCTATATTCTAGGGATCAAGATTATTCTTAATAGATTAAATATGATTATTAGGTTATGTTAGAGTACATAAATTGACCAGATACTAATGAAATTAAGTATGGAACAATCCAAGAGGGTGTTGGTTCCAGTGTAGCATTGCATACATATTTCTAATAAAATGTTTCCCCAAAAACTATAGAAGAAATATAGAATGAGTAAGATCCCATATGCATCAGAGATAGGATCAATCATGTATATTATGCTTTTTACTAGACTTGATGTTTCATATGCACTGACCATGGTAGGAAGATATCAAAAAGATCCAAGAGAACAACATTGGACCACTATTATGGCTATCCTTATATATCTGAGAAGAACTAAGGATATGTTCCTAGTGTATAGAGTATATGAGGAGATTTTCATCATAGGGTATACTAATGCTGGTTTCTAGACAGAACATAATGATCTATTGTCATAATCATGGTAGGTTTTCTTTCTCAATGGAGGAGATCTGAGCTGGAATATTACAGAGAATCAAGTTGTCAGTGATTCTACATTGGATTCCAAATATATAGTAGCTTCTGATATAGCCAAATAATCCACCTGGATTTGGAATTTTGTGTAGTATCTTGACGTAGTTCCTAGCAGTAGAGACCCTATCACATTGTATTGTGATAATACTATAGTGGTGTCTCTTCCAAAGGAGCCAAGTCACATCATCATACAATGAACATACTGTGAAAGTATCATCTCTTGAGGTATTTTAATTAGAGGGGTGAAGTTACAGTGAGGAGAGTGTCTATGGAGGAGAACATGGAAGACCCCTTGACTAAAGGCCTATCTCAGTAGAATCATGAATATCATGTGAGACCTAGCATACTAAAGGTTACTAGTAGTTGGATCTAGTGAAAGTGGGAGTCTATTGGAGTTGGTTCCCTAGAACCAACTTTTTTATACTTTATGATAAATTTATATTCATGGTTTTGATTATTAATAAATTCATTATCACAACAGGATTGTTCTTCTATGTAACATAGCATGTGATAATGTCACAAGAGTAGTTGTTGCACTAAAAGGTCATAACAGTTCCCCTATATGATGAGAAACCAGAAGTTCCAAGACAACATTCTTGAATAAATGTTCTATGGATGGATGATATCATTATAATGGAAAAAAATGATACAGGATATCAAGGATGGAGACTCATAGGACACTGAGGCACCTTCACACGGTGTACTCCCTTGGTAATATCCAATTGGATATTTTGACAATGAGACCCAATAATAGGAAATCCACATTATAATTGTCATTGGATGTTCCTATCTGTGGATGTGTGTAATGGTCATTAGAAATTAATATTATTATTAAGGGATATAATGAGTCTCAGTCTTTTATGTATTAGTGAAAACCATAATGATATATTATCACAGTAAGGTAGGATATGTTGGGTGCGTCACGAGTAATATTCCATTAATGAATAACATGAGAAAGGATTTGTCAGTTATGTTCATTAACATAAGTAAATATCTCAGGCCCATTGATGTAAATGATATAGCCTAAATAAATACATGGCCATGGTGTTCTCAACACCGGATTTATTTCTGGAAATTCAAAGAATGAGTTATCAAACATATAGGTTGATGACACCGGCTTTCAACCTAATCGATTGAAGATATTATGATAAAGGGATTATATAACATGGTAAGAATTTGTATAAGGTGACATTTCATTGCATCATTAATTTCTTTTTATGTGGGTTCCTTGGAAAGTTACTAGACACTAACCTTGGACTTTAGGCATGCTCACCTAATGCCACTAAGAAAGAGGCTTAGAGGGTCACACACTAAGTGTATCCAGAATCAAAGGTAAATAATTTATTATTTAACAAGTTAAATAAATATTATTCTAGTTTTTGATTTAATAATTATTCAAGTATTCTTGATCACATTTTATTTATTTATCCGTGAATAATATAGTTAGATTTATTTATTTATTTAATAAGTAAATAATCATTATTCAAGGTGTGATTAATATTTTGGAGGATGGGAGGACCAAATTAAAGGGTCCAGTGAGAATATAATATTAATTATTATTTTACTAAAATAATATTTAATTGTAAATTTCATGCTAAGAACATGTCATTAAAATAATGGTATTTCCATTATTATTTTATATGGGGGTTTCACATGGAGTAATAAAATAAGAAAAGACACCTATGAAAATAATTTATTATTACCTAGTGAATTAAATTCCCGGTTACATATTATTCTTTTATTAGTAAAGGGGGAAACCCACATTTGAGATTGGAAATTTTGGTTGTGCACATAATTTTGGAGAAAAATATCTCAAGCCTCGAGATTTCTTTTTTTCTCTAAGAACACTCTCAAGAATCAGAGCATCCATCCACCACCAGATCAAAAAATTATTTGGAAGAAGCTCTCAAAGAAATTGAGGGTGGCGACACAAGTGAAAGGACCTTATGTGCTAGCACCTAGAGACTCCTTCAGCGTCATCCAGAGATTCGCAGAGCATGTGTTAATTACTAATTGAAGACATCTACTCTTGATCTCTTCAAATAAATAAAAGGATTACCATAGATCTATAGTGAAACTCATCAACTAAGAAAGAAAACATTGGTGGTATTTGTTTAATTTAATTAACTTAATTATAATCAAAATATGTCGATCCTCTCTCAAGGTTCTTGGACACTTTCTTCTTTATATAAATCATTTATTTTATTCTACGGATACTGGAGTTCATCATCATATTGATCCCAGAATAGTCACTAATCAAGGTAAAATTTAATGTTTAGCGTAGGCCAAACTGTGCTCCGCTACACCCAGATCCTGTAGAAACCCTAGTGAATCCTTCCAAATAATTGAAGAACCGTATTGGGTATAACCCCTCACAACAAAATCACATGAATTCACAAAATACTTTCACTTTCCAACCCCTCATAATAAAACCACATGAAAATTCAAGCATCACATTAAAACTATGAAACATAGTCAATCACTGATATAAACACATATCTAGGGATATCATCACTTTACCTATAGAATTCAAAGACAATATGAAGGGAAAAATAAACCATGATTCACCAAAAATCAATTATAGACAAGAATTGGGCTCAGTATTGTGAATTCTCCAAAATAGACAACCCTCACCAATGTAGAATAATATTACATCGCGACAACTATAGGAAGAAATCCTAGAGGGAAACCACTCACTCCAATCCTCCAAACCATTTTAGGGGAAAAATAAAAAAAATAAAATATAGGCCAAATATCCAATTTTCTAAATTAAAACACATAACAAAACACCATTTTCCCATTAAAACAATTTTAAATTCCTAAACCAATGTTTAAAACTAGAAAAAATAATTCCAAAAATAATTTAAAAATTTTAAAGTTATTTATTTAAAATAATTTTAGATTTTCACAAAACTGAACCCCTTATAATTTTATACTAAAAGCTAATTAGTAGCTAAAAATCCCTACTTTTGGAATTAGTTTGAAATATATAGAAATAATTTATTCAAATTTACACCAAATACATAACATTTCCATAATTCTAAAATATTTTAGAAACCATCTTTCCAGTTTTAAAACACGATGTATACTCTTAAAACTATGTTTAAATTTTAAAACAACCACATGAAATCATAAAGATACTTCAAAACCTTACTAAAACACCACTTTATTAGTTTTAAATCTAATTCCAACTATTTAAAATTAATTTATTGTTTTTTGAAGAAAAATACTCATTCTAAATTCCCAAAAACAAATTTTTCTTTTAATCAATTTATGTAATATAATTTATTTCCTTCAAAACCATAACATAATTTTTTTGAAATCCTGATATTAATAGTTAAAGCTTTTACTTTTCAAAAAATAATAGAAAAAAACAATTAAATGTATAATTTCAATAGGGGATGAGTGTCAGTCCATAGATTAGTCGCATGGCTTAGTGAACAATGTGACAACTTTACAACTACCACTTCTATCCATCAAAAAACATATAACCAGGAACCAAAATACTTGAATTTACATATTATATCACTAGGAACCACCGGTAACCTCCTTGTTTTCATCCTTAAAATGACAAATGAATATAAAAATAAGAGAAAAACACAAAAACCAACCATCCCTAGTAACTGAAGTCTCAAGATGAGTAAAATTTCATGACACTCTTATTTTAACTACCTCTGGATTTCAGAAAATACTATCTATAATCTACCTAAAACCGAAAATAATAAAGGGATCCTTTGATAGTAGGTTTTAATGAAACAACCCATGCCGTCCCTTTTTCAGATGTCTAAGTTGGCCAGCGACAAGGGCCAAAGGGCATTCTAGATCCCCACAGCTGGGCACAAGATCTTATTAATCGATGAAACACCACATTGGAAACATGTTCAAAAATAAATAATAAAAAAAGTGGTAGTTTAAATTAAGTAAAATTTCATCATGACATATCCGTACATCAGATTTCCACTCTAAATGAAAAATGGAAGAGACAATAAACTAGAAAAACAAAAATATGAAAGTAGTAAAAAACATGAGCACAAAAAAAACTCCCTCACATCCTTGTATCCCAAATATATAGAAATTCATCCCAATGACTATCCTTGGACACTAAAATATCACTGCACCTCTATCCTTAGAAATTAATAAAACCAAATTTTACAAAGTAAATCATTTAAAGGGAAACATTTCAATCATTATAGTAAAAATAAAAACATATTCTAATAAAATCATGTAATCGGAACAATTGGACTATTGTGAGAAATGAAAATGAAATAAAACTAATACCCAAACATACCTCTTCATGACTATGCAAGTCACCATCCAATGTATTACCCCAGAGAACCTTGAGAGGGGAGGGGTGAATCAAGGTGTTAAATATTTATTGTAAAGTGATTGATCTTGTTCCCATGTTAGTAGGAACTCATTAAACCTATATGATGGATTCAATCAACAATCAATCATTCACATGAAAAGTGATAATAAAACACTTTTACTTGGTTCACCACTAAGGAATAGTCCAAGGAGTATATGAAGACACTGTGTCAGTCATACTAATTCCATTAATCTTCACTAGTAGTGGAATACAATAGTTTTTACACAGTAACACTGTGACAAAAACATTGCCTTTAAAACATTTTAGGGAAAGCTTACTACGTCCCTTGGAACACTTTTGTCGACTCCCTAATATCTCACCAATTTTATAGAATTATAAATTTGTTTATCGAATTTTGGGTTGTTAAAATGGAATTTCATTAAATTCTTTATCCTTGACTTAACATGAGACTCTACTTGAATCATAGACCTAAGTTGATGCATGTTGGAAGCCATGATCACATAAAACTAATATTAAATACTGTATTTCAAAAATCCCCTTCACAGAGATCAAATCTTCATGAAGTACCCCTTCCTTCCTAGAAAACACTACCTTCGTGAAGCTCCCTTGGCTTCGTGAAACAACCTACCTTCGCGAATCTCCCTTGACTTTGTAGAACAACTTGTCTTCTTGGAGATAATTGAGCCAACATGGAATTTCCCATCTTCACGAAGCACTCAATACATAGAATAATTGAATTTATTCAAGACTAAAATTTTCTTTTCATGAAGCTCAATCTCGCATAGACTACCAGTTCTATGGAACACCCCTTGGTTTATGAAACTAGAGAGAATATGGATTTTCTCTAAAAAGTTAATCTTAAATGAAGAGGGGTAGCCTCTTATTTATAGGATTGCTCGATCGCAAAGCTCCACCTTCTCTAGCACATTTTCAGACAGATCAAAAAAATATTCGTGGTGCCCCTCTATTTGCAAAGCTCGATGGAAATTCACTGCTTTCAAAAGCTCATCATAAGCACATGGATTTCCATCAAAACCCTCCATACTACTGCATAGCTCCAATTCTTGTAATCATAAAGTAATTCCATCTCAAATCCAAATTCATCATATATTAAAAATCCTAAAGCTAGTTCTTTAGGGAATCCATTCCTTAACAATATTTATAAAGTGTTGATTCTAGAAAAATACCTTTTGTGATGCTTGAATTCTGGTAATTTTAGAGCACAACGTCATATTAATTTAATCCTTCTAGAAACAAAAATAATAAAGGCCATCTATACAAAACTCATTCCTTTTCCATATTTACACAAGTAATTCAAGAAAAACCTTTTTTCTCAATGCTTTTCATTCTCCAAATTTTGGACCCTGAAAATTTTGGAAACACTGGAAAACTATGAAACCTTGAATGATTCATATGGATTGAGATGCATGATACCTTTCTTTGCAATATCCCTGATCATCCATGAGAGCATTGAAAAAAAAACACAAAACATACTCCATTACCTGCAAATAATATCCTTAGTTCCAACAATACCCCCTTTGGGTTTGTTGGAAATCTACAGATAAATACAATAGAGAACCAAACACTATTAAAACCTGATACGCAAGAATAAACTCAGCCTACAATGTAAGTCTATGTGAGAAATGATCAGTGTAGGAAATAAGATGAAAGAAATGAATTGTGTTATTGTGTGTTCGAATTAATGCTCTGACTACTTCCACATAGAACCAATTTTTTTTCTCCATTCATTTTCCCCCCTTTCTATATCATTCAATTTCTCTAGTCTCCATTCTCATAAAGTCATAAAATCATGGAAAACATTTCATTCTCCCTCATAAACCTATTTCACATTCACAAAGAGATTAATACAACAAGCACAATTAGAGAGAGGGAAATTTTTTAACCACCTCATGCCGTGGGAGGTTCCTGAACACTAAGGTTAAACTGATGCTTCTCGAACACATGTGCTGACAATGGCATGGTCAGTATGTTATCCATTTGATCATCAGTGCCAACATTATCCATTTTAATTATGAATTATTCAAACTTTTTCCTTGATAAAGTGATATCTGATTTCAATGTGTTTCTTATAAGAATGCTAATTTTTCTTCTTCTTATGATCAATTGAACTCTTGTTATCACATTGAATAACCATTGGATATTTCATCTCACAACCAATATTTGTTAGTTCTTGCTTCATACAATATAGCTAAGTGCAAGAATTGTATCAGAGATGTACTCAAATTCAGAAGTACTAAGATAAGTGCTTTACTATTTCTTAATTAACCATCCCCTGCCTTTATTTTTAATAAATAATGCTCCACCACTTTTGGAATTAATTCCACCACATCTCCAACTCGGATAGCATTAGAAAACATTGATATTTCACTATCTATTTCTTCAAAAATTCATAATCCATAATTGTGAGTACTGTAACATACCAAGTAAGTAATGAATAATATATATTTTTATCTATGTTTATTAATGACTAAGATAGTGTTATAGAGGCTTAAAATGAAAATAAATCCAATCTTAAGCATGGAATACACTAATATTCTTAAAAGATTGTTTTACTGCCTTTTGATGGAAAACCATTTTTGAATATATATTTTGACAATTTTATAAACTATGTTTGTCAAAATAAACTTATCCTTTATGATTGGGACATCAAAGTTTACTTTGTGTGAATTTTTGGTATTTTTCTGACAATGTTCATTTTTTAAGGAATAGTGAAAAATGCTGCATTTTACATCAAAACTGATTTTTAATCTAATTTATTTATATGATTAGATTATGTTTTGAATTGGTTTTGAAGTAAAATTAGAATATATTTTTACCATTTTATCCAATGGTGGTCATTGGAATCAATTTCACTTTGAAATTAGACTTAAACTGGTGTCAATCTTTTGATACTTATTGTTTTGTAAAAACACGCTATTTGCTCTGGCAGCGGGAATTAATTATTAAATTAATTAATGTGACTTATATGATTTTAATTTTTTAAAATAGACTTCATTTTTGAATTCGGAATATCAAATATAGCTTAGGGTGAATTTTTGGTAATTTTCTGAAAAACTTCAATTTTCGATGAATAGTGAAACCACTAAGTGGTAATCAAGCAAACTGATTTTTCAGTTAAATGAAAGTTTACCACTAATGTATATTGAATTTTGAAAATCCGACATACATGGTTGTCATTAATAAGTAAAATGTGGTTCAATGAGATTAAAATAATTTTTTGGTGAATAGTAACTTATTAAGTTCTTAATCGTGATTAGTGGTAATTAGTGTAGTTTAAGGTATAAATAATGCTTTAATAATATGAAATGACCTAGACACATGTCCCAACCTTATTGGTTGTGTCATGGACGACCAAGACAAGCCATGGGTCAACTTGGGGACCCCATGGATCCACTTTCGTTGGGAAATGACATAAATTACTTTTTATTTAATGTTAAAGTGAAAATGACACAAACATAATATGTTTTGCGGAAACAATTTTTAAGTGGGGATATACAAGTCCAAATTTTGATTATAAATAGTCATTGGAAATCTAAAACGATTTCCTATATCATAGTATTTGTTTTATAATTTTTAGACATTAAATAAATTTAATTATTTATGACATAATAATGATGCAGCGATGACATCATTATTTGACGATTTAAATAAAATAGAAAGATAATGTAATATCCATGAACTACACATGTCCAAAACCAATTGGATGAGTGGATTTCGAACCCTTATCACCTTATCCACGAATTATATCAATGTGGGACCTTTTTAAACCGAAACACATTTTCAAATAAAGTAATGTTTCTTTACTTTCCAAAAAGTGCCCCTCCTCTCCCCTTATAAAAGGCCCCCCACCTCTACCTCATTTCACACACTCTTCAAGCATTTGGCTCGGCCAACCCCTGCCCATTTACTCTCTCCACATCTCTCTCCTCATCCTAGAGGATCCCCTTTGGGCAGAATCCTTTCAAAGGAAGCCTTTAGGCTCAAACCAAAAGGAGTTACACTTTTTAAGGTAATTCATTCTCTCATGTTCATTTGTTTTATTTTGCTTCTCCAACCTCCTAAACTCTTTTTATTTACTTCCTTTGTAACAACACCAGTATCTTAAATATACTAGGATGTTGTTATAAGATTTATTTGATCTACACTCTCACACAACTACATCAAATGGTTAAAGAACATACGGTTTCCGTAGATGGCGAAATTCTGCCTCCCGAAACGATGATTGTTCAACACTCATTAAACACCTTCAAAGGTGGCCATTATGATGTCACTATTTTTATATATGATATATAATATGTTTATGTTTTCCTTAAGCTTCTGTTTTTTTTTTCATTTTGGGCATACCTTTATGGTTTCCATTATGGGTAAAACACGATATCTTCATTTTAGGAAGTGCGGACTACCGCCCCCTAAAAGTGATTTGATTCGTTAATACCATATGTGGGATGTGTAAAGGATAAAGTTAATGATATTATATATGTTATTATACTGGAATTATAATATACTCTTATATAATTATGATTCCATTCCAGAAAATATGAAATAGAAATGGAAGTAGCGTTCATGGGTACGTACGGCTTACCGTCTCCATGAACGGTGCATTTCATTTCTTACCTCTAAATGTGATGTAATATTATAAATGTATGTATGTACTGGATATATATGACATATATGATATCTACATCATGAATACCATTCTGGATATAATGAACCTTTGACCAAATTAACAACATGTAAGTATAAGAAGTCTATTTTTGACTTAAGAACCAAATACCGACAAAATGAACATTATTAACTTAAATGATTACATGATGTACATAACATGGTATTAAAGGAATAATGAACTTGAAAAAGGTTCTTAAGCAAGTAGAGATTAACTCAAGTTTATTATTCAGGAGATTAAAGAACGGTCGTGTCAAGTCGGATACGAGGTATGGGACTTCGTCTCAATCTCCTTTCGTTGAGACATATTTTATTTTATACGCAACTTTCTTTTATACGGTGTATAAACCCCTTTGACTTTTACGTTTATTCAAAAGGAATCTTTTTTTATACGAAGCATTTACTAAACGGCAAAAGGGAATGTTTTTGTCGTACGTATGCGGCGACAACGACTTGTCTGCCGTCGTGACCGTTATTTGAGTTTCAGCTTCCTCTACAAGCCATACCTTCTTTTTTAAAAAGAAAAATAAATACCATGTTTTAATTTGGTATTGAAAATGGTTTTCATAATGTTTTTACGATATCAATGTGTTGTATTGATATATCGTTATTGAAATGTGGAAATGTTATGTTTCCTTTATGCATGTTTTATGTGATATGATTATGTTATGGTACTTGGGAATTATTATGAAGACGGGTGGTTCCGTGATAAACTAAGGGCGGGTGAGCCCGTTATAGCTCTCCAATGCATTGGGTAACGCGAAGGAGTGAAACGTTAAGGTTTCTCCGAAGAGATTTTAGGGAATATACTGTGATGGGTATTCCAAACGTAACCAAGAGGGTTACTCCCTACGTAAGAATGTTATGAATGCCTCAAGTTACCTTTATGTCTTATGATTTATATGATTTATTCATGATTTTATGAGGTATGTTAAAGTGCCTATGTTTTATGGGTAAAGTATGATTTCATTCTTATGTATCTATGAACTCATGTTTCCTTTCCATGTTTTTTTTATAACCCATACTGAGTTTTTATGCTCATCCCAAGTTTTTGAAATGTTTTTCACAGGTCAAGGGAAAGGTACATGATAAGATGATAGAGTCAAGGATGTGTCAAGAAATAATCCATGTTTTATTTTAAATTTGTTTCCATTGATGGGAATGAAGAATACTATTTTTATGTAACCACTTTTTTATATGTGGAATGTAATGCAAGTTTTATGATCTAATTCTCTAAAACTCTAAACCCGAAAAGATCCTCAATGTGTAATCTTGTAATAACTAAAGATTAAGTAAGGTTTAAGGCTGGGGCCTTATAAGTACCTTGAGTATACCTAATGATTATTTTAATTATCTCTATATGTTCTTAAATTGAATAAATATGAAAGAGGGATGATAAACATGTTGCACAGAAAATGATTGGCTGTGTCGCGATCAGGTACAATAATATTCCAATGATATCTTCCACATACCCCAACACCATAAATTGATCTTTCTATGAATTATTAACCTTGAGATTATGATCAACACCACATATTTTGAATTTGGGATTCTTCATATAAGCATCCATTTGAGGATACCATATATGTGGTGCCTGCTTCATACCTTAGAGAGAATTTTGTGATGTTTTGATGAATTTTTTAAGAAATGGTTTCCTCTTCTAATTCTTCATATGAATCATATTCTTTGTGTTAGCATAAATGTTTGAAAAGACTTAAACTATATCTAAATTTGAATTTGTCTCTTGACCACTGATCATGATACATAAAAATCTTTTCAAATGACATGGTCTTCATACAATTTCTAGAATAATCATGTTAGATAACAATTGAAATATTGATTCGAGAAGCTTCTTCATAGTTATACATTTTTCTCCCCCTCAAAGAAAATATTTCTTAGCATCTTCATAATGGTGGATCTCATCATGAATGGATTTCATGAAATTTTAGTATGGAGAAAAACACTATAATGGTTCTTCATCTTGTGACTTCTTATACATATTTTCAAGAATAAAACATCTTTATCTTCATCAAAAAATGATACCCCATAATATCTATATTTGAATATCGAATTGAGGAATCATTAAAAGATGATGAATTCTTTAGATTGGCTATCATGAATTTAAAACCCTCTCTACTTCTCAGGTTATCCTATTGAGAACTTGCTTCACCTTAAATTACATTCATTATAAGAACAAATACAATACAGAAAATATTAGGGAATAAGGTTGCCCCTTATTTATTTATCAATATCAAATGCACGATTGAGATGATCTTCTCAACCGTGTTACTCTATTTGATCGAGTCTTCATGCATGCACATCAGTACATATATTCTGATTTATGTTGTCAAGGCATGGATCTCATCACATTATTTTCTGATTTGTGTTGATAATTGTTATTATTGTAGACAACCTTTATGACTAAAAAATTCTTACTCCACTTAAGGAATTATTTTTGTTATGGAATAAAGGTTAAACAAAATTTTTCAACATGACCCAATTTCTTTTATCTCTCACAAAAAAAACTTTAACAAGAAAATTTCATTTCATTAGAAAACACTCTGACCTCTTTCCTATTTATTTGGGGCCTTTTATTTTCTATTTTCACTGGCCTTAGTATATGAATGTTTAAATTTCCTCTTTATTTCAAAATCTTCTTTCTAGATGACTAACATGTCATTGGGAACTATTGAAGCATGATTAGGTATTTCACATGGCTTATTCTGAGTGTAATCCATCATAGTAGATCTCTTAGATGCACTACCTATCAACTTTATGGATTTAGAATACAATATTTTTTCATAATAAATATTTTATACCTTCTTGGGAGGATTTATGTTCAAAAAATTATACTTCTTCTTTCCAAAGGTTTCTTCTTCATTCTTAGTAAGATTTTTGTCTTCTTTTCTTATCAAATTTGGGCACAATATGAGATGAGCATGCACCAACCTTGTTACCACTTCCAATGCATAAATCATAGAATTTATCAAGAATTCAAAATATATTTGTAATAAACATATGCTTATAGACCTTTGGATGTACTTTCTTCATCACTGTCTTTCTCCCCATTAAATAGGCTTCGTTTTTTATTTTACATTTTGCCGATTGTACCAAAAATTTAATGCAATATGACCAAATATTTTGCAACACCAACATTGACCCACAAATCATGAATTATTTATATCTCTTATACAAGGATGTTGGGTCTTCTTTATGAATTGTTGAGATATCTATGGGAAATCGACATCTATATTCTTTTCCCTATCCACCATAGTCAAGGCGATAAGATTATTATCTCCTTTCTTCTTACATAATTTTCTAGTATTTTCCTTACAACCTCCACTCTTCATGATAATAAGTTTAGATGAATTTAAAAATATTGGTTTGGATTGTACCAATTTATTCTCATATCATTGAGGTAGATCATCAAATGATTTCATCATCTCTTTTCACATGTTAGAGGTCTTTCAAATTTATAATTATCTAGTGAACTTTGAGTAGCTATGGAAAATGTTTCATTACTTTTTGAAGTCTCAATACATGTATTCTAAAAATTGGGCAATTGAGCTGAAAAATCTAGATATGACATGTTGAGGATGATTTCTGATCTTCAATTATAATCATATTTTCTTCACAATCCTTAATCATTCTAACAAGTTCTACTTCATGAATATAAAAATTATTCTCAATCATAGAGTGAAATTCCTTGATCTTCTTTGATATTTCTTCCAATTGTAAACCCTAGACATCAGTGCTATTTTTGAATTTCTCTTCAAGAAAATGGATATTTTCTTCAAGATTATTTTTGACTCCCTCTTTCTCTTCAATTTCATTGATGATTTTTTAGGATCTTATTTCATGTTCCCTATTTGTTTCTTCAAATTTTAAAAATTATTTGGATATATTATAACATTATAGAATTTTTAATTTGAACCCCTCTTCCATATAATCAGATTCCTTCCTTAGCCAGGTGATTTCGAACTACAAACATTGATATACTCCACAAACAAGGGAGGAAATTTCTTCCAGAATGTCATGAAGAAAATTTATTAATATATAAATTGAAAATTATTGTGAGGATGTGGATTGATCATTATCATCACATGTGATGGAATCCATTTTTTGAGGAAAACTCTCAATGGTACTAACACATACCTCTTGATCACTTGAATATTTTGATTTATATCAGGTAGATGGTTTTTCTTTATCATTGGTGGAAACTTGAGACACCTAATCTTTAGTATCAAGGAATAAAATATGTTCATTGTATAAAAGACATGGAGAACCAGATACTGCCTATTTTTTAGATAAGAGGCACTTCTTCAATTGTATATTCTCATTCTTTTTCTTGTTTATTATGGTATTGTTGGATACAAACTTATGAAATGAATCTACAAAAAAACTACACATCATTGTGGACATAGGAAATAAACTCAAATCTTCAATTGAGAACAAAATTGCTATAGGGAATCCAAAATAGGTGAAGCTTTTCTCAGATACCACTTGTAGGACCCCAGAGCACTGTGAGAGGGGAGGAATGAATTAGGGTCTCGAATTGTTCTTGTAAAATGACAGATATTGTTTCCATATTGGTTGGAACTTGTTAAACCCACATGTTGGATTATATCATAAATCAAAAATTCACATGTAGAGTAAAAACACAACACTTCTACTAGGTTCACCAATAAGGTATAGTTCTAGGAGCATACTCTGATAGTGTTTCAGTTGTACCTAAATCCACCAATCTTCAATAGTTTTAGAATACAAATGTTTAGCCACAATAACTCTATTCTAGGAACACTACCTTTATAATATTTTAGGGATAGATCACTACATCCCACAAAAAACTTCTGCTAACTCCCTTGTATCTCATTTCATTAAGATAAGTCTAACATAGTTTATCAACTTGAGGGTATCTTTAATGTATTTTCATTGAAGTCTTTGTCCCAGACATAGTACGAGACTCTAATTATATCATAAACCTATCTTGATGGAATTTGGAATCCATTTTCACTTTAAACTAATATTCAATAATTCATTTTTTAAATCTCTTTGTTGTAGCTCACTTCTTTGCGAAGCACCCCTGCCTTCACAGAAAACACTGCCTTCAAGAAGATCCCTTGCCTTCACAGAACAACCTTCCATAGCGAAGCTCCATTGCCTTCGCGAAACTATCTGCCTTCGCAAAGATCACAGATCCAATGATGATCGTCCCATATTCATAAAACACTAAATACTTAGAAGCATTGATAGTAGTCAAGACTAGAATGGTATTTTCGCGATGCTCAAGCTCACATAGACTACCAGTTTTACAGAGGAACTCTTTCTTCACAAAATCAGAGCGATTCTAGATTTTCTCTAAAAAATTCATCTCAAATGAAGAGGGGTGGCCACTTGTTTATAGGATTTTCTGATCGCAATGTTCCACCACCTCTAGTGCATTTTTCAGATCGGTTAAAAACATCTTTGCGGTGCTCCTCCATTCACAAGGATCCATGGAAACTCTCTATTCTCCAAACATGACATAACTACAGTGATTTCCATCAAAACCCTTTGCATAGACACATAGCTCCAATTATCCTAATCGTGAAGTAAAACCATCTCAAATTGAAATTCTTTATATCTTATAAATATTGAATCCAATTCTTCAGGAAATCCATTCCTTTACCATATTTATCAAGAGTTGATTCCAAAGAAATTCCTTTCATTAAGATCAAATTCTTGTAATTGTAGAGCACATTGTCACAATACATCAATCCTTAATGAAACAAAAATCATGAAGCCCATATTTCTGAAACTCACACCTTGGAGAAATTTTTATAAGGATATAAAGAAAAAACCACTTTTCTAAATGCTTTCAATTATCTAAATTTTGAACCTCAAAAAATTGGAAAACACCAGGAAATGATGCCACCTTCAATTCTAATTATGGATTGAACTATATGATCCCTTTCCTTACAATCTCCTTGATCATCTATGATATGATTGAAAATAAAAAAAACCATACTCAATTTCTAGAAAAGAATAACCTTGGTTCCAACATCTATCTAATAGAACCTCATGCCCAAATAGACAAGGATATATCAGATGAAACCTGAAAGAAGAAATTATAATATAGGAATGGGCACTAAAATTATTAGTAAGGATGATAAAAGAGAAACCAATCCCTATAAGTTACCTTTAATGATAAAATAATTTCATGCTAGTTTTAATATATATATGTAAGTATAGTTTTATTTTCATTCCAAAAAAAGCAACAACCCCATGACACTAAAAAACCATTTACCCTTTTCATTTATATATTAATTTATAAATAATTTATGTCTTTGTGATAAAAATATTATAAAAGTAAATAGTGTAAAAACAAGAGTTTCAGTAAGAAAGAAAAATAATGAAATAATTTTATAAAAGTTTAATAAAATTCAAGGAAAGTAGAATACAAGTAAAACTTGTGTCATGATAACTTTAGAGCGAGTTAATATGGTTTATGACTATGTTATAATCAGTAAAAAAATCAATCCCCATTTGATACAATTACCCACGATGAACTCACCCCGACAGTCAATGTCACCATCATTGGTTCAACTGAGGGGAAAATCCCATAAGTAGTTGAGTGATCTAACTCAAGGACACTATTTAGAGCATAATACCAAACTAGTGCATCACATGTTCCTAGAGCTCCCTCATAACTACCCAAGGCTTCCCATGAAATAAAAAACAGATCTGAGATATAATAAACTATCATATACATATATATCATATAAATTTCACTAAAAATGATCCACTATCTCAAATATGAACTCCCTTTCAAGTGCATCTCCATTTTCCTTTCTATGACACATAAACAATATATAATCCCCCATACTGGGCATAACTCTCAAAAATTCATTCATTTCAAATGATTAATTTCCACCCAATTCTAATCCCAATTCCACAACCATGACCCTTCCATAAGAGAGGTTTTATTTTTATTTTCAAGAAAGATCCTCAAAGTTCCAACTGATTCAAATTAATTTAAAAGAACCATTATACAATTAAAAATAACTTTTTGACCTAGGATTTATAGTTTCAAAACCACCATTTACTTTTACAAACATATACACCTTGATATATATACACCCCTTATCCCAATGTATATATTCCCATCGCCATGAGATAATTTGTACAGGGAGGGAATCAAAATAGTTTTCTATATATATATATTTATGTGTTTGTGTAAGTTACCTTTAGTGAGTCAAAGATTGGAAATCACCTAAGGTATTCCTAGAAATCCAAACCATGCACTTGGGCCTTTTTGAGAACTGGTTAAAAGAACAAAAAATATTCAAGAATTTATATATCATATGGTAAAAACCATTTGAAAAACCAATAAAACACATCGAGTTCTTTACATTTCAAAATATTATTGAAGACATTATTTAATAAGATAAAACCACATATTTAGGTTAGGAAAAATATTGAAAACAATGTAGAAACCAATTTGAAAGAATAAAGTCTATTTTTCATAACATATTCAATTTATATAATACTGTAAACACACTTTAAAATAATCATTAAATCAGATTTTTCAATTAAAATGCCTGTACCTAAAGAAACCTATCTCAAAACCTATTTCCTTCACCAATGAAAGCTAAAATATACCTAAATAAGGTTCAAGAAACTCTATAAAACAATAAAAAAATCCAATGGGCACAAAAATACCTAATTAAAAATAGATCTACAAATGAAATTGGATGAAACCATACTCATATTTGGTGGAGAACTCACCACCTTTAATAATCACAGCTAGAATAAGCTTCAAATCATTCCTAAAGAACCCTAGGAACAAAGAATAAAAAATTTAAACCCCCAAAATCTAGTTTGGTTTTATATGGTTCATGCACACAAAATGTGGGAGAAGGAAAAATATAAATAAAATATATGAATAATATAGTGGTGGTAGATGAATACTCATTAGATATGATCTCATAAGGAAACAATAAGAAAACGATGAAGATCAAAGGATATAGAGGAGGGGAAGAAAGAAAATGGGTTATTCACAATTGAGAGGGAGTTTTTTAGGATGTATGAGGGAAGTGAGAGGTATTAAGTGGATTTATGGAAAAAGGGAGGGGTAAAAATTTAAAGTCCCATATTATTAAAGATGGAAATTTTGGAGGGTTTGGCTTCACATTTGGCCCATATTTTCACCATCTTTTCTATCCACACTAGATGCTCTAGGGAACCCTTAACAGTCTAAGAACATAGTTAAGGAAATAATACACTATCTATGTTTTCATCTATGTAAAATTTATGGACACACTCACACAGTTTTCACAAGACTTATAATAACCATGCATCAACCATGTTTCTATGATAGAAATATTAAAAGTATATTATTTTAACATGGTTTGGCCCAAAATAAAAAAATAATAATAATATAATTAAATAATTGAAAATAATTAATAAATTAAAGTATGGGTGTTACACATAGTCTATCACATTATCACCCGGGTGAGTACACAGACCAAACCCTTCTTTGAAGTATCACTATAAATCCCAAATCCTTCCAAACATATGGGTAGTGTGTGTATTGGTGCAGTGGTGAGCCTCTTATCTAGATCTATTAATCTATATTCACATTAATTGATCCATATATACTTTACTTCCTTCTATGTTAGGTTGGTTAATATGATTAAAATCTAGAGATATTTCTCACAAATCATTGATAATAACCAGATAATCTGATAAAACTATGGATATCTATAATAGATTTTTGTGTAGTTCATTCCTAAATCACCTTAATCTTTTAAATATCCACATATATCCACTTACTTGTGATAATATACCTAAATAATGCTAATTAATCCATAAAAAACTCATATTTAATATACTTTTCACATAAATTATTCATCATTAATATATTTAACACAATGCTTAAATACTCATTATGTTCCTAATTGGTTTTGGTGTACACAAGAATATCATAATTAAATACTACCAAAAATTTATCAAGGTAATATATAAAGTCTCTATTCATTAAGTCCATAAATATTATTAGAGAATTAGTGTTTCAGAAGGGGATCACTATGAACATATAGGGTCCATACCTTTTTTAAAAATGTAGTTTTGGGAAAATCTTCCTTATTCACCATTAATTTATGATCAACTAACCAAAGCTCCACTTTAGATAAATATTGGGCCCCACATATATTGTCAAATTTTTCATCAATCTATGGAAGTGGCTAATAATTTTTTATCATTATTTTTTAGGCCATGATAATCAATGTAGTGGAATATTGAACCACCCTTCTTATTAAAAAGAGAACCAGGGAACCCCATAGTGAGTCACTATAGTGAAGGAAACCCTTTTCTATATTATGTTGTAGATTATTATTTATTTATTCTAGTTTATTGGGAAATATTCAATAAGTATTATTTGATATTAGTAGAGATATAAGTATAAGTTCAAATAATAACTGTACCTCTCAATGAGAAGGAAGTATAGAAAACTATTTAGGAAATACATATTTATATTCCCTTTCATTAGAAATGTCTTCAAGTGTGGTCAAATCCTTTGTTTTTATCATTTGATATAGATATGACTACTTACATGAAAAAACATACACAATTTTCAAAAATATTCTAAAGTATATTCATCCTTCTCCTAACACATATATATAACAAGAGGATGATTTTGGATATGGAAAGTTATTTATTTCTCTTGGAAGTTGATGTGGGATTTATATAAATATATCAATTCCATTCATAATATTGAACTGAATTCTAGTATAGAAAATATGACAGGTTTTTCTAGAAGTCTTACCCCATATATATTTATCAAGGAGGGTTTATATAGTTGTGATGAAACAATTTAACCATTTTATATATTCACTGATAATTCTGCCTCCATGATTTGTGGTCATTTTTGAATAATTATACTAAATTTTCATGACATTAAAGAATAAATTGAAAAAAAATCAAAAACTATATTAAATATTCTTGAATGAATAACTAGTTTATATATCACTAGTTTTTATAATGTCCATGTTATATGAAGTTGAAACATTAGATCATAGGTTTAGGATTGATTGGAAAATTCTTTTACTAAATCCCATCTATAGTATTCTTCACCCACTCCTATATTTATTATCTTAATATCCCCTCTTTCAACACCTGAAACATTTATAGGCCCCCATAAGATAGTTCCAAATGTGACTCTTCACATAGTTTTTAAATTTTGTTAATTGGATCATCTTACTTCCATAAGATTTATCTAGTAAATATTCAGAATTAAATTCCATTATTTTCTTATTATCTTTATTCCCTTGAGAACAATAAGAATCAACAAATTACATTATGTATTTGTGGGAGTATCAGATAGATTCATCATAACATTAAACATCTTGAAATTATAAATCATTCATAGACTCGATCTTAACATATTAATGAAGTGGTCAATATTACTTTTAGTGTTAGTGAGAAAGACGAAGTAATTCTATGAAAGCCTTATGTTTTTCACCGCACAAGACCTGATTGATTTATATTATTTTTTATGTAAGTCCATAAATTTACCTCTCTATTTTATGATAGAGAGTTCAAGTAAAATATTTACTCATAAATATCCTCTTGAATTCATCACACTCTATTGAATCAGTGTCTTACAATGACATGAGATTCCTAATTAGTATCCAGTGCCAATAGAATTATCCATTATGATGATAAATGACTAGCATAACATTCTCATTCTTAGAGCATTAAAAGATAAAGAATATACTCTAAATGGAGTTAATCCAATTTTAAATGTTTATGAGATCATAAGATCCACTAAAAGGAGGAGTTATCTATCACATAATGTAATAAACTATAAATTTATCTCTTACAGGGTGTTCTACATGTTTTAAGTTATTATTCAAAACTTATGTTTTTTATTTTAGAACTATCATGAAGTTCTCAACAACCTCTCCCATTCTATCTATTATTTCACTAGGGAAATAATCATATTTTCTGTTTCATAAGTTTTTGAAAAGTTATTTCTATTTTGGCCATTTTTTAATATAAAAGTATGTTTGGGAAGAGGTAAAAAAGTAATTTGTGAACATAGAAATAATAAACCATAAATGACATATATACTTTATAAATTAATTTCAAGGTCTCAAAATAGGTCACACAAGGTCTATTTACTATTATGTTCTATAACCTAACATTAAATCCAAATCCATTATAATGTTTTGTATAGAGAATATGAATTATCCAATGTATACCCCTAAATAGTGTAAAACCAAGTGTAATGTTAAGACACTTAATCATATACATGGGGATGATTGAGTTAATTAAAATTCAACCATTTTAGGTTTATTAACACTTGTTACATTAGTTTCATATATTAAATCCACTTATAGTATCTAGATAATGATTTAATTATATATAAAACCACATACTCAAAAACTTTTCCAAAATCACTAGATGTTACACTTAACTGAGAATTATACCTAGGTATTTCACTATTGTTCATTATTAAGAATCCTAAAAATAACTATACCATTTTCTAATATCAAATATAACAAACCAATACCTAAATACATTTTATTTTTTGATTTTTAATATATATTTATAATAAATAGAATCAAAGGATAAAGAGGTATATTTTCTTGGGAGATTAAACACATAAGTAAATTATCTTAAACATAAATTACATCATGTTTTTAAACTAGACATATTTCTATTAACTCCCATTGATATTCTAAAACATAAAAGGTTAACTTGAGGAAAAATAAATAAGGAAAATGGTGAACTAAAAATCCCAATAATGGAAATAAACAATATAATGAGGAATAACATGTGAGATAATATGGATAACATGATTTTATTAATTGATAATAACCAAACGCATGATAACATTTCAAAAAGAAATGATATAATAATATCATGGAATCATGAACATGTGGCATCAACATAAATCAAGACATCATAAGTGTAGTTCAAGGTTCACTCCCAAGACCTTCATCACAGAGTGAAAAAATTCCCATTTTAAATTAGGTCTAGTCCATAATCCCATACATAAAATATCATGAGATAAAAAGAATTATCCAAGGACTTGGATGTATATATAATACTAGGTCCACCCATCACATAATATAGTGTTTTATGGCTAACTGCATATGCACTATACTTGGTATGTCATCAGATGACCAAATTACACAATGAATTAGAGGGATATAAAATTATGGTCCCACTCATCTCTTATCATAGTGTTCTTGGTCTAACTTATTATGCACTGTACATTGTATCTCATGAGATTAAAACATTACCCAATGCATTAGAGATATATATAATTCCTATACCACCTATAACATAACATAATGGGATTAGGCTTACCACCTACACAAAATTCATGGTATATCATAAATTAGAAACATTACCAATGAATAATAGGGATATATAATAATATTCTAACACATATAATTTTTAAAATCATAATATATACATATATATTTATTCCACATGAGTAGAATAAATCATATATATAATCTTGATAAAACCCAAGAGAAATAAGGGGGTTTCATAATATTTTCTGAAAGCATAACTGATGGATGTATCATAATGAATCCCTGAAAAAGAGATTAAACAATTTTTTATGTTAATATTTTAATAAAGTAACATAGTTATTTGAAATTATGTTCTTAATATAGGGAAAATAATAAAATGGAAAAATGGGAAATAAAAATAAAAACTAAACGCATAGGCGATTCTTTTCAAAGTGAGAAAAAGAACTTTTGATGAAGGAAATGTATTATTATTTTATTTTAAACTGGACTTTAACTAGGTGATTTATATAAAATATAATTAAATATTTAAATGTTATTTATGGATACAAACATTTTATGTTTGTGACATCAATCATACCATAATAAATCATAACGTTTTCTTATGTTATGTTTACATAAAAGAAGGAATTTAAAAGGAAACATAAAACATGTACTTTCCAAAATATAAAGGTAAATTAAACTTTATATATATTTTAGTAACATATATATATTATGTATGATATAAATTATAATACAATATATATATATATATAGATAAAAATAAAGAGAATGCATAATCCTAAAGTAACGAGGGTGGTTGGGAAGATCCATTACCACATGTTATAATTCATTATGAACATGAATTGAAATCCATAAATAATTAAATTAGGTAAATTAAACACATTAAAAATAAAATTATTAATCTATATTTAATTTTTTAATATTAATTTAGTGTCATTATTTATTTATTTTTAATGTAACTTCTGCTTATGTTTGTTACTTGGGGTTGTTCAATTAATTCCTCCGTAACCCTTTTGATTTTTGACTGTGATCAAAAGTATTTTAAAATATCTTAATGATATCCATAATATTTTTGTATTATTTCCTTAATTACTATATTAGAATAATAATTTTACACTTTCTTATGTTATCCCAAAATAGACCAAAATTAAGAGAGGTTCCTTAATTAGTTCATTTATAGTAGATAAAATAATAATAAGTATTTATTATTATTATTAATATATTTTAATATATTATTATTAAATATTACTAAATATTACACAAATATAATTTTTATGCAATAGATAAAATTTTAAAATCATTCATTTTTGGTTATGGAAAAACAAAATACATCGTTCCATGGTTGTGGAAGTTTTCACGTACGTGGACGATGCACTCATTTCTCATAGAAGGGGATGTGGGTATAAAAATAAAATAATTATAAATTAATAAAATTAATTATGTTAAAATTATTATATTTTTTCATTAAATATCTCTTTTATACCATACATGTAAAGGTATTGTGAAAAATAAACCCTTTTTTTATGGTGGTTGTTGTCTACACAATGCATGTTGATGTTTTCTTTCTTTTTTGTCAATGATTTTGGATAAAATTATAAAATGGTTTTTCCATGAGTATAAAAATATTTTATAACATTATTAATTATTATTTTACCATATAATCATGGATAAATGGGACTTGGGGTGGGGGTGGGGGGGTAGATGATGAAAACAAATAAGAAAGTTTGGTTGAGAGCAGTACCTCTCCCTTTGGAAGTTCTCCCTTGGGAGACTTCTTAAGGATGCATAGATTAGTATTTTGGGGAAGAAAAATCATATAGGTAGTAGTGATGGTGTTTTTAAGATATTAGGGTAGTGTTTTTTGGGGATATATTTTAGTAATGGGTTATGAAATGGAGTGGAGGTGAGATCATTTTATCAGTAAAGAAAGTGAATTTTTCATAAAATCTATTTACATTTCAATAATGGTGTTGAATTATTCAAGCATAAAGGCTCTAAGGAAGGTCAAAAACTAATTAGGGAAAATATAAGGCCAATAATTACTCCACAAACCATTATAACTTATGTTTTTAACATGTCCTAATCTTTTTCACTAGGTTAAACCCCCCTTTTCTATAATTTACCCTTATAAAAAATTATTTTATTATAAATAAAATAAATGTTTTTTCTATTTTAGTAAAAAGCATAAAATAATTTTAAAAAATTAATATTTAATTTAAAGATGGGGCCGAAATATTTTTTTATTAGAAATAATTATTATTTAAGTTCAAAATACTAAGAATACATTTTCTATGTTCAACCTAATATTATAAATAGAATAATTTTTAATCCTTAAATAAATATTAATGTTTTATGAATTTAGATGTCAATATATTATTACCATATATCTATAAAAATTACTGTGTTCTATAAAAAATAATATTTTTCCATTTTTACCTAAAAAATAAATTATTTTAGAAAAGTATTAAAAATTTATACAATGATCATTTTGACATGATAAAAACTAAAATTAATGAATTTTTATTATATTAAACTTATATGAGTGATAAAAATTATTTTTAGATACATGTTCTTAAAATTCAATAGAAACTATTTTTTTAAAAAATAATTTTGAAGCATGAATTATATATTATTATACTATAAGTAAAATTTCTATCCTAAATGTAATATTATAAATATATTATTTTAGGAATTAAATATAAATTGTTGTTATTTTTATTATCTATTTTACCTAATATAGAACTTATATATATCAATAATAGAAATTTATATATATAAATTTATTGGTCATTGGCAATTTGAATTGAGATTATCAATAGATTCAACTGGTATTCTAGCCATCATGAGAAATAATATTTTATCCACCACAAAATAAGTGTATGGAAAATGAGATATATTATAATAAACTAATATAAAAAATGAAAAAGATGATCTATGTCATGCTCAAATGTAGTGAACATATTTAATACTAAGTGTTGGTATCATACTGAAAATAACTCAACTATAAAGACAATTATAGTTAGGCTATGTTACCGAATGTTTTGCTAAAAAAGTCATCCAATCTACAAGGGGGGGGGGTTATGAATTTTAGTCTAATGTCAACATATAATTTTATAGAAACCTTTTGTTTTAACTTCACCAAAAATATGATATTAGAAAAAAATTACAACCTATCATAGTATCAATTTAATTATATCCATAATTACAATTATCAAAAGTTAACCACATCTGGATAGATCAATAATCAATGTATAATATAAGTTTTTATAAATACATAATTTTTGATCAAGTTTTGTTTTTAACAATACATAATTTTTTATTTAAAGGGGGAGTATGTTGAGAAAAATACTTTATCTCTTTATGACACTTTTGAGGCCTTAAAAATACCCTTAATTATTTTCTAATGATTTTATGTGTTAAGAATTTTTTTCATGAATTTATTATTCGTTATATTTTTATTTCTTGATGAAATATTTATGTTCTTGATTAACAAGGTTTTATTTCTAATGTATTCGCATTTAACGTGTTCTGAAAACACTGTTCATGCTCTACATATTCAGAATCTCATTTAGTGCATTCTGGAAACACTGTTCATACCCTACATAGTGAAACGTAGTATAAGGATGAAATGTGGTGTATACTTTATAAGTGAAAAAGTATGGAAGAATAACCATACGTTATCGACAATGTTTGAAAAAGAACCCTATATTAAGAAGGAACCCTATGTTTGGGATATCAGAAAAGCATGGAAGGAGAATCGTACGTAAGTATTAAACGTTGCGTTTGTTTTTCAAAAGTATGTCTCATCAACCTTACATTTTTAAACAACCATACGTTCTTGGAAAAGTATGTATCAAGTTAAAATATGGATCTTTTACCATATGTTTGAAAGTTGAAGAGGAAAGTATGGATGACCAACCCTACGTTTATGATCAACCTTATATTTGAAGAAAGTGACACAAAACTTGTGTTTGTAATCAACCATACATTATCAAACCTATGTTTATGATCAACCGTACATTCATGGGATGCATACAGTACAACTCAACCTTGCGTTAGGCTTCATAGAATTTAATGTCGATTTTTATGCAATGGTCAACAAGGTGATTATTATGCAGATTTCACGCCGGATTTAATGCTAATTTGAAAGTGCGACTTTGACAGATTCAAATCCATTTTATCAATGATTTTAAGATCGAATTAACATGAGATTTTTATGTTGAGTCTTCAGGGAAGTTATGACTACTCTGTAAATTCAAATATTTGAATATCACGAGTAAAAAGACGACTTTTTTGGATCTAAAATTTGTAGAAGAAGTTCTTATCATTGTATTTATATATGATTTTATAAAAACCAGAAAACACTAGATGTTATGTGCTCTCTCGATCATTCTAAATAGAGGAAGAAAAACAGAGACTGTCAAATCGTACAGTTCTGCTGATTCAAGAGAACGATGAAGTTATGTTTTCTAAAGAAGAAAAATCCCGATAGAAGATTCATTTGTTCGACATTGAAGATCATTTGTGAATCTGATTCTACTGAAGTTGTGAGTTATATTTCTATATGTAATGCAACAGGATCGACTCATAATGACTCTTTTGTGAAGACTATTATTTCTGAAGGTGATGATCTATCTACTATCAATTACAAGCTGTTGCAATTGTGAAGAACATATGGAAAGTATTTTCAGAATAAGAAAATATTTATTTTCTATTCTTGAGTGACTGAATTCTCTTACTAAGCTGTGTAGGTTCTGTGAGTGAACCAACATGCTTTGTTTTGCCTTAGATTATAAATGTGTAAACTGCCTGTACTCAGTTGTTGAAAGGTCTGTTGAAACGAGGACCAGATATTTAAAATCACCAAGCTCGTGGAGTAGAGCATTTGTGGAGTGGAGTAGGGGCCTTATGTTCCTCAAACTACTATACATCTTGTGTCTCTGATATTTAAATTTCCAATGCATCAATTCATCTGATTAAAGTTAAAAGGCAGAGCACAATATTGCAAAGATTTCTGAAAAGATACAATTCACCCTCCTCTTGTGTATATTTGATATAATCTGATACAGAAATTGGTATCAGAGGTTGAGCTTTCTGATAAATCATTAACAAGCTGAAAGTGATTATACATAGAGCAAGATGACTAATACAAGGGAGGGAATCTCTATGGTCATATCACTATACATCAATGGAGAAAACTATGGATGCTAGAAGTCGTGAATGATTATCTATCTAAAAAATCGTGGATACAGAGTATATTCTAAGATTCTGACTCCATATGAAATACCAGAAAAACCTGAAACATAGAGTGAAGCTACTAAATCAGATTATGACATAAAATTGAAGGAAATGAATGCAATTATATGTGGTCTAGGACCTGATGAATTTAACGGAGTATCTAAATGCTCGCCAGCATATGAAATGTGTCAAACTATTGTTGTTTATTATGAAGGAACTAACAATATCTGGGAAATGAGATATGCAACTGCTAAGCTTAAATTTGATACTTTTAGAATGGTTGAAGGTGAGAGTATTAATCAAATGAATGGAATATTTAAAGAGATTGTCAATAACATAACCTCTTTGAGAGATCCCATTAAACAAGCTAATCAAGCTTTAAAAGTACCGCGAGTACTGCCAACAAAACGGAATGGAATCTATGCAGTAATCAGACAATAGACACATGTCGAAGACTTAACCACGAGAGAACTGATTGGAACACTAATGTTGTATGAATATGATATGGAAGATTAATCAAATGAACATTAATTGCATATTAAAAAATATAACACTACCTTGAAAGTATCATCACAGATAAAAAACATAAAGATGAAGAAAAGTGTAAAAGAGAAATCAGAAAGCTCTGATTTATCAAATTCTGATGTGGAATTGGCTCAGCTAGGCAGAAGATTCACTAATACTTATAGAAAGAATAAGGGATTTAGAAAATCCTTCAAAAATGATGAAAAAGAGGTTAGATGTTATGAATACAAGAAAACTGGGCATATCAGACCTGAATGTCCTCAGCTAAAAGAAGACAAAAAAAAAGAAATTCTTCAGAAGAAATGATTATGGGTATAAGTACAAGAATTCCATTAAAGCTACATAGAGTGTATCTAAAGACTCCAATAGAACCTATTAATAAAAATCAGATAAGGAAGAAGTAAATCTCAAAGACAACATGTGTTTTATGGCAGAAACAGATGAGGTACAATATTACTGATCTTATGACTCCAACTTTGAATCTAGTCACTCTAATGAAAAACTTGCAGCCTACTACAATATGCTTGACAAAAAATATAATTCTCTATTTAATAATCATAAGTCTTTAAAGAACATTCATAAGATTTTTTCTGATGAAAGATATACAATAATGAAACAATATAAGGAGCTAACTGAAAAGTTTGACTCAATTAACACTAATAATATAGATTATGAATCAAAGATAAAATCACTGAAAACTGAAGTGGAAACTTATAGAAATTCAGACCTTGTTTTTACTAAAGGAGAAAATACTTTAAATGAAATTCTTGGAAAAAATTTCATTAAAAATGAAAGATTTGGAATTGGAAGTAAAGGTGAAAAACCCAAGTTGTACAAGAATTATTTTATTCTAAGTGAAAAATTCTAGATTGTAATTAATGTGGAATAAGGGGACATATTTCAAAAAACTGTTTCCTAAGACAACCCCAAATAAGTGGTATTAAGAAGGCCTTTGTATCAAATGATTTATTTGACTCTCATGAAATTAGAAAAACTAAGCAAGTATGGATTCTAAGATCCTTGCTAGCTAACACCACTGGACCAAATAAAATATGGGTACCAAAGAAAATTGTGTTAATACCTTTTAAGGAGTAGTTAACAAAAGAAAAAGAGACATATGGTATATGGACAGTTGCTGCTCTAGGCAAATGAGTGGAAACTCATCGAATTTCTCTACACTAACTCCAAATGATTGTGGACTCGCCAAAGGGAAAATCATTGGTGTTGGGACAGTTAAAGATCCAGAAGTTGTCTCAATCAAAAAAGTACTTTATGTAAAATTATTGAAACACAATCTGATAAGTATCTCTCAACTATGTGATGATGGTTATGCTGTTGATTTTTCTAACAATTTTTGTTCTGTTTTCAAAAAGAAATTTCTTAAATTTAGAGCACTTAGAACTGACAATGTGTGTGCCCTGGATTTAAATTCCCATGTGTAAACAACAAGTAAACTTCTTAAGTGCTAAAGTAAATGAATATTGAATCTGGCATAAGAGACTTAGACATTGTAATGTATATGTTTTACATAAATTATCTAAGAAACAATTAGTTTTTGATTTTCGTAGTCTCAAATTTGAAAGTGATAGATTCTGTGATGCATGTCAACTTGGCAAGCAACACAAATCATCCTTCAAATCGGTTAACATAATTTCTACATCTAACCCTCTAGAAATATCCATATGGATTTTTTTGGACCTTCAAGAGTAGAAATATTGGCTGGTAAATTATACGTACATGTTTTAGTTGATGATTATTCTAGATTTACATGGATTTTATTTTTAAAATTTAAAAATGATGCTTTTACATTATTTGAAAGTTTTTGCAAAGCTGTTCAAAATGAAAAAGGTCTTAAAATAATTTCATTGAGAAGTAATTATGGTGGAGAATTTGAGAATCAGGAATTTAATTCCTTCTGCTCAAATACGGGTATTAAACAAACCTTCTCTCCACCAAGAACACCTCAACAAAATGGAATTGTTGAGAGAAGAAATAGAACTATTCAAGAAATGTCTAGGACTATGCTAAATGAATACAGTCTTCCTACCTATTTTTGGGAAGAAGCTGTAAGTATAGCCTGCTATATAATGAATAGAGTCTTAATTAGACCAATTTTGAAAAATACACCCTATGAAGTTTGGAATAACAGAAAACATAAAGTAAATTACTTTAATGTTTTTGGATTCAAAGTTTACATCCTGAAAACCAAGGACAGTCTTGGTAAGTTTGATCCAAAATATGCTGAAGGAATTTTCTTAGGATATTCAGTTACTTCCAAAGCTTATAGAGTCTATAACAAGAAGTCAAGAATTGTTGAAGAATTAGTTCAAGTGAAATTTGTTGAATCTTATCACTTTGATAAAAGGATAGATCAAATGGATGAATCTAACTCTAATGATAACATGATACTTGAGAACATAAAAAATGATTTTGAAAAAGATATAAAAGAAATTAAGTTCAGTTAATAAGAACATGATAATGAAGAACCTATGAGCATGTTGCCTAGACAAACAATAACTCTAAATAATCACCCATTAGAGACTATAATAGGTGACTTAGACACAGGAATAAAAACTAGAAGAAATATAGGTACTCTTGTATAATTCTATGCCTTTCTATCCCAATTAGAACCCAAGTATATAGAAGAATCTTTAGATGATGAAAGCTGGATGATAGAAATGCAAGAAGAATTAAACCAGTTCAAAAGAAATGAAGTCTAGGAATTAGTTGAAAGACCACAGAACTATCCAGTGATAAGAACCAAATGGGTCTTAAGAAAAAAAAAATATGTTCAAGGAATAATAACTAGAAATAAAGATAGAATTGTAGCTAAAGGATATAATCAGGAATAAGGTATAGATTATGATGTAACATTTGCACCTGTAGTTAGATTAGAAGCCATATGATCTTTAAATTATTTTAGATGGATGTTAAGTTTTACTTTTTAAATTGTTATTTAATTGAGGAAGTTTATGTTGAGCAAACTCTAGATTTTGAAAATTCTCAAAAACTAGATTCTATTTATAAACTTACTAAAGCTCTTTATGGCCTTAAACAAGAACCTAGAGCTTGGTATGAAATTTTAAGCTATTTTCTTTTGAAAAATGATTTTACTGTTGGAATGGAAGATCCAACCCTTTTTAAGAAAACTGTAAATTCAAATATTTTATTAGTTCAAATTTATGATGATGATGTAATTTTTGGATCAACTAATAAAACTCTTTGTCCTGATTTTTCAAAGTTAATTCAAAAAGAATTTGAAATGAGTATGATGGGAGAATTAAATTTCTTTTTAGGACTTCAAATTTATCGAAAATATTTTGGAAATGTTTTGAATCAAAGAAAATAAATGACTAATTTATTAAAGAAATTTAGACTTGAAAACAGAAAGACATATACAACTCCTATGTGTAATAATATAAAACCTGATTTGGATGAAACTGGAAAATCAGTTGACAACAAGTTATATAGAGGTATGATTGGTAGTTTATTATATCTTACTACTAGCAGGCCAGATATAATGTATTCAGTATGTCTTTGTGTGAGATTTTAATCAAATCCTAAATAATCCCATTTGTCTACTGTTAAAATAATTTTTAGATATTTAAAAGGATCTTTTTTTCAATCTGTTCTTTATCCCAAAAATTATGATTTTAATTTAATTTCATATTCAGATGTAGATTTTGGGAGTTGTAAACTAGATAGGAAAAGCACTTCAGGAACATGTCACTTTTTAGGGAAATCCTTAGTGTCATGGTCAAGTAAAAAACAATATTCCATTGCCCTGTCAACAGCTGAGGCAGAATATGTTTCTGCTGGTAGTTGTTGTGCACAAGTGTTGTAGATGAAAAACACTATTATGAACTTAGGACTAAATTTTAATAATAAACATATTTTATGTGATAACACTAGTGTAATAAATATTTCAAAAAATCTTATTAATCAATCTAGATCTAAAAATATTGATATCAAACATAATTTTCTAAGAGATCATGTTCTTAAAAAGGATATATCTTTGGAATTTGTAAGTACTGAAATTCAATTAGCTGATATTTTTACAAAACCACTTCCCACTGCAAAGTTTGATTTTATTAAGGGGGAGCTAGGTTTATTTATTTTTAAATAAAATTTTTATTTTACTATGCTGTTTCTTTATATTAATACTATTTAAAATAATTTGGTTATTTTATTTTCAAATAGAATAAGTTTTTTCCCCGCGTGATCAAAATTATTTATATTTAAAATCTATTTAATGATTAATGAAAACATGGGAATAAAGTCTAGTATAAACCCTTTCGACTACTAAACCATTTCATTTCTACCAAAAACCTTTTCGAACCTACGAAACTGCACCACTGCTCGTCAAACCCTAATTTTCGAATCTCTAAAACCCTAACCTTCAAACCTTTAGAAAGTCTCACAGTGATGGCTAAGACTAAGAGAGATGATGAGGCCGAGACCAGTAATTCCAAGAAATAGTGCTCAGAAGGAAGGAAAATATTACAGGGAAAGGCGATTGATCTCGAATGGCTCTTTCAGATGAATCTCTTTTTAAAACAATCGCTGTCATTTCAGAATCTCGAACAGACGTTCCACAGTGAGTTTATAGAATTTTTGTATGAGCTAGAAATTCTATATTTCTTCAAGTCTGTATAGTTTAGTCTGGGAGATAGTGAGGACACTATGCTAGCTAATATAGAGGATAGGGATTTTTCGATCTCTTCAGTTGAAATTGGTCAGATTTTAAACTTCCCTCATGAGGGAGTCTTTCATTTTGAATTGAAAAATATAGAAGATTCTGTGGATAAATCTGAGGAAATTTTGTCTTTTCTTTTTGGGTCTACTTCTACAAAGAAGATGTTTATTAAGGATCTGGAGCTAGATCATAAAATCTTAGTGAAATTTGTGCAAACAGGGATTTAACCGAGGATGTCTGAGACTGAAAAGATATTATATCCCGACATGTATATAATGTATCTTTTTCTCAGTGATATCAAACTCAATTTTCCTAGGTACATGGTGAGGTATCTAAATTACTGCTATCAAAGTGAAGCTAGAATGAACTTCTTCCCTTTTAATAGATTCATTTACAAACTATTGTTCAAAAAATAAAAGGTGATACTGGTGGATTCCAGAGTCAAATGTCATCACAATAATGTTTTTAATGTTGGAACTTTAAGAACGATTGACTATTTATGGATTAAAATAAAAGGAAAACTTTTTCCTTTAGAACCTGAGGTAGAAATAGAGAGTGCTCGAGTTCCATCTGCTCAGTCCAAAGAGGGACATGCTGAATCCTGAGTAAGCACTATTGCAAGGAGAATAATATTTGAAAAAGAAGACACTAAGGAAGAAAGAAGTTAGGAGGGAATTCAAACTCAGAGGAAAAGAAATGTTAATGAGGAATATGTTTCCCTTGTACTGATAACAAGATATTTACTCTCTTACAGTATTGTAAGAGAAGCAGCTACTAAAAAACCAATGGAAGCTATTGTTTATAGGTCAGAACTATTGGATAGACCTAAAATTCAATTTGAAATTCATGAAGCAGCTGAAAAAGAGACTCAGGAAGATAATGTGGCTATTACAGAACAAGACCCTGAAATAATTGAAGTTGAAATACCAGAACCACAAGTTGTAGCTGATGTTGAAGTTACACTTCAACAGGAAAAGGAGGCAGAGCCTGGTGAGGAAGTGGCCAGACCTCAGGACACTCCAGAAGATATTATCTTAGAAAATCCATTGGAAGAACAAGTTGGTGATGTTTGTGATGAGCATATTTCTGAAGCTCAAACCAAAGTACTTCATGAGGATTTTTTTGTAGAAGAGTCTGGAAAAGGCACTGAGGAAAAATCTCTCGACCAACCTTCTCAGGAAAAGGAAATAGATAAGTCTCATGCAGATTCACTACATTTAGTATTGCTGCATCACACTGAACCTGACAATGAGAATCAAGCACAGGGTGCCTCTGATTTAGGGAATAAATAAATTGAAGATCTATATAGAAAGGTGTCTCAATTGGAATATGAAAATGATACTCTCAAGAGAGCCTTAAAATCAGAACAATTCAAATTTCAGAGACTTAATGATAGTACAGTTTCCAAGCAAGAAGTTGAAATGTTCAAGGAGGATATTCTAAATGCTGTTGCAAAATTAAAGTTAGAAATGGTTATGAAATCATATTTCTCAAATCTCAAATTATTTATGGAGACACAATTTGCATCTGTCGGAACTAGTGCTGCTAGTGGGTTAGATACTTCACCTGATTTACTAAGAAAATTTCAAGCTATTACACCTTCCATGAGCAATATGAGTGACATATTGCATGATCTTCAATGCAATAGTTCTCATTTATTAGTCCTATTATACAATCATAAATTTTTGGTTGATCAGTTGACATCAAGTGAACCATATCTTAGAATTGTGCTGACTTAATTCACAGAGAAGATGTCTTTTTTTATGTAGAAGGTAGAAAGACTTCATGAGTTTTTCAGAGTCAATCTCATTGAAGATATTCATATGACTCAAGAGACCAGGGATCTTATTATTAAGCTTGGTGATGGAATGATGCAAATACTCAAGGAGAAGTTGACAGAAATCAAGTCTGCAGTTCAGAGGAGATAAACCCTACATGAACCATGACCAAACCTTGATTCCTGTATTTTTCATATTTGTACATTTTATGAAAATCTGTTACATTTATTTATATTTATTTTATTTTATTATATTTGTTTCGATTTTCCAGTAATCCAGATTAAATTATTGACAAACAGTTCATTATATCATTTACTTATGTTCAGTTCTACATTAATCTGTGTTATATTCCATATTTTGTCATTCTTTTATATATCAAAAAACGGGGGATAAATTTGGATAAACACAACATTTTATTGTTGTTTCATTGAAAGAGAAATTAAAATGGATAATTTAAAGGGAGAAGTTAAGTTAAATCTAATATTGCATCTATCTTTTAAAATTCAAATCTGTATGTAATTAATTAATTTCTGTGTAACGTAATTTCGTTAATTATTTTTTGGGTTTTGTGATCATTAAAAAGGGGGAGATTGTTGAGAAAGTGTTGTTTTCAACAATACATAATGTTTTATTTAAAGGGGGGGGGGGGTATGTTGTGAAAAATAATCTATCTCTTTATGACAATTTTGATGCCTCACAAATAACCTTAGTTGTTTTCTATTGATTTTATGTGTTAACAATTTTTTTCAGGAATTTATTATTCATTATATTTTTATTTATGGATGAAATATTTATGTTCTTGATTAACGAGGTTTTATTTCTAAAGTATTCGCATTTAACTTATTCTGGAAACACTGTTCATGCTCTACATATTCAGAATCTGATTTAGTGCGTTCTGGAAACCCTGTTCATACCCTACATAGTGAAATGTAGCGTAAGGATGAAATGTAGTGTATACTTTATAAGTGAAAAAGTATGGAAGGAGAACCATATATTTTCGGAAAATCTTGAAAAAGAACCCTGCGTTAGGAAGGAAGCCTACGTTTGGGATATCAAAAAAGTATGGAAGGAGAATCATACGTAAGTATTAAATGTTATGTTTGTTTCTCAAAAGTATGGTTCATCAACCTTACTTTTGTAAATAACCATACATTCTTGGAAAAGTATGTATCAAGTTAAAATATGGATCTTTTACCATGCATTTGAAAGTTTAAGATGAAAGTATGGATGAACAACCCTACGTTTATGATCAACCTTATGTTTGAAGAAAGTGACATAAAACTTACATTTGTAATCAACCATACGTTATCAACCCTACGTTTATGATCAACCTTACAATCATTGGATGCATACAGTACAATTCAACCTTACATTTGGCTTCAGAGAATTTAAAGTCGATTTTTTATGCAATGATCACTAAGCTGATTATTATGCGGATTTCACGCCGGATTTAAAGCTGATTTGAAAGTGTGACTTTGACTGATTCAAAGCTGCTATATCAATGATTTAAAGATCGAATTAACATTATATTGTTATGTCCAGTCTTCAGGGAAGTTACGACTACTCTGTAAATTCAAATATTTGAATATCGTGAGTAAAAAGGCAACTTTTATGGATCTAAAATTTGCAGAAGAAGTTCTTATCATTGATTTTATATATGAGTTTTTAAAAACCACCAAACACTAGATTTTATGTTCTCTCTCAATAATTATAAATAGAGGAAGAAATACAGAGACTATCAAATCGTACAGTTCTGCTAATTCAAAAGAATGACGAAGTTCTGTTTTCTGAAGAAGAAAAATCAAGATAGAAGATTCATTTGTTCTACATTGAAGATCATTTGTTAATATGCTACTGCTGAAGTTGTGAGTTATATTTCTATATTTACTACAATAGGATCGACTCAGAATGACTCTTTTGTGAATATTATTATTTCTAAAGGTGATAATCTATCTACTGTCAATTGCATGCTGTTGCAATTGTGAAGAACATCTGGAAAGTATTTTCAGAATACAAAAATCTTTCTTTTCTATTCTTGAGTGACCGACTTCTCGTACTAAGCTGTGTAGGTTCTGTGAGTGAACCATAAGGCTTTTTTTTCCTTATATTGTAAAGGTGTAAACTGCATATACTCAGTTGTTAAAAGGTCTGTTGAAACGGGGACCAGATATTGAAAATCACCAAGCTCGTGGAGTAGAGCGTTGGTGGAGTGAACTTGGGGATTTCTGTTCCCCTAACCACTATACATATTGTGTCTCTGCTATTTAAATTTCCACTGCATCAATTCATCTAATTAAAGTTAAAAGGCAGAACACAATCTTGCAAAGATTTCTAAAAAGACACAATTCACCCCCCTCTTGTGTATATTTGATATAATCCGATACAATAATTGGTATCAGAGGTTGAGATTTATGATAAAGCCTTAAGAAGATGAAAGTGATTATACATAGAGTAAGATGACTGATATAAGAGAGGGAATGTCTATGGTCAGAGTACCGTAATTTGATGGAGAAAAATATGGATGCTGGAAGTCGAGAATGATTATCTATCTAAAAAATCTTGGATACAGAGTATATTCTAAGATTCTGACTCCATATGAAATACCAGAAAAACCTGAAACATAGAGTGCAGCTACTAAAGCAGATTATGACATAAACTCAAATGCAATGAATGCAATTATATGTGGTTTAGGACCTGATTAATTTAACAGAGTATCTAAATTCCCGACAACATATGAAATGTGGCAAACTATTGTTGTTTCTTATGAAGGAACTAACATTATCGGGGAAATGAGATATGCAACTGCTAAACTTAAATTCGATACATTAAAAATGGATGAAGGTGAGATTATTACTTAAATGAATGGAATATTGACAGAGATTATAAATAACATAACCTCTTTGGGAGATCCCATTAAACAATTTGATCAAGCTTTAAAAGTACTGAGAGTACTGCCTACAAAATGGAACAGAATCTCTATAGCAATCAGACAGTCGACACCTGTCAAATACTTACCCATGAGATAAATAATTGGAACACTAATGATGTATAAAGATGAGATGGAAGATGAAGAAAATGAACAAAAAGTGCTTATCAAAAAAGATAACACTGCCTTGAAAGTATCATTATAAGGAAAAAATAGAAAGATGAAGAAAAGTGTAAAAGAGAAATTAGAAAGTTATGATTTATCAAATTCTAATGTGGAACTGGCTCAGCTATCCAGAAGATTCACTAAATTCTAGAGAAAGAAGAAGGTCTTTGGAAAATCCTTCAAAAATGATGACAAAGAGGTCAGATGTTATGAATACAAGAAAATAGGGAATATCAGACCTGACTGTCCTCAGCTAAAAGAAGACAAGAAAAAGAAATTCTTCAAAAGAAATGATTATGGGTTTAAGGACAAGAAAGACATGAAAGCTAAATGGAGTGTATCTGAAGACTCTAGTAGCACTTATGAATCAAACTCAGATAAGGAAGAAGTAAATCTCAAAGCCGACATGTGTTTTATGGCAGAAACAGATGAGGTACAGTCTTACTACTCTTCTGACTCTAGTTATGAATCTAGTTACTCTAATGAAAAACTTGCATCCTACTGCAATATGATTGAATAAAAATATAATTCTCTATTTAAGAATCATAGGTATTTAAAGAATATTCATAATGCTATTTATGATGAAAGTGATACAATACTGAAACAATATAAGGAGCTAACTGAAAAGTTAGACTCAATTAACACTAATAATACATATTATGAATCAAAGATAAAATCACTTCAAACTGAAGTGGAAACATATAAAAATGAAGCCCTTGTTTTTAATAAAGGAAAAAATACTTTAAATAAAATTCTCGGAAAAAATGTCATTAAAAAGGAAAGATTTGGAATTGGAAGTAAAGGTGAAAAACCCAAGCTGTACAAGAATTATTTTATTACAAGTGCAAAAAGACTAGATTGTAATTACTGTGGAATAAGGAGACATATTTCAAAAAACTGTTTCCTAAGACAACCTCAAATAAGTGGTATTAAGAAGGCCTTTGTATCAAATGATTTATTTGACTCTTGTGAAATTAAAAAAACTAAGCAAGTCTGGATTCCCAGATCCTTGCTAGCTAACACCACTGGACCCAAAAAATATGGGTACTAAAGAAAATTGTGTAAATACCTTTACAGGGAGCAGTTCACAAAAGAAAAAGAGACATATGGTATATGGACAGTTTCTTCTCAAGGCATATGAGTGAAAACTCATCGAATTTATCTACACTCACTCCAAAATTTGGTGGACTTGTCACTTTTGGTGACAATGCCAAAGGGAAAATCATCAGTATTGGAACAGTTAAAGATCCAGAAGATTTTTTAATCATAAAATTACTTTATGTACAAGTATTGAAACACAATCTGATAATTATCTCTCAACTATGTGATGATGGTTAAACTGTTGATTTTTCTAACAATTTCTATTCTATTTAAAAAAAGAAATTTCTTAAATTTAGAGCACCTAGAACTGACAATGTGTATACCCTGGATTTAAATTCCTTGTGTAATCAATAAGTAAACTGCTTAACTGCTAAAGTAAATGAATCTTGGATCTGGCATAAGATACTTGGACATTGTAATGTATATGTTTTACATAACATATCTAAGAAACAATTAGATTCTAGTTTTCCTAGTCTCAAATTTGAAAGTGACAGATTCTGTGATGCATGCCAACTTGGCAAGAAACACAAATCATCCTTCAAATCTGTTAACATAATTTCTACATCTAAACCTCTAGAACTTATCCATATGGATTTATTTGGACCTTCAAGAGTATTAAGTTTGGCTGTTAAATTATATGTACATGTTTTAGTTGATTATTATTCTAGATTTACATGGATTTTTTTAAAAAATTTAAAAATAAAACTTTTACTTTATTTGAAAGATTTTGCAAAGCTGTTCAAAATAAAAAAGGTCTTAAAATAATTTCATTGATAAGTGATCATGGTGGAGAATTTGAGAATTAGTAATTTAATTCCTTCTGCTCAAATACGGGTATTAAACACACCTTCTCTGCACCAAGAACACCCCAACAAAATGGAATTATTGAGAGAAGAAATAGAACTATTCAGGAAATGGCTAGGACTATGCTAAATAAATGTAGTCTTCCTACCTATTTTTAGGCAGAAGCTGTAATTACAGCCTTCTATATAATGAATAGAGTTTTAATTAGACTAATTTTGAAAAAGACACCCTATGAAATTTGGAATAATAGAAAGCCTCAAGTAAATTACTTTAAAGTTTTTGGATGCAAAGTTTACTTCTTGAATACCAAGGACAATCTTGGTATGTTCGATCCAAAATATGATGGAGGTATTTTCATAGGATATTCGGCTACTTCTAAAGATTATAAAGTCTATAATAAGAAGTCAAGGATTGTTGAAGAATTAGTTCATGTGAAATTTGATGAATCTGATCCCTTTGAGAAAAGGACAGATTAAATGGATGAATATGACTCTAATGATAACATGAGACTTGAGAACTTGAAAAATGATTATGAAAAAGATATAAAAGAAATTTAGTCCAGTTCAGAAGAACATGATACTGAAGAACTTATGAGTGTGTTGCCTAGAAAAACTAGAACTTCATAGAATCACCCCTTAGAGACTATAATAGGTGACATAGACCTAGGAATAAAAACTAGAACAAATATAGGGAATCTTGTATAATTCTATGCCTTTCTATCCAAATTAGAACCCAATTCTATAGAATAATTTTTAGATGATGAAAGATAGATGATAACAATGTAAGAATAATTAAACCAATTCAAAAGAAATAAAGTCTGAGAATTAGTTTAATGAACACAAAACTATCCAGTGAAAAGAACCGAATGGATCTTTAGAAATAAGCAATATGATCAAGGAATAATAACTAGAAATAAAGCTAGAATTTTAGGTAAAATATATAATCAGGAAGAAGGTATAGATTATGATGAGACCTTTGCACCTGTAGCTAGATTATAAGCCATTAGAATACTTTTATCCTATGCATCTCATATGAACTTTAAATTATTTCAGATGGATGTTAAGTCTTCCTTTTAAAATGGTTATTTAATGGAGGAAGTTTATGTTGACCAACCTCCTAGTTTTGAAAATTCTCAAATACTAGATTGTGTTTTTAAACTTACTAAATCTCTTTATGGCCTTAAACAAGAACCTAGAGCTTGGTATGAAAGATTAAGATCTTTTCTTTTGAAAAATTATTTTACTATTGGAATGGCAGATCCAACCCTTTTTAAGAAAACTGTAAATTATTATATTTTATTAGTTCTAATTTATGATTATGATGTAATTTTTGGATCAAAAAATAAAACTCTTTGTCATGAGTTTTCAAAGTTAATGAAAAAATAATTTGAAATGAGTATGATGGGAGAATTAAATTTATTTTTAGGAGTTCAAATTTATAAATTTTTTTTTGAAATGTTTTGAATCAAAGAAAATAAATTACTGATTTATTAAAGAAATTTAGACTTGAAAATAGAAAGACATATACCACTCCTATGTGTACTAATATAAAACATGATTTGGAGGAAAATAGAAAATCAGTTGACAACAAGTTATATAGAGGTTTGATTGGTAGTTTATTATATCTTACTACTAGCAGGCCAGATATAATGTATTCAGTATGTCTTTGTGCAAGATTTCAATCAAATCCTAAAGAATCCCATTTGACTACTTTTAAAAGAATTTTTAGATATTTAAAAGGAATTTTTTTCAATCACTTCTTTATCCCAAGACTTCTGATTTAAATTTAATTTCATATTGAGATACAGATTTTGGGAGGTGTAGACTAGATAGGAAAAGAACTTCAGGAACATGTCACTTTTTAGGCAAATCCTTAGTGTCATGGTCAAGTAAAAAACAATATTCAGTTGCCCTGTCAGCAGCTGATGCAGAGTATGTTTCTACTGGAAGTTGCTGTGAACAAGTGTTGTGGATGAAAAACACTCTTATGGACTTTAGACTAAATTTTAATAATAAGCATATTTTATGTGATAATACTAGTGCGATAAATATTTCAAAAAATCATATTAATCAATCTAGAACTAAGAAAATTGATATTAGACATCATTTTCTAAGAGATCATGTTCTTAAAAAATATATATCTTTTTAATTTGTAAGTACTAAAATTCAATTAGCTGATATTTTTACAAAACCACTTCCCACTACAAAGTTTGATTTTATTAAGGGCGATCTAGGTTAATTTATTTTTAAATAAAATTTTTATTTTACTATGTTGTTTCTTTATTTTAATACTATTTAAAATAATTTGGTTATTTGATTTTGAAACAGAATAAGTTTTTTCCCCACATAATAAATATTATTTATATTTAAAATCTATGTAATTATTAATGAAAACACGGGATTCAAGGCTGTCAGACACCCTTTTGACTTATAAACCGTTTCATTTCTACCAAAAACCTTTTCGAACCTGTGAAACCGCACCACTGCTCGTCAAACCCTAATTTTTGAATCTCTGAAACCCTAACCGTCAAACCTTCAGAAAGCCTCACAAAGATAGATAAGACTAAGAGAGATAATGAGGCCGAGACCAGTAACACCAAGAAACAACACTCGAAAGGAAGGAAAATCTTACAGGGAAAGGTGATTGATCTCGAATGGATCTTTCAGACGAATCTCCTATTAAAACAAGAAATGTCATTTCAGAATATCTAATAGACATTAAAAAGTGAGTACACAAAATTTTTGTATGAGCTATAACTTTGATATTTCTTCAAGTCTGTATAGTTTAGTATGGGAGACATTGAGGACTCTAAGCTGGCTAAGATATAGGATAGAGATTTTTTGATCTCTTCAGTTGAAATTGGTCAGATTTTAAACTTCTCTCATGAGGGATTCTTTCATTTTTAATTGAAAAATATTGGAGATTCTGTGCATAAATCTGAGGACTTTATGTATTTTATTTTTGGCTCTACTTCTACAAAGAAGATGTTTATTAAGGATCTGGAGCGAGATCAGAAAATATTAGTGAAATTTGTGCAAACAGGGATTCCACCAAGGATGTATGAGATGGAAAAGATATTATATCCCAACTCATATATAATGTATAATTTTCTCAGTGATATCAAACTCAATTTTCCTAGGTACATGGTGAGGTATCTGAATTACTGTTGTCACAGTGAATCTAGAATGAACTTCTTCCCTTTTGGTAGATTTATTTCCATACTATTGTTCAAAAATGATATGGTGAGACTGGTGGATACCAGAGTCAAATGTCATCACAGTAATGTTTTTAATGTTGGAACTTTAAGAAATATTAGCTATTTATGGATTACAATAAAAGGAGAACTTTTTCTAGTCGGAGATGAGGAAGAAACAGAGAGGGATCAAGTTCAATATGCTCAGTCCAAAGAGGGACATGCTGAATCCCGAGTAAGCACTGCATCAAGGAGAATAATATTTGAACTAGAAGACACTGAGGAAGAAAGAAGTCTGGAGGGACATCAAACTCAGAGGAAAATAACTATTAATGGGGAATCTGTTTCCCCTGTACTGACAAAGAGAGATTTACTCTCTTACAGTTTTTTAAGAGAAGCTGCTACTGAAAAACCAATGGAAGCTATTGTTGAGAGGTCAGAACCAGTGGAAGGACCTCAAATTCAATCTAAAATTCAAGAAGCAGCTGAAAAAGAGACATAGGAATAGAATGTGGCTTTTACAGAACATGACCTTGAAATAATTTAAGTTTAAAGATCAAAACCACAAGTTATATCTGATGTTGAAGTTACACTTCAACAGGAAAAAGAGGTAGAGCCCGGTGAGGAAGTGGATATACCTCAGGACACTATAAAAGATATTATCTTAGAAAATCCATTGGAAGAACAAGTTGGTGATGTTTGTGATGAGCATATTTCTGAAGCTCGAACCGAAGTACTTCATGAGGATTTTTCTGTAGAAGAGTCTGGAAAAGGCTCTGAGGAAAAATCTGTGGACCAACCTTCTCATGAAAAGGAAAAAGATAAGTATCATGCAAATTTCTACCTTTAGTATTGCTGCATCAAACAGAACCTGACAATGAGAATCATAAACAAGGTGCCTCTGATTTAGGGAATAAGAAAATTGAAGAGATATACAGAAAGGTGTCTCAATTGGAATATGAAAATGATACTGTCAAGAGAGCCTTAAAATCAGAATAGTTCAAATTTCAGAGACTTCAGGATAATACAGTTTCAAGGAAAGAAGTTGAAATTTTTAAGGAGGATATGCTAAATGTGGTTTCAAAATTAATGTCATAAATAATTATGAAATCTGATTTCTCAGATATCAAATTATTTATGGAGACACAATTTGCACCTTTCGGAACTAGTGCTTCTAGTGGGTCAGGTACTTCACCTGATTTACTAAAAAAATTTCAAGCTATTATAGCTGCCATGAGAAATATGAGAGACAGATTTCATGATCTTAAATGCAACAATGCTCCTTTATCAGTCCTGTTAGACAATCAGAAATTCTTGGTTGATCAGTTGACATTAAGTGAACCATATCTTAGACTTGTGCTGACTTAATTCATAGAGAAGCTGTCTTTGTTTATTGAGAAGGAAGAAATACTTCATGAGTTTTTTAGATTCAATATCATTGAAGATATTCATATGACTCAAGATACTAGGGATCTTATTATTAATCTTGGTGATGGAATGATTCAAAGACTCAAGGAGCAGTTGACAGAAATCAAGTCTGCAGTTCAGAGGAGATAAACCCAACATGAACCCTAACCAAACATTGATTCCTGTATTTTTCATATTTTTACTTTTTATGAAAATATTTTACATTTCTTTATATTTATTTTGTTTTATTATATTTGTTTCGATTTTCTAGTAATCCATATTTAATTATTGATAAAAAATTCATTATAGCATTTTCTTATGTTCATTGCTACATTAATCTGTGTTATATTCCATATTTGGTCCTTGTTTTTGATATCACAAAAAGGGGGAGAAATTTGGATAAACACAACATTTTATTGTTGTTTCATTGAAAGAGAAATTAAAATAGATAATTTAAAGGGAGAAGTTAAGTTAAAACTAATACTGCATCTATCTTTTTAAAATTCAAAACTATATGTAATTAATTAATTTTTGTGTAAGGTAATTTCATTAATTATTTTTTGGGTTTTGTGATCATTTAAAAGGGGGAGATTGTTGAGAAAATGTTGGTTTTAACAATACATAATGTTTTATTTAAGGGGGGGGGGGTATTTTGTGGACAATAATCTATCTCTTTATAACAATTTTGATGCCTCACAAATACCCTTAATTATTTTCTAATGATTTTATGTGTTAAACATTTTTTTCAAGAATTTATTATTTGTTATATTTTTATTTCTGGATTAAATATTTAAGTTCTTGATTAACAATGTTTTATTTCTAAATTATTCTCATTTAACATGTTCTGGAAACACTGTTCATTATCTACATATTCAGAATCTGATTTAGCGCATTCTGGAAACACTATTCATACCCTACATAGTGAAACGTAGCGTAAGGATGAAATGTGGTGTATACTTTATAAGTGAAAAAGTATAGAAAAAGAACCATACATTATCGGCGAATTTTGAAAAAAGAACCCTGCGTTAGGAATGAAGCCTATGTTTGGGATATCAGAAAAGTATGGACGAAGAATCGTACGTAAGTATTAAACTTTATATTTGTTTCTCAAAAGTATGGTTCATCAGCCTTACTTTTGTAAACTACCATACGTTCTTGGAAAAGTATGGATCAAGTTAAAATATGGATCTTTTACCATACGTTTGAAAGTTGAAGAGGAAAGTATGGATGACCAACCCTACATTTATGATCAACCTTATGTTTGAAGAAAGTGACATAAACCTTACATTTGTAATCAACCATACATTATCAAACCTACGTTTATGATAAACCTTACATTCATGGGATGAATAAAGTACAACTCAACCTTACGTTTGGATTCATAGAATTTAAAGTCAATTTTTTATGCAACGATCAGTAAGCTGATTATTATGGGGATTTCACGCCGGATTTAAAGCTGATTTGAAAGTGCAACTTTGGCTGAATCAAATCCATTTTATCAATTATTTAAAGATCAAATTAACATGATATTTTTATGTCGAGTCTTCAGGGAAGTTATGACTACTCTGTAAATTCAAATATTTGAATATCGCGAGTAAAAAGGCAATTTTTGTGGATCTAAAATTTGCAGAAGAAGTTCTTATCCTTGTTTTTATATATGAGTTTTGAAAAACCAGCAAATAAGAGATGTTATGTTCTCTCTCAATCATTCTAAATAGAGAAATAAAAACAGAGACTATCAAATCGTACAGTTCTGCTGATTCAAGAGAACAACAAAGTTCTGTTTTCTGAAGAAGAAAAATCAAGATAGAAGATTCATTTGTTCTACATCGAAGATCATTTGTGAATCTGCTACTGCTGAAGTTGTGAGTTATATTTCTATATTAACTACAACAGGATCGACTCAGAATGACTCTTTTGTGAAGATTATTATTTCTTAAGGCGATGATATTTCTATTCCAATTGAATACTATTTCAATTGTGAAGAACATCTGGAAAGTATTTTCATAATACAGAAAACTTTCTTTTATATTCTTGAGTGACCAGATTCTCATACTAAGCTGTGTAGGTTCTGTGAGTGAACTAGAAGGCTTTATTTTTCCTTAGATTATAAAGGTTTCAACTACCTGTAGTCAATTGTTTAAAGGTCTGTTGAAATGTGGAACAAATATTGAAAATCACCAAGCTCGTGGAGTAGAGCGTTTGTGGAGTGGACTAGGGGCCTTCTGTTCCCCGAACCAATATACATCTTGTGTCTCTGCTTTTTAAATTTCTGCTGCATCAATTCATCTGATAAAATTTAAAAGGAAGAACACAATCTTGCAAAGATTTCTGAAAAGACACAATTCACCCCCTCTTGTGTATATTTGATATAATTCTATCCAAAAACAATATCCAATAAAAGTAAAAAACATATTATAAATCGATACTATAGAAAAGTTTAAAATTAATGCATAGAGTAATGATTATAAAATTTTAACTTAAAAGTATTATTATTAACCACATCTTCCAACCAACAATACTCATTTTTATATTAGGATGAATTAGGATAAAAAACATGATACAATAATCTTCTTCCTATCATCTAAGTCCATTAATTTCAAACTTCATAAAAGGTATTAAATCTTCCTATTAGAATACCTTAACTGTAACCCTTATAGAAGGTATTATATCTTCCAATTTGAAGCCCTTTACTGTAAACATATCTAATAGTGTTAGTGTACTATATGTGGAAACTTTATCTACATATCCCTATAATCCCTCAATGTCAATGTCCAAAAACAACTCTATCTTCATATCCTTAAAATCCCTAAATCACCCAAGATTAAAAATAATAAATACGAAGGAACTAAGAGCATCACAAGAAAAACCCAACACAGTAGAAACGCAGAGTATAATAATCAAAAATAGAAAAATCACTAATAATAATATCTATTAGTAACAAGAAAACGAAAAACATGAATTTTTTTAGTGAAATATCTTTCTCTTAAGTGATCATCCATTTAATTTTAATCCTAAATGCTATAGATCAATTTATAGAAGTTTTTGTAACTAAATTTCATATTCCAATACCATAATACCTAGGTTTAGTTATAATAGTATCAAAATCATAAAATCCATCTTTATATCGATTCAAAATTATTGTACATCTTTCCTTGAAATCAACTTGTACATCTACATTGACATACCATTCAATAAAATTAATATAGTAGGAATTGTAGGTTCTATGTTTTTTTGAAATTTTTTATCTAGTTTGAATCTCTAAAATTACATTTACTATCATTTTATCTAATTAAAATACTACAATAAAAAAATAAGGTAAAATAATGTTCTTATAATGTTTATTGTAATTTTAAAAAAACATATAAGAGTTATTGAGTAAAAAACATTGATAATCAGATTTATTTGTAATTTTAAATTCTGATTAAATTGATTACATGAGTGTGGAAAAAATATTTTAAGTAAACTATTGAAGAAAATTCACCCCATTATTAAAGTTTATATATCTTATATATCTGGGATAATATTTGGTATCAAATACATTATCTACTTGATACATTTTGTATCATACCATATATCTTGATATCTGGGCTAGATTTCACATTCTATATACTCTCTATGTTTTTTATTTTCTATTTGTTTATCAGAATTTATAAGTTTCCTTATAGTAAAATTTGAAAGATAAAATATATCTTGTTTTTTTTATATCTGATCATTTAATAATTATACTATATAATTTAAATTTGATACGAACATTGGTTCTTTCGGTGCTAATGATGAATAATGGTAATTTTGGATGAAACATTTGGTTATCAATACTGGTGTGGATCATTTTTGGATGATGAAATAAATTATATAATTCTATAGAAACAACTTTATGCATTTAATCATGAGAAGACACTGGAATATTAGGATAACTAAAAATTTCAAAATACATTTCGATGTTTAATGGATAAAAATATCTATAATCATATTTCTTCATGTGAGATATCTAATTAAACATGAAAAAATTTGGAAGTTGTTGAATTCAAAAACATCTAAAGTTATTGAGACTTATAGTGGGATATTGTGAGTAGACTATTAGGTCTTTTATTTTATACTTGGTTAATTAGTGGCCCAAATTAATTAATGTTTATGAAAGTTTTTAATGCATTACAATCCCTTGAAGAAAATTATATTAAGGATCAAAAACTTATAAATATGGTTATTGAAATTATTTCAATGGATTGAGACAATGATAAATGATATTAAAAATATAACAAATATTTGTATGGATGGCCATATTGGGACGCTCATGAGATATGAGAATTGTCCTATGGGAGACATTGAGAATGAGAAAATAAACAACGAGGTTTCATTTAAATTAAATTATGGTTCTACAACTTATGGTTCTCAAATATCAAATCTGAATACTATTATGATGAAATAATCTAAACATCATTGGGATATCATTAATTTTGAATCTAATGAATATGAAGTTGTTTAATTAAAAATACATATAAACAAGATAATTGATAAGAATAACATTAGGTATGATTATTGAAAAGGAATAAATGATAAGTATAATATTATGGAATCCTTAGACACCACCTGATATGAGTTTAATAAACTACACTACATCAAATATAATTTTACTAGGATTAATAATAAGAATAAGTAAGTGAAACATTTAATGGTAAAGAAAGAAATACTTTATAGATAGTAATGATATGTTGATTACCTATAAGGTTCCATCATTAGAAATTACGAGTTATTCAGAGAGTGATGATAACAGAAAGATCATAAAATTTTATACAAAGAATTGTGATAATGATATGTTCTTTATGGGGAAGTTAACACTTTGATTCACATTCATAGTTGTATCTTTGATGAAAACTTATCATTAACATCTTGGTATGAAAATAACACAACTTCATCAATATATAAAGACGATACTCTATTATTGGAAGTGATGGCTTGATATGTGACTTTTCTAGAAAAGGAAAATGAAAAGTTAAATAATGTCCTTGATTTCAATGTGGTAGATTTGGTAAAGGTAATGATTGGATTTCTAAACTCACTTTTGAAATTTATATGTTTATTTCCGCATTAGAAACTAAATATAAACATTTTTGAACAAATAATAATAAAAAATTACTTTAAAAACTAAAATATAATGTTTTTAGTCTAATGAAGCTTCTAAATAATTTACTTCCATTTAAGAGAAAATTAGAAATATTTTAAGGAAATTGAATCCTAATCGTACATCTTCTAAAATTGGTTTTAGTTTATAAAAGACACATTTTCAATCAAAATTCATTATTCTAAAAAAACCTTTTTTACTAAATTACAATGAGGAAGATAGTGGATAAAACATTGTTCATTGAACAAAGTCGAATCTTTTTTAACTCATAAATATTATATTTCTTGATAACTAGTATCCATTCAATACCATAAGGTTTGATAAATTGGGGTTCTAAAATATTTCTTGCAAATATTTCTAGACAAAAATAATCTTGGTTACCAAACTATTAAATCCAATTAATTTCAAGAAGATAGGCTGAGTACCAGTAGTTGGATGAATTGATACATGGAAAATTATTGTTCCCCTCATATAACTAAACAAATTTCACAATTTTAAACTTAAAAAAATTTAATAGAGGATGATCCACTTTTGGAGACAATTCACATGGTGATATTATTTGTGTGGGAGATATTATTTATCTTATTTAGTGTTTAATTTTGATTGAAATTTGTGTTTTGGGAATTATTCCCAAACTTATTTTCATATTAAAATTATACTATGAATGATACTCTATGTAATTTAATAATGATATATGTACCATAAAAACTTCATAAGGAATCCACATTTTATCTTCAAATAGGTATGATATTATTTACCTGATATAAATAAAAGAACATAGTCATCAAAACTGACATTATCTTAATAATGTTGAAGAATCTTCTGAGCTTTGGCATAAGAGTATAAGACAATATAATTTTCAAACCTTATCTAATATTTATAGGAATGTGTCACTTAGGGAAATTATGAAATATAATTTTACCTTTATCAATTTCTATGACAATTTCCAATATTTTCAGAAATAGAAGTCAATTTTTAGACCTACTAATGAAGTATCAACTTTTAGAGATTTATAGTTAGTACAAATAATCTTTTTTGGATATACAAAAACTATAAGTATAATAGAAAACAACACCATGCATTTCTTAGTTTATTATTCCACTAGGTATACATGGAATTATTTTCTAGCACTGAGGTAATAATCACTATTTTATTTTAATGGATTTATTTTACCATTAAAAATTTTAAAAACCTACTTATTATCACCATATTGTATTATTAAGGTGTATAGATTTTAAATTCGACATTTTATGGTTTTTATAAAAAAATATATTACTCAAAATTTATCATCATTAAGAACTAAATAAAATAATGGTACAGTTGTATGAAGAAATAGAATTCTTAATTAAATTAATCAATATATATTATATTAATACTTGGGTTTTAATTACATTTGGATAGAATCTACGAGTACATCCTTTTACATTATTAATTTAGTATTTATTCTTCTGGTTTTAAGAAATCCCTCTTAGTAATCATGTAATGGAATAAATCCAAACATTTCTTACATCAAATTATTTGGATGAATAATCTTTATTTTGAATACTAAATATCAACTTTATAAATTTAAACCAAAGGCTAATGAGAAAATTTTTAGTAGATACCCCATCACTAGTTAGTATTATCAAGTTTTAAATAAATTAACACAAACTATTAAATGGATTATAATAGTTAATATTAATATAATAAATCCTTATGTGAAGCTAAAATATATGTAAGATAAATATCTTGATTTTATTATAGAAACACCTTCTATTTATCACCAAAAAGTTAAATCGTATCCATAATAAATTAATATACCAAGATCTAGACCAATAGAAGCTAGAATATCAAAAGCTAGTATAATAGAAGTTAATACACTAATAGAATAATAAAAACATTCCATTTTTTCTAGGAACCCAATTATCACGATGAACCATACTGATGATAATATCATAGGGGATGAAAATCAATTTATTGAAACTAGAAGTACCATTTGAAATGAATTTGATTATATAGCATGATCAACTCAAATAAATATGATAGATATCTAAAATATATCTAAGGGATGAAGCTACCACATGAATAATTTTCAACTGATTATGCATATTAATGACTATATGTTTATATTTTGAGTAACCATATGTTATACTTGATCAGTTGAAAGTAGATATCAAGAAACCACGTGAACAACTAAACCGACCATATATCATTATAGTGAAAATTATCTAATTAATAAGTGATCAAAAATTGAGACCAAGAAACCACATTATCTCATAAAGAGACCACAATAAAAAATCTCTTTATTATTGGTGACCACAAGAAGGATTTTCAGAGACTGTATAAAAATATTTTCAACATAACAGAAGGATATACCTAACATGCCAAAGTTATTTTAAATAAATGTTCTACCATAACTAAAGTAAAAAATTACCAATGAATAGTTTTTTTAATGTAATGAAATAGATCAAAGAAGTTAAATATCCTATTTTTGAGAATAATTTTTATTCAATGACTACTTTGAAAAGAAGCTTAAAATTTAAATAGATCCTCTCTCACTAGTAGAGGAGTGTGGGGTTTTTTTATGATATCTAAAATATTTTATTTTTTCACATCCATGGAACTCAATTTTTTGTGAGAGAGTGAGAAAACATAATAAAATGATAAATTGAATTTAATAAACACTCATAATTTCACTAAAAAATTAGACAAGGTAGTGAACCTTAATGATCAGTCAAAATCAATCTGACACCGAACTTCATCAAACTTCTCATAAAATTTTTACTTTCTCTGGTTATTTTATATAATTATTTTTGCATTTTTATTTTCATAAATAATTTCTGATAACATGTCTTATAATATAAATAAGAGTACTCTAATAATACTTCTTCCACTTCTTTACTTCTATTATCCCATGTATAACTATCGAAGAGGATTTGTAAATCAAGGAATAACTTGTGTGCTGTTTTTTTGAAAACCCAATATAATATATGGATTATTTATTAAGTTTTAATATAAACTATTGGAAGTAGATTACTATCAAGCAGAGAGGAATAAACTCCAGCTTGAAGTTAACCTATTATTAAAATCCACTATGTGTTCTAATTTTTGTCACCTCATGTTTTAAATTAACATAGAAATATTTTTATTTTTAATATGTGTTTTAAAAACCATGGATGAAAAATATACTCTAATAGTTTTCATTTATAAGTGATATTCATATTTTGATTTTTATAAGTAAAATATTTTCAAAAGTGATTGTAATTTCACATTTTTTGAGTAGGTTTTGATTAATCCTTAGAGAAACTACTTCCTGGTATAATATTTTTTATATCTACAATATTTGTGAGTTGTGCTATATATTTAATCTGGGGATTAAAAAATAATATTTCTCAAAATATAATTTTTTTATTATAATTTCAGTTCACCCCTATTGATCTTTCCAATGGGACCAAGAATTGGTATAAATGTTTTTTTTTTCAATATATTTTTGTTTGTCCTCAATCCTAATCAATATTTGTGAATAAGATATTTAGTTTTTATTTACTATGTATTTGTGGATGATAGACCTAAAGGCCATGATATAAATTAACAACCATTATTTAATGTAATTAATTATGATGAATGGAAAATAAAAAATGAAAATATATTTATAAATAATGGTATTTGACATCTTGGGTACCTTAGAAGATAAATATTTAGAATCTAAAATAGCTAGAAATGAATTGGATAATCTATCTAAAGTTACCTATGACTATAAATTCAAAGCTATAAATGAATTATTTTGTTATTTAAGGGAAGTTGAGTTTTAAAGAATACTTCCTTGTGATACTATTTATGAAATTTGTGTAACTTTAGTGGTTTCTCATGAAGGCCCCTCTAATGTAAAATAAATGAGATCGAATACACATACCATGAGTTATGATTATTTTAAAATGAAACCATATAGGTCAATTTATGAAATGTATTAAATATTTAAGGAAATCATATATACTATGATGTTTATTAGACAAATTATGGATGATAAAAAATATTATATGCTTATAGATATTATTACCTAATAGGTGGATAATCACTTGTTAGGTCCACAAGGATGAATACTGTCACGACCTGCCTTCATCAAAAGGAGGGAAGGGTCAGCAGATTGCTAAGCCCTTCCTTCTTTAAGTTGAAGGAGAGATAATGACCCCTAAAAACCGCATTCAATAGGTCTCGGAGTAGCGACTAGAACCAAGGGTATAGAAATTACACACATATGGAAGGCATTACCATTTTTTTATAGGATTAGGAGATAAGAAGATGAAACCCAACAACACCAAGGTAAAAGAAAAGTAAAGCCAAATGTAAACCATTCCCACATGCATGTTCCAAAAGTAAAAGCCACAAAAGGTGACTACAAAGGTAAGTACCAAAGAAAGAAAAACAACAACTACAACTGCCCCAAAGGTCCAAGCAAGTATGGTCCTGCGCGATCCCCAAAGTCCTCCTAGAAACCTGAAAGCAGTTTTATATACATAGGGTGAGCATACAAGTACACTCATTAAGGAAAAACCAAAGTCTCCCGTGCACAAGTGAGGGAACATACTAAAGTCTCATGAGAAAAGAAGTAAAACAAATACCTATCAATGTAAACTATCCACCCAAGCCTCACCAAGGCACACTCCCCAAATAATGCAAGTAAAGTAATATATATAATAAGATCACATCGATGTTTCGGTACCCCGCGCCACTTTCCTACTGGTTATTGAGACATCCGACACATCGAACCAATCCCGCCATTCTGTCACCGTAGTCCCACTGCCTCACCTGCCCGCACACACCTGGGCCACAACCATATGCAGTCCCACTGTCGAATCCCGCCCACAAAAACCTGGGCCACAACTATCACACATAACCACGCCTACAAACACCTAGTCCAGAACAACTACCACCATGCCCGAAGACACCTGGGCTAGAATATCCACTGCCATGCCTGAAGACACATGGGCCTCATCCCGAAGACACTTGGGAAACCACCTGCCACACACACACCTGTCCAACCATCACACTACCCCGCCCGAAGGTTCTTGGGCTAATAATGGACCTCAGGCCATCACAGCCTGCCCAAAGATACTTGGGCTATCTGGGAAAGGGAGCAGAAAAGGAGCTAATGACCAGCCACTAAGAATAGTGTTGGGAAAAACACCCCCCATGAAATGGGGTTGTTCGGCATTATGTGCTCAACTTGGGTGAGGCGCGAATAAGAAACACAAAGCTACAAGTATATATATAGGTAACAAGCACTCACCCAAAGCTAGGTTTTTCTTCAGATAGCCTATAGATCATAACAGCACTCAAGTCCGAGTCACGACTCTCGCCAACAAAACCCATTTGTCCCATTCTTGTTTCATGTTCAGTGATAATGTTCAAATAAGTTCATGTACTACTGGGCAACTAACACCATAAGCATAACCAAGGAAAAGAATCTATCCAATCTTCAATTTAAAAATTCACACCCGGTTATCTTGTAATGTAACAACAACAAGGGGATAAGTGAGATCCCTTGAAGTACTGGAAGCAAAGAAAAACCCCCGAGACACTACCCCGTGTCCCCCGAAATGGTTTCTCATCAACAGAGGATCCCACCCCAATTCGTGATATAAACAAGTACCCTCCCGGTCTTAAAACTCACAACCACCGAATCCATACCAATAGGGGATACCATCCCCAATTTCACACAACCACCGAGAGTATATAAAAAAAACAGGGGATCCCATCCCCTCCCACATTTCCACCAATCAGCCCATGAAAGAAAACAACCAAACCAATGTCACCAACACTAAGCAGGGTCATGCCTGTATTTTCAAATTTATAAGATTTAACACACTCCATGATTTCAATTCCATGTTTTGACTAGGGTTAGCATAGAAGGGATTGATCCTGGTGCTTTCAATTTATTCAGTTGGGTATACATGATTAACCAATTTAATTTTCAAAGCAGGAGTTTACAATTAGAAACAATCCATTTAAAACACCACGAGGGGTTCATTAGTGCACAGACAACGACCACCAACGACCTCAATTTTCAAAAGGCGCAAGTCGACACAATTTAGAAAGATGATCATAATTTAAACAACATCAACGATCATATACCCCCTTCATTCTTTATAGAAACAATTTATTATCTTTATTTAGGTCTGGTTTATCCAATTTTACAAAATCAAAAGCATGCCCACCCTGCATGATACACAAAAGAGAGAGAGACGAAGGAGAAATTCCCTACTTGTTGATAGACGATCGATGCTTAGGCCGAGCGCAGAACTTTACGGATAACGATGCAGCTCGCCCGATGCACCAGAAGCTGTTCGTGAAAATCCGCGATCAAGGAAAGAATAAACCACGACTAACCCTTAGTTTATAAGAGTCGTGGACAGTTGAGATGAGAATGCCAAACCGCGTAAGGAGCGGGGGTCCTGGGTTGACCACGCGGTTGGGAAGTTACACACGGAGGTCTCTCAGGATTTTTAGGAAAAATAAAAATGGGATTTAAATGGTTTTAAAAGGAGTAAAAGAATTAATTTACATCAAAACTTACGTTACGGGAGCGGAAAAGTCAGGTACTAGAAAAAGAACGAAAGGCTCGGCGAGGGGACATGGTGCCACCGTCATGGTGTCACCCTCACGGTGTCACCCTCATGGTGTCACCCTCACGGTGTCACCCTCACGGTGCCACCGTCACGGTTCCACCGTCACGGTGTCACCCTCACGGTGCTACCGTCACGGTTCCACCGTCACGGTGTCACCCTCACGGTGCCACCATCACGATGTCACCCTCATGGTGCCACTGTCACGGTGCAACCATTTTGGTGGAGCCTCACTTTGGAAAAGTAATGGGCCAGGAGGGTCCGGGCCATTACATTATATACCACTCAAACTATTCTCGCCCTTGAGAATCAAAACAAACCAGAAGAGAAGAGAGGGTCCGAACAACCACCTCGAAAGATACCTCTCAGGAGTGAACCTCGTCGTTATATAGAAACACCTCCTTATCAAGAACCAAGCAACATACCATGCCAAACTGCCCAGGCATGTGGTTTGGGGAGTCTCCTCCCCCATGTCATGATATTATCCACTTTGGGTGGCACTGACTCGCCCTCACGGGTTTAATCTCATCCACCTTAATGGGTCTTGATTAGGGGTCGGGTTCTCTCCTCCCCATAGCCAGGGCTTTTCACACACATTCAGAGGAAAGAGAGCCAGTACATTTCATAGCCAAAAAGACAAAACGTTCTACCACAACAGGTACAACAAGGAACAAAACTTAAAACAACTCTAGGTACTGGGTACGCATCTATGCTTCCCTCTCCCACATACTCTTCTCAAGCCCACCATGTCTCCATAACACACGAACCAAGGGAATGGTTCTCCCACGAAGCACCTTCTCCTTGTAATCCTCGATCATCACTGGTCTCTCCACAAAAGTCACGTCGTCCTCGATGTCCAGATCACCCCAATCAAGGACATGTGAATCTTCGTTCAGATACCGAAGGAGTTGGGACACATGGAATACATCATGTATCCTCAGTAGCGGTGGTGGTAACGCTAGCTGATAAGACACTTCGCCGACCCGCCGCAACACTTTGAAGGGTCTGATGAACCAGGGAGAAAGCTTACTCCCCTTGCCGAACCTCTGATGCCCACACTGAGGGGAGACCTTCAAGAACACGTAGTCTCCAACCTCAAACTCCAAGGGCCTCCTTTTGGTATCAGCATACGAATTTTGTCGGTCCTGGGCCGCCTTCATCCTTTCTCGTATGAGTTGAACCTTCTCTGTCGTGCTCTGCACCACTTCTGGGCCAAGGATGCCTGACTCTCCTACTTCGGCCCAACACATAGGTGAACGACATGGCCTCCCATACAAAGCTTAAAACGGGGAAATTCCAATGGTAGAGTGGTAGCTATTATTGTAGGAAAACTCTACCAGAGGCAAGTATTGTACCCATGATCCTCCTGAGTCCAGAACACATGCCTGCAGCATATCCACCAAGGTCTGGATGGTGCGCTCGGTTTGTCCATCTGTCTGGGGATGGAAAGCAGTGCTAAGGCGTAACTGTGTGCCAAAAGCATGCTGCAATCCTTTCCAGACCCGTGAGGTAAACCATGCATCCCAATCCGAGACTATAGACCTCGGAACTCCATGAAACCGCACCACATCATCCACATACCTTCGTGCCAAAGCATCCACTGCACTCGACTCCCTGATCGCCAGAAAGTGAGACGATTTCGTCAACCTGTCCACTACCGCCCAGATGGAGTCATATCCCCCTTGGACCTTGGGTAGTCCCATGACAAAATCCATCGAGATGTCATCCCACTTCCACTCGGGGACATCTAGAGGCTGCAGTAGGCCGTCTGGAACTCGGTGTTCAGCCTTCACTTGCTGACATACTAAGCACTTGGCCACAAACTCTGCCACCGCTCGCTTAACTCTGGGCCACCAAAACTGACTCTTCAGTCCCTGGTACATCTTGCAAACTCCTTGGTGTACTACCAGGGGTGAGTTGTGGAACTCACTGAGAACCTTGTCGTGCACCGCCTCCAGAACAAACAGCTTTCCCTAGAAAAGTATTCAGTTCTGACCATCCTCTGTCCATCCTTCCAGAGAATTTCCCTGGTCAACTCGGTCACGCATCACTTCACACTCCAGGTCTCCCCACTAAGACTCCTCCACTTACTGAAACAGAGATTACTGCAATGTCATCTGAAATAGGCAGCCTCTGCCGCTATCCATCTTCACATCCAGGTGTAAAGCAGCCAACTTCTCCATCGCCTTCCAGGCGTCCGCCGACTCTCGGAACGCATCCTTCTGCGTCCTCCTGCTCAACGCATCGACCACTACATTTCCCTTGCCCTCAGTATAAGAGATCTCAAAGTCGTAATCCTGGAGGAACTCCACCCATCTCCGCTGTCGCAAGTTTAGGTCCCGCTGGGAGAAGATATACCTCAAGATTTTGTGATATGTGAGGACCAAAAAGCGTTCTCTGATGAGGTAGTGCCGCCATAACTTTAGCGCAAAAACGACCGCTGCAAGCTCCAGGTAATGGGTGGCGTAATTACGCTCATGAGGGCGTAGTTTCCTGGACCCATAAGAGATCACCCCTTGTTGATGCATCAACACACATCCTAGGCCCTGTCCTAAAGCATCACAGAACACCTCATATGCCGTACCTTCTTCTAGTAATCTCAGCACGAGGGAACTAACCAACTTATCCTTCAGATAGCTGAAGTCTGACTCACACTACTCACTCCACATGAAAACCTGGTCTTTCTTGGTTAGGGCTGTCAAAGGGGATGCAACTCGGGAGAAGTTGGGTATGAACCTCCGATAGTAACCCGACAGCCCGAGGAAACTACGGACTTCTGCCACATTATTGGGTGCTTCCCAAGAAACAACTACCTCAACCTTTGATGGGTCCACTTCTACCCCCTGCTCGGACACCACATGCCTGAGGAAGTGCACTTCCCGTGTCCAGAACTTGCATTTTGACAACTTACCATAGAGCTGGTGCTGTCGGAGGACCTCCAAAACCATCCTTAGGTGCTCCGCATGGTCCTCCTCTGATCTTGAGTAGACCAGGATGTCATCGATGAACACCACTACGAACCGATCTAGGTACTCCCGAAAGATGGAGTTCATAAGCCCCATGAACACGGTCGAGGCATTCGTAACACTGAAGGGCATGACTACGAACTCGAAGTGTCCATATCTGCACCTGACCACCATCTTCGGGATGTCACCCTCCTTCACTCTCAGTTGGTGGTACCCAGACCACAGGTCGAACTTCGAGAACCATCCTGCCGCTTTCAGCTGGTCGAAAAGACCGTCTATCCTTGGAAGAGGGTAGTGATTCTTGATCGTTACCTGATTCAGCCTCCTGTAGTGTATGAACAACCTGAGACCACCATCTGCCTTCTTTGTGAACAACACTGGAGCACCCCACGATGACGCACTTGGCCGAACATAACCCCTCTTCATCAGATTGTCAATCTGGATCCACAACTCCCGTAGCTCTGAAGGTGCCAACCGGTAAGGAGCCATCGAGATCAGATGAGCGCCGAGCTACAGGTCTATCCCGAACTCGATATCACGTCGAGGGGGTAGATTTGTCACCTCCTTAGGAAAGATGTCCATAAACTAATGGACAACCTCTGGCACCTCCGCAATCTCAGCATCTACTGACTCTACTGACAGTTCGACTATCAAGGAGAGGAGGGGTTCCTCTTGCCTGCTACCCTTCTGACCACCCCGCTCGCCGGTGAAGGTAACACGCCGGCCGCCCATGTTTGAGAACATGACCCTTCCTCAGAAACAGTCGATGATGGCACACACATAGAATACCCAGTCGATGCCTAGGATGACATCGTATGGCTGTATCTGTAGCAGGAGAAGATCCCTAACCGACTGATGTGGCCCTATCATCAGTCTACATCCTCGAAAAACAAACAACAAGTCGGTCTGACCTCCGACTGGTGTGCTCAACACCAGGGGAACTGGAAGTCTCTTGGAATCTAGACCCAAGGCACAGGCTAGACTGGGTGCAACAAAGGAGTGCGAAGCTCCGGTATCGAACAAGGCATAAAAAAGAGTGCTAAAAAACTGATCGTACCTCGAACAACCTCCAGCCCTGCTGGAACTGCTGCCTCTGCGACATGTAGCTGTCCATGCCCGACTCCTCTACCCCTCGGCTGTCGGCCACCTCCCTGACCATGACCTGTTAGAGTTCCCTAAGGAGCGCCCTGAGGTCGGCCCCCTCCTCCCATGTCTATCCTCGGAGGAGCGGGAGCTCGCTGTCCCTGATGCTGTTGCTGGAATGGTCTGGCTGGAAGCTGCTGCTGGGGTGGGTGCTGGGGCTGTCTTCCACCGCCGTACTGCGCCCGGTCCAGGAACTGACTATGGAGATGTCCAGGGCTCCCACAGACGAAGCACTGCGGTCTCGGGCCCAAAGTTAAAGGGCGAGGACCGGGGGATTGAAACTGAAACTACTGCGGTCTGCTCCCTGCTGGTCAGAACCTGGAGGGTCCTGACGCTGGAGGCCTGGTGCTGACGACCTTCCCCTTCAATGGTCCCAGCTAGATCTCCTCTCATGACACACCTCCTAGAGCATGCATCCTCTCCCCCACTTCGGCCTTCTTCTAGACCTCCAAGTACGTCGGCAGTGTAAAGGGGGTAACAACATACTGGAGGGAGGGTCAGAGCGCCTCCTCCAAACGTCTTGCCCGATACTCCTCGTCGGGAAAGAGGTCCGGAGAAAAACGTAGGAGGTCCTTGAACTTGATCCCTAGCTCCCTCACGGACATACTCCCCTGTTGGAGGGAGAGTAGCTCCTGCCTCTTTTCCGCCTTCATCGTCGAGGAGAGGAATTCCGCACGGAACTCCCTCTCAAAATCAGCCCATGCCATCTCAGCCTCTCTCCTCTCCCCCAAGTAAAGCGTCCACCACTGACGCACCGCTCCCCGCATCTGGCTGACAACCAGAGGAACCCAGTATTTGGTCGGGGCCTGAATCAGGCCGAAGGCTATCACTAGCTCCTCTAGCCAGCCTTCTGTCTTCATGTTAGAGGTGCTGCCCTCGTACTTCTCGAGGGTCTGTCACTGGAAGGCCCGAAGAGTCTTCTGCCACTGGTCGTCCTCTTCCTCTCGATCAGCTCTCTACTGATCGGCCAAAGTAGTCTCCGGGTCCTCGATCGCCAGTACCACACGTGGTCACCTTCCAGGTGCCATAGCTGCTAGGTAAACAAGGAACGCCTAAGCCCATGTAGTGCAGATTATTTTCTTTAAAACTTCATAAACTTTTAGTTTATTATTAATTCCCAAAACACCCAAGAAACACGATAACACAAGTCATTATGATGCATGTACCTTTCCTAGGGTCTCTACCCTGCAATTAGCATAGCCTCACTTGGTCATTCTGTAGGTCTAGAGTCCTTGCATTGGATCACGAGGGGCCCTAAAATTCCGTGTCCTAGCCTGTCTTTCCTGACCTAATTTCACGCACTGAGGTCACCCAACACTATTGAATTAACATCCCACATAATCCTCACTGTGCCTAACTCCAGACTCCATCCTATCTCTCAACCATCACCTTTGATACCATTCTGTCACAACCCGCCTTCACCAAAAGGAGGGAAGGGTCAGCAGATTTCCAGGACCTTCCTTCTTTATGTTGAAGGAGAGACAATGACCCCCGAAACCCGCCTTCTATAGGTCCCGGAGTGGCGACTAGCACCAAGGGTATATAAATTACACACAAATGGAAGGCATTGCCCCTTTTGTTTTATAGGATCAGGAGATAAGTAGATGAAACCCAACAAAACCAAGGTAAAAGAAAAGTAAATCCAAAAGTAAACCATTCCCACATGCATGTTCCAAAAGTAAAAGCCACAAAAGGTGACTACAAAGGTAAGTACCGAAGAAAGAAAAACAAAAACTGCAACTGCCACAAAAGTCCGAGCTAGTATGGTCCCACGCGATCCCCGAAGTCTTCCTGGAAACCTGAAAGCAGTTTTATATACGTAGGGTGAGCATACAAGTACACTCAGTAGGAAAAAACCAAAGACTCTCGTGCACAAGTGGGGGAACGTACTAAAGTCCCGTGAGAAAAGGAGTAAACCAAATACCTATCAAGGTAAACTATCCACCCAAGCCTCACCAAGGCACACTCCCCAAATAATGAAAGTCAAGTAATATATATAATAAGAGCACATCGATGTTTGGGTACCCCGCGCCACTTTCCCACTGGTTATTGAGACATCCTACGCATCGAACCAATCCCGCCATTCTGTCACCGCAGTCCCACTACCTCACCCGCCCGCACACACCTGGGCCACAACTATACGCAGTCCCACTGCCGAATCCCGCCCGCAAACACCTGGGCCACAACTGTCACACGTAACCACGCCTGCAAACACCTAGGCCAGAACAACTACCACCACACCCGAAGACACCTGGGCTAGAAGATCCATTGCCACGCCCGAAGACACCTGGGACTCATCCCAAAGACACTTGAGAAACCACCTGCCACACACACACCTAGCCAACCATCATACTACCCCACCCGAAGGTTCTTGGGCTAATAATGGACCTCAGGCCATCACAGCCTGCCCAAATATACTTGGGCTATCCGGTAAAGGGAGCAGAAAAGGAGCTAATGACCAGCCACTAAGAATTGTGTTGGAAAAAACACCCTTCCCCATGAAATGGGGGTG